>VZRF01011046.1:138715-253360 GCA_013396875.1 Vireo altiloquus
CTTCCCCCCTCCCCTTCCACACTCCCCTCCCCCTCTCTCTTCTCCTCCCTCCTCCTCTGCTTCGCTCCACTCCCCCCGGGCTCTCTCCTTCCCCCACTTTTCTCCCCTCCCTCCGGAGCAGCGATTTGAACCTGGTGCTCTCCCGCTTCCTCTCTCCCTGCCGNGCCGTGGGGTCCGGCCATCGCCATTGCCATCGCCCGCCCCCGAGGGGCCGCCTGGGGGAAGGGGAGCGGGGCCGCGACCTCGGCTCTTCCCGCCCTGCCTGCCGGGAGCCCGTGTGGGGCCGAGAGGGCAGCCCGGCCCCGGCCTCGTCCCCCTGAGCGCGGCTGGTCCCTGCGCCCGCAGCCGTCTGTGCGTTCCCCTCCCAGGGTAAAAAGGAGTAACGTCGCTCAGTTTTATTTCACTTGTTCCCTCATGCCGGCAGGTTCAGCGAAATTCCTCGTTTTCGACGCCGGGAGGCTGTGAAACGAGGTCTGTGGCTTTCATGGATGCGTGGAAGCGTGGGGGGAAGGTGAGCAGGAGCTCTGAGGAGAAAAGGTGTCTGTCCGCAGACTTCACCCCTTCCCTACGACGTCCACACGTGGGCATTATAGATCATTCGGAGCAGAAACTGTATCTTCCTTTCTTTCACGCCTTTGGTACCTTCAGTAAATATCGCTATGTACGCTGTCTGTGTGTTTGGGAGGGAGGGGGAGAGACCGGGTAGTGATTTTCCATGAGATACTTAAAACATCTTCCAGGCTGAAGCTCTCTTGAAGCGCTCCCCCTGTGTGTGAAGCCTTCTCCAGGAGCCGCTTACAGCCACTCACAAGCCCCCCTCCGTGTTCGAATGGGGCTGGAAATGGGGTTCAATGGCCAGGGAGAGGATAAAGTGATGCGTTGTGCATCCAGGCAGAGTACTTCTGGTGCGGATACGGTTCATCTTAAAAACATTGTTTTTGTGGGGGTAGCTTGTGTTCTTCCAGCCCCCACAACAGGAAATAAACACTCAAGAAGTAGAGTCGTTCATACCAGCTGCATCAACACTATGAGATTTCGGGTGTATAGGTACTCAGCTGGAGTACACAAACGAAAAGGCTGAGATAATCCTGTGCAGACATAGTTGAAATGTAAGAGAATGGGAAAGACAAAGGAAAGAAGTAGAGAATATGCAAGACAGTATGAGAAAACAAAAAGGAGAGCACATAGAACGCGGAGGACCATGCCTTGGTTAGACGCTATATGGAGATACCTGTATAAAACTTTGAATCATGCTCAATGGATGCTTGTGTGAGATTGCCCCCAGGAAATCACACGGCCCTTAAGCACTATATAAGGGCTATATAGACTATATATACTAATGTATATAGTGCTCAATAAAAATACATCTGCAAGAGGTTCCTGGCAGCCTAAAAACAGGACTGGAGAAACCACAAAATCCACAAGCACGTTAAGTGATCAGTCTTTGCATGGGTTTTCCCAGTTATTTAAAGGAAACATTAAGAATAAAAAAGGATTTTCAAACTGTAGTAGTTTAAAGAAAATTAATTTATATGTGCTAGAGGAAATAGCAAGAAAAAAGCATCCTCATAAACATTTTTAAAATGAGTGTCATAAAGAAACTTGGCTAATCTTTTCTACTAAGGCAAAAATGGGGGATACTTCACGAAGTTGAAAGGCTGTAATTTCCTTTTAATTAAAAGGAAAAGAAGAATTTCATGATGCACAATTACCACAGGAAAATTATTCCCAGGTGTTATCACTTGGCCCAAGTCCTTTGCAAAACTTGAAAAGCCATTGGCCACATAAATTAATGTGAGCATCTGTCATTGTCACTCGCTGATTTAAAAGTAAACCTAAAAGCTGTAAGATATATAAGTATTTATGGCAAGTGACTGAAAGTATTAAAGAACTTTGAGTAGGCAAATTATGATATAATTTTCCTTTCGGTGCTCTTGCACCTTCTTCTGAGTCACCTGCAAGTGGTTAGGTTGTTCCTACAACAGCAGCAGTAGCCTGACACGTTACAGCAATGCTGCGCTTGTGTGTTCCTGACCCTGAACATCTGTGCTTTGTAACTGGAAGGAATTTGATTAAATTCTGAAACTGTACTCTTCTCCTTCTGTCTTTAAGTCTCTAAAGGCCCATTTATACATTGAAACAGTATCTTAAAGGCACAAGGAATAGCACGAATGACCCTGAACCCGCTGCAGTTCCACAGCACAGATGAGCAAAAACACTTTCAGGCATTTTACAGAAAGTTTGTGTTTTTGATTCAACATTTCTACTTTCCACTCTAAACTCCCAGTAACTGATTGCATAATTAGTACTCTCAGTAACTGAGTCAGTCGATGTTTAAAAACAAACAAACCTGTATATCACATACCATTTTTCCCTGTGTTGAAATGCTATTGCACTAGTTAGATTGTCTCCTTGTATTTCTCTGAGTTTAAAAGAGGTGAGCCTGGTAAGGAGCAACATTCAGAAGAATAGTTCATTCCTCAAGGAGCCCTAACCAGCTACTCCTACAAGTAGAGGTGATCCACTGAGTATCAACAAACTTCAGGCACTTAGATATTTCACTTTGATTCCATTGTCTTTTGCAGAACAAATTACAAGGTATACTTTCATGCTGCTGGCCAAGTGAGTGCAGCAAGAAGGAATGTTTTGTGTAGCTGGCCTCTCTTTGCACCTCCTGATCTAAAATGCTTCTCCTGACCTCAGAAAAGATCCCATATCCTTTTATTCATGGCCCTTTTCTCCTCTTTGTTTCCCTTGGATTAAACAGTACCCCTATTGTCAACCCACAGCACCTGCCACATAGGCCCCACGGCTTTTCATGCTAGCTAAGTTAATGAAAAGGCTGGGGTTATTCACTCACAGGCTTTTAAATCTCATTAAAAATCAAGAGAGAAACAGCAGAAAGCACTGTGGTGAGCAATACCACAAGTATCAATCATTTGTATTATTTGCATAGGACATTATTTCAGGCTGTCCAGTCCAGAAGGAAATCTCTTTCATCCAAGCTGTATGTCTAAGACACATTTGCTGTACAGATGTTTCCTAGAGCAGCCTGAAATGAATGAATAAATGTCAGAAAATGTTTTAGATGGAGCAAGTAAAAGACATTATTTGGGCAAAAGAAGCCTGTCATGTCGTGGCAAAGACTGCATGTTATATTGAGTATGAACTATGAGCCTCTCTTCAAGCCTGTTTTTGGCTGGTTGATGACTGTTCTCAATGCCTGTCAACTCTGCATCTTTCATTTTTTTTAACTGTTGAAATTTAGACACCTCCAACGTTGCCTTCAAGTGCTTTGCATCTAGCCACGAATGGTTTAACTAAGTTGAGGGGTGCACTGTCGTGACTATCGTGAGCAGTTTGGCTTCTTTGATGCAGTCCAGTGCACACAGAGAGGGTAAGGATGGTCTGCAGATGATGCAGAATTTTATATGAGGCATTTATGAAAAGTTCAAAAATTCTCCATGGGATTGTTCATACCTTTTGGCTTAAGTATTTACATAAAGCACATTTCATGCCCTGAATGTACAGTAACACATAGTAAATCATAATAAAAATAATAAAAACCTTTACCAAAACAACCTGCATACCACTGCAACAGACTTCTTCACCCGTGGACGGATAATGAGTGAACAAACACCACATGACAGATGTTAGTCATGCTGCTTAATGAATAACTGGTGATGAGTACAATACCTGTGTGGAATGGCTGTAATATGTTCAAGGAAAAATATGCATTTGGATCATCTGTTTTTCACTGAGGTACCTGCAGTGCTCAAGAGAAATGTCTTCATCAGGAAGAAGCCCAGGTATTTCAACAGTTTTTCTGCATCTATTTCCTTGACTGCCTTGTTTCTCAGCCATCCATAGCAGTCACTGGATGATGAAAGACATTTTCCTTCAAAATATTTTAAAAAGAAATACTCTGGCCTTCTCTTTCAGTTCCACCGTGACCTCACTGGTAGTGCCAAAAGCTTTATGGCAGTCCTTCACGCTGACATTCGTGTCAGTGATCTAAGCATTTCAGAATACAGCTCTACAGAAAAAAGACCGACTCGTACAATGTCAGTCCTGGACTGGCTTTTACCACCATGATACCCGGAGGACATTACTCTTCTAGATAATATGCTCAAGGATAGCTGAGCACCATGGTAACAGAGTCAGTGAATATGCAACAATCTGTTATTTTGTTATGTAAAACATCACTGTCAAGTCTTATTTGTGTGTCATTAAGAAGGAATTAAATTTTATTTGTGTCTAGTAACACAGATGAATGTTTGCACATCGTCCTGAGACTTGTTTCCCAAACCAGTTTAATTTAACTTTTATCAATCTTGTGTCATGCAGTGCATGCAGTGCATACCTTCTCCAGTGTTACTGCCTGAATGTGACAGTGCTGGATTACAGGAGAGAATTCAAGGATCTGTTTCCCTCCCCCGTCTCCCAGCTGGGTTGCACAGCTGCGTGTCTGTGTGCCAGGTCATGCAATGAAGGGCCTTGTATGTGACTGGGCAGCTCCCAAATCCACACCGGGCTCCCTTCCATGCACGGTGTGTAGCACTCGCGTTTTGTTGGTCAACATGCTGGAAGAGCTGTTCTCTTCCCACCTATCTCTTCCCTTTATAGAGAAAAAGTCAGCACATTAATTTTGGCAGAGGGAAAGCAGAGGAAAGGTTGATGGCTTTTTTTTTCCTCCTCCTGGGTGAATAGAGCCTCGTGGATAACAAATGAAGACAGCTATACACCAAAAAAACATTGAAAAGGATCATATTTTTATCATCTGTTCTTCTGTTCCAAACCCTGGAGCAACAACTTGTGAGGTTAGATTAGGTCTTATCTAGGGAAAGAAAAGATTGAGTAAGTAAGTGAGAGAGTTGGCTACATGCAGTTAAAGGAGTATGGATTTTTAAGATTTTTGTTTCCTATGGACACTAGTTGCTTTTGTGCTTGGTGTCCTGGAATGAAAGAAAGGTCATGGCCCACGCAGTCTCTATGCATGTGCCTCTCCCTTATGTGTTTAAAGGAGTTTTGAAAGAAGACAAGAGTTCCTGGCATAGCCAACCTCCACAGCCCCTTAGCCAGTCATGTGGTTGTTTGGGATCCCTCCTCTGTCACGTGAGAGGGATTGGGAAAGAAGACGGCAAAGGCTGAGCACTACCACCCACAGCTGTCCTGCAAGTGAAGGGCCTGCAAAGCTGTTAGCAGAATTTAACTTATGTTGTGTACCCTCCTAGACCATCACCAGGAGAGATGTTAAGAGAGTTTGGAGGAACTTGGATTTCAGTGTTACTGCCTTCCAGTGGTGCCTCCCACATGCCAAAACTCAGTGTAAAAGTAGTAAGCAAATCCAGGTGACTTGCAGATATGCCTCTTGGGAATCATAACTTGGCACAAAAGTGATTTGACTTAGAACATCAGAAAAAAATCTACCTGGTCTAGTGCTTCACTCAACAGCAGGACTGTTGTCATTGCTGTAAGCATAGAAGCTGCCTGCAAGTTCTAACTTCCAGGTCTCATGGTGAGCATCATGCTCTTGGCTCTCAGTGACTTTGTGGGGATGTGTTTGTGCCTGGTCACAGTCAATTGCAAGATAACCCGTGACTGAGGTGTAAAAGCAAGTCAGATGCTGGATATTTTCCTCCTGTTGTGTAGCACCTCAGCAGTGCTCTGTTCATCATTCTATCTCGCAATTGGATCAAAGTCCAGGGAAAGTGAAGCAGCAGTGAGTGAATGGAAGCAGATTCAAATTGCCCATGTTGCTGCTCTCCTTTGGGAGCTCATGGGGAAGTCCTGGTAATTCAGGTCAGACTCACAAAGGTGCCAACAATGAGGTGTGGGGGAGGCTTGTCAGGAAGCAGAATTGATGGAAGGCAAAGAGCAAAGGAATAGACAACTCCTAACTACACCTGTACATCTGCAGAAATCTCTGAAGCAGTTGGGAGGGAGAGAGAGAAAAATATGGGGGAGGGAACACCGACCCCATCAAGATAAAGGGCTGGGGGTCTCTGTAAGGGCATCCAAACAGAGGTGAACATCCCAAGCTTCTTTGTTCATTCAGGAGGACCATCTGAGGCTGAACATCCCCAGGGAATACTGCATTGCCAACATGGGTTATAGAAACTAATGGTTAGCAGCCTGTTAGAGGTTTCACAACTCATTTACTTTGAATATTAGTTATTTCTTTTGCCAAAGAGAGGCGAAAAAGGGAGGAGGAGGAAATAAAAACTAAATGGGCTAGTTCATTTATTTTATAAGATCAAATCAATAAGCAGATGGGTGAATTCTGCAGATGGCATTGCTTCAGTCAAGACAGAAAATTCAGTGCTTTTCCTGCGTGTGTTTTTTGCAAGATTTCTTTGGAACAAGGAAGTGTATGCAAATATGGGACCAATCTGCAAACGCTCATTCAGCTCAGCAGCCATGAACTCTCACTGGCTGTGGATACTTGTAACAATTAAGATTCTCCAGGCTGGGGAGCCTGGCTCTTAGGTCTGCTTTGTATTCTACCCTTGCTTCACTACTCCCTACTCTTATCCCCAATCTTTTGCAATTCAGTGACAATCAGAGTTAATAAAGGTGTGTCTGTGATCCTATAAAGCAATTTGCATCATCATCTTTTGTGATGAAATTTTCACAGGGGAAGGAGGAGCAGAAGCATTTTGTCCAAGTAAAGGTTGCCCTGGCAATATACCAAGAAGCCTGAAGCCCTTAATTTTCATAAGAGAGATTTGATTACTGCAGCCATATCTGAGTGGCGAAATGTGTCCTGCAGAAACTACACTCCCCCACCCCTTCACTCCCCCTCTTTCAAGATAAGTCTAAAAGTAGTCTGGAGCTTACAATCTTGCATTACTGCCCCTGTGTCACAAGCACATGGACAAGCTTGGGCTGCCTTGCTGAAATTATTGTACTAGGTCTACAACAGATAACATGACATCTGCCTCTGCCCTACCAAAACCATTATTTTCCATAGCTGGGTTGCAGAAACTGTGCTGCTTTCACTAGACAGAAGTGGCCAGAAGCTGCCAGTTGACATCCACTCTGTTGTATGTTATTTCAATGTGTGTCTTACAAACAGATGACAATGCAACTTCCATTTTGACTAAAGGAACTGATAATTGACACAGAGCTATTAAAACATGACAAATAAATCATGTCTAAGCCAGATAGATAAACGAGCTGTTGGAGAAATCTTTCTTCTGCTGTGCTGTCTAGTGCAAATACAGCAGCCTTGCTCAATAAAGAAGGCCTCCTTTAGTTCTGGGCTTGTCTCAACACTAGTCTTTTACAAGCACTTTGGACAAGATCATTAAACCTTCATGTATCAACTGAAGACATGCCTCCCAAATTTCCTTCTAATGCTGGGAAAAGCCCTAGTTACACAATTATACCTTGACTAACAAATATCTATTCTCAACAGTGGGAAGTGAGTTATTTTGCAGCTCTCTATCAGAGTCTACAGATGCCTTGTATGACACTTAGAGAGATTAAATTCCTTTGCTTCTCTTTATACCTGGACCACTTGTAGGGCACGCTGCTTGGAAAACATGGGAAGATTACAATTGGAATATCTATTATCATGATGTGTGGAAATCTGACAGCTGTTAACAGAGCAATATGGTAAGGACATTGCTGGGGTTCGTAAGTAAAGCAGAGAGGAGATTTTGATATCTGTCATTAGTACAGAACAGTGGGAAAAGCTGCTGTGGTGCCTCACTGGCAAGACACAGTGGGGAGGCTGCCACTGCCATAAGCTGGGCACTGGAAGAAAGGGTGGGATGGAGCCTACAGGAAGAGTTGTGCAGCCTGGCTGCCATGGGAGGCCCTTGCTGGCTGTGTTGTGGGTCATAGGGCCACACGATGAACAGATACTCTGGCTATTATTTTTATTTTCAAGAAAAATTTGGCTTTCCTATCTGTGATGACGAAACTAAAATGTCTTTTCTCAATTTATCCTTGATGCAAACTCATTTGTTTTTGAACAGAGTTGCCAGGTTTTAAGATCCAATTCAAATCTGAACCTTTCCTTATGGTCTCCACTGTGTGGAGAATTCCTCCGAGTCTGGCAGCTTTCCATATTAGAAATCTAATATTGTTTACATTGATCGTGGTTTAGACATAAAGCTTGTCTAAAAGTAAAAAAGTAAAAAGGTCTTCAATAATATAAAAGATGTGATCCAGCACTGCTAAGGTGGCAGATGAAATAACCTTGTGGTCTTTTCATGTGTGACTTGTGCAGTTCAGCATGGGCTTTTCAGGACAGTTGAGTACCCGCTTCAGGAGCAGGGAGCAGGGGTAAGGAAGAGCTCACAGCAGCACCCTGACAGCTTGCCAATGCACACACAAGCAATACACACCTTCCAGTTAGTCCCTGCAGTGAATTATGTTTGCAGTTGTACCTTGCAGAGTGAATAGCAAATAACTTTAGACTGTAACACTGTCCAATCTGTTCTCCCATATGCACTTCTTTTCCAAAGAATACACTGTACCATGCAGTAATGAGGGCGTTCAAATAACAATGGAAAGAATGACTCTTGATATTCTCCTGAACTAATTTCAAAGCTGCATATCCAGTTCTCTGCCTTTTTTGGTCAGTCTCTATACACCATTTATGCCTGGTTTTAAACAGACTTGGTAGGAAAAGAGATTCCAGCACACCTGATCCAACTTTTTCAGCTCCACAGAAAGGCAGACATTACACAGCCATAGATTTAGAAAATCTGTAGAACTTTCCCTGCTCCCAGTACATTTTTATTTCTTAAAACTATGCAAATTCTGTGCTGGTAAGGTAGGTAAAACTGACTGTGGGAGGTTACACATGAACTGGAATGCATGGCACAAAAAGTCGTATATTTCTGTAACACTAAGTATTGTCTCGCATATGGGAGGAAATATATCACAACTCACAAATCCTCTTTTAGGCACCTGTAAAAAACCACTGAAACCAACACGGGCCACCTGCAGTGTGCAAAGCCCTCAGCTGAAACAGTCACAGTCACAAAGCTGAGCTATGAAGTCCTCTATAATAGAAAGTCCTCCAAACTTGAAAGATTTATTGTTCTCCTGGGGGTAGTTTTAGGCACGTAATTTATTCCCATAGAGCACTGGCAGTTTCTCATATCCTGGTTCTTCTCACAGTATCTTCTCTATGGCTAGTCTGTAGCCAGCTTGTTTTCTACCTGGATAAGCTGCCTCTGCTGTACTATCAACACTTGTTGGGCTAACAGGGAAGACAGTGGAATCAGATCCATATACAGGATAGCAATAGTAATACTGTATATTCGTTATTCCTTGTATTGACTTTCTTCCTGAAGGACTATACACAGCACAATACTGAGTGAATTGTTCAGGGCCAGGACTTGGTTTCTACAACACCTGCATTCTAGTTAATGCTCAGGTTGGCTCTAAGTGGAAAGTAACTCTTGTTACACTTCTGCACATAGGCAAATTTTGATTAAAGATGACGAAAGATTATTTGGGAGGAGTGAGGGTATTTTTTTTTCTTCTCATTCTGGAAAAGACTACCAAAGCCCTTCTACCTACTGAACTATAAAGACAATGAATAAAGGTTGCAACTAATATGGGAGAAAGGGAAAGGTTTTACACCACCAGTCTGTCCTGTTTGAGTGGTCCATCTCCATACATTCTTCATGCTTGGATACTGAAGTTTCTATTCAGAAATGTTCCTGCTTGAGTGTCTGCTTCATGCAGTGATAGATAATAGAGTGTTGTGTCATAGACAGTGCCTGGCACAGGGCATTGCTCTGCTGTGAAAGGGCTCAGCTGAGCACAGTGGCTGTGAGGACATGGGTCAAGGCTCCCAAGTGCACTTTCTGGACCAAATATGTTTCTTCAAAAATATTGTCTTGGAATAAGACAAGTAAAAAGCAGCAAGCCTCTGACTGGAAAACAGCCCATTTATTCTTTCAGAAATTCCGTTAATGTAGGAGATGGATACAAGCCCTCCATACTGCTAAAGTCTTCCAACTCTTGCAGACAGACAGGTCTCCTTTTAACCATTGTCCCACATGTATTTCATCTGCAATACAAAACAAGTCTGGCTCAACCCTTTGCAGACCTCTGAACTGTCAGAAGCCTGCAACAGCGAGACTCTCAAGCAATTGCATCACGTGAGAGGGGAGGAGGTCAGAGGGAATCATCGCTTGAGAATGCATGCCCACATCTCAGCTCCTAATCCCGGTCTGACACCGGGCATGTCGAATCACGCACGGAGGAGATGCACAGGGCATGCCACTGCTGGCAGGTGCCTGCTGCTTAACAAAGCAGCTCTGAATGCTGGCCCCTGCAGGTTCTCCTCCACCTGCTCCAGCCCCAGGCTGCAGCGCTTCCTCTCTGCAGCCGCAGTGCTGGCAACAGCTCCTACCCAGGGGGCCGGGCACAGGAGGATGGTGCTGCTGCAGGGATGGGGGCAGGAGGATGGTGCTGCTGCAGGGATGGGGGCAGGATGGTGCTACTGCAGGGATGGGTGCAGGATGGTGCTACTGTAGGGATGGGCACAGGAGGATGGTGCTACTGCAGGGATGGGGGCACAGGAGGATGGTGCTACTGCAGGGATGGGCACAGGAGGATGGTGCTGCTGCAGGGATGGGGGCAGGAGGATGGTGCTGCTGCAGGGATGGGGGCAGGATGGTGCTACTGCAGGGATGGGTGCAGGATGGTGCTACTGTAGGGATGGGCACAGGAGGATGGTGCTACTGCAGGGATGGGCACAGGAGGATGGTGCTACTGTAGGGATGGGCACAGGAGGATGGTGCTCCTGCAGGGATGGGCACAGGAGGATGGTGCTACTGCAGGGATGAGGGCAGGAGGATGGTGCTACTGCAGGGATGGGGGCAGGAGGATGGTGTTACTGTGGGGATAGGGGCAGGAGGATGGTGTTACTGCAGGGATGGGGGCAGGAGGATGGTGCTGCTGCAGGGATGGGGGCAGAAGGATAGTACACTGCAGGGATGGGCACAGGAGGATGGTGTTACTGCGGGGATAGGGACAGGAGGATGGTGTTACTGCAGNGGTGCTGCTGCAGGGATGGGGGCAGAAGGATAGTACACTGCAGGGATGGGCACAGGAGGATGGTGTTACTGCAGGGATGGGGGCAGGAGGATGGTGTTACTGCGGGGATAGGGACAGGAGGATGGTGTTACTGCAGGGATGGGCACAGGAGGATGCTACTGGCAGTGGAGGAGTGGCAGCAGAGGGAATGCCACTCAAACTGCCTCAGACTCAGCAGGACTTCTCTTGGCATTACCAGAGGATCATGCCACTGCCTTCATAACTGCAGAAATACTAACCAAGACTGACTTTTCCTTCTAAAAACAGAGAATTTTCATCCAGTGAACTATGTATTTCTTGGATGTTTTTTGGCTTGCCAAATGGCTGTAACCTGTCAGCTTTCAGTTTCTTCCTACCAAATCAGCCCAAGGCCTGAAAATGCTGTGTCTTATATCTTACTGCTGAAAGATTAGTTTGCATATGCTTGGCTAGAGAGGTTCTGTTAAGAGAATCTGTTATATAGAGGTTACTGTGCTCCTTGCAGCTTCCTCACAAAGCAAATGTGTCCTTTCCCCTAGAAAAACATTGAAATTATCAAGGGATTAGCATATGTTAAGGAACTAAAAAAAAAAAAAAAAACCAAAAAATATACTAAGAAGGTCAGAGAATACACAAGTTCTTTGGGTTCCTCTGTTTTGCAGCCAAAATTCTGAAAAGCACTTCTGTTCAAGCACAGGAACTGTGGCTCGCTGTACTCTTAGAAGGGTGTCAGCAATTGCAGAAGTGTGGAAGAGGAGAGGAAGTCTCATGGTGCCAGCTGAAGGGAGGAGAAGCATGAACAGTGCCCCTTCAACCAGCATGGAAAAGAGGAACCACCAGCTCTGTCTCTAAACCACCAAATCTCTTTTCTGTGCTAGTAGGATCTTCCTCCCAGCCCCTGCTTCAATGTAAAATTGTCTTTCAGTGGAATAAATGCAAATGACGCAGGTGAGAACTAATTTGTATCTCAGAAAATGAATGGAACCCATGGAGTTGGGAAAAAAAATATTTTAAAAAGGGCTGAGTTTTATTGCACTCACTTCTCTTTGAACTTGCTGAAGTTCAGATACATTCAGAACTGGAGTTTTGGAGCAGACCCATCTCTGTTTTCAACTCACTTATCCTCTGTTGTTGTGGATTGTTTATTACAAAATAGTGTGCGCAAGGTTTCACTCTAGGTGAAAATGTAGATAAAATAGTTCTGAATGCAGTGGTTGTAATAATTTTTATTGTTTAAAATGCTTTTAAATAAAATGTATAAGAAAGCTGAGGACAAGTATGTGTGAACATATACTGCTTAAAATACTGAACTTTAACTTTGTAGGTCTGCACATTTGTACAGATATCCATATCACAAACTCAAGCACTCTTAGATTCAAACTGCTGGATTCATCAGGAACTCCTCAGCTGTGGACAGAATATATTTCAGGAAGTTGGAAGTAGTACAGAATAATCATGGACTGAAAAGACTTTTGCCCTCTTCTGAGTTGCAGAGCAGGATTTGGCCCAAAAATACACCATCAGAAGCTCTTTGAATTAATGTAATAATAGAATACGGCGCTTTTATTTCTTTTACCTAATGGTCTCCAATTAATTTATAAGTATTGTTTAGCGCTAGCTACAGCTCTCAGTTGTGGGAATGTGCTTTCACAGGCAGCTGTAATATGGTTGTGTGATTTACCCTGGTTCACAAAATTTAAAAGCAACAAAAACCAAAGAGTAAACTAAAGGAGGCAGGGAAAGGGAAGCAAGAAAAGGGCCAGGGAATCAATCAAGATTGGATTGAAAGTTTTGCCTCCTATTCTTACTGGACAATATTCTCTGTCACCATCATTCTCACTAATTTACCTGACCAAAAGGATGTCGAGTTACACACTGTCAAGATTCTACACAATGTTATTTTTGACATTTTTTATTTGCTTCCATTTTGACCACTTATGAGGTTCACTCAAGGAAAGGTAATAATGTCTACACTCAGAGAAGCCCAAACTGTATTATTTACTCCCAGAACAGTTTCTATACCCAGCTGCTTCTCAGACATTAAAACACACTGTATCTGTCAAGCCATCCCTTTTAACTTGGATGTTTGTGCAGTGCTTTACGTGCATTTAATTGCAATGACACAATTGAAATACACTTAAAAAGATAGTTTTATAATAAGTGTCTGTGTTGTTACTCAAGCGAAGCTACTTCAGTTTCTGGC
The DNA here is from genome assembly GCA_013396875.1 of Vireo altiloquus. NCBI lineage: Eukaryota > Metazoa > Chordata > Aves > Passeriformes > Vireonidae > Vireo > Vireo altiloquus. Next base: position 151,968 of record VZRF01011046.1, read on the forward strand.
TTGTCACAAGAACCAGCCATATAGGAAATATATGGGCCTTTTCATATGAGAGAAAATTAATACTGGGAACTTTGTAACTGAGAAGATGTTGAGAGATGTGCACCCATTAAAGTCTCTGACTAACAAAGCAGGGAAATGATGGCAGACCACTGGTTGCTGTGAGAAAGATGCTCTTGCAGTTTCCCCACCCAGGAAAGGCTGGGTCCAAGTGTTTGTTGTCAGTTGCTAGAGAGCCTGTAACTTGACATAACCAGGCGCTGATGTCAGGGCTTCACGAGCTAAGATCTTGTCAGCATTTATAGTTAACCTTTTTATTACAGATTGATGGCACAAAGCAAACTTAAATCAATGTTTACCTCTACTGTTAAAAGCAAGGAGAAGGGAAGACAACAGTTAGTGGCTTCAGGAGGGCTTGATAGCCAAAGACTAGTGTCCTTGTAAATCTGATAAATAACAGACAGTCCAAATTTTTGTAAGATCTCCAAGGTTTCCTGTCGGATTCCTTTAGATAAGAATTTGAAAGGCTCTGGTTACTTCCAAAGGTACATTCCTTTCTCAAGGTCCAGCATATGGGGAGAAATAACTTTAAAAGAGAAAGAAGGAACATACGGGGAGAAACAGCCTTAAAAAGACCCCAAAATCCCAACAACCCAACTAGTACTTCTTTGCATAGAGATGGACTGTCTACACTCTCTTAGAAGAAGCAGGCAGTCAGTGGATGTGTAAAGCAGAAGGAACAATTAGATAAGACAGTGGTGAGCTGAAACGCAAAATGCAATGGAACCGAAAACCAAACATTGCCATATGTAACCTCCTGAGTCAGGGTCATGCCCTAAATACACAGTACTGTCTGAAAGTAGTGCACATTGCATTTAAGTACCTAAATACAGATTTAGTGCCTACGTGTAAATATTTTCCAGATCCAGCATAATATCCTTTTATGTACATTATATTCCTTTAATAAGGAAGAGATGGCAATCCTGAACCGGCAGTCAGTGGTGCTTGTCTTAAAGAAGGTTCCTGGAACCATCTTGGCTCAGGTTCAAAGGCTGCTCAAATGTTTAAGCTCAAACTAATCAAATTAAGTATGTTCTTGACAGATTATGTTCCCTCTTTTGTAGGTCTCCCCTGGGCGATATTAGTCATAAACTCAGCAGAACGCCTACACTGCATCCACACAATTTGAGGTAGATGTTAAAATAATCCCCCACCTGAGCACACAAGTCTGGTAGCTGTTCACCCGTTTATGCAATTTGCATGTGTAAATGAATTCAGCATTCAGAGATGGATTCCTTTGTGTATTATGGATAGTTAAGAGTGGAATCTGAAAACTGTTCTGTAGTACTTATTTCCTACAAGAGGATTTTATAATAAATCTATATGTTGAGATATATCTATGTATATAGATGCACAGAACATATCTGCCTGTGTTCACTTCTGGAGCTGTAACAGTGCTTAGCCAATTGAGAATGTGATGGGGGAGCTCTGTACAAGGTCGTCTTTGCTTGTCATATTTTGGGAAAGTGAGCAAGACAGCAAGACTGGCAATTTTTTCAAACTGTAGTGACCTCTGAGAATAGCTGATTTCATACCCTCTGAGTGTTTGGATTTCAGTTTGTAGATCATTTCAACTCTTGCTCTGTTTTTTGGAATGCAAATCTTCAGGTTATGCAATGTACTATTCAAATTCTTTATTGTCAGTGCTCAGAAAGGAAGTGTGTCACCAGTCCCACTGGCCACTTATTGGCACCAAGTTGTTAGCAAAACACTGTATGAGTGCTGAGCTTCTGGCACAGACTTTTTTTAATATTATTTTTCTTTAGAGAGCAGACAAACATAGTTCTGACCTACGCAGATGAATGTAGAAAAATAAGGTGGCTTAAGGTCTAAGTCTGCCAGCTCTGTCAGTATTATCAGTTTCTGTAGTATAATACAAAATGAAAGTATTTTTGTATGATCAGTCCAGGGAAGAATTGAGTGGTTAAAATGATCAATACTTCACCTAGCCTTAGAGAATTCAATTTTCACCAACGTCTCATGAAAACAGAAACATCTTCCAGATATTCCTAAGTTAAAAATACAACGTCTCACTCACATGTTTACAAAACTGTTTCCTAATATGTTTTTTAGTTTCTAAATCAGTGAGAATTCTAGGAAAGTTCACTTTAGAAGTTATCCTATACTTCATGTTTAGGGATCAGATCAAAGTTTGGGTAACAGTAATGGCACATTTAGACTTTTTAAATTCCTCATAGAAACCACAGAGCTACTAGTAAGAGCCATGAATGTGACTTTGCCTGTATGCCTGTAGGCATAGATTTATATTATGGTATTATAGGTTTATATATTTGAATATTCCCTGTCAGATAAAAGAACATTAATCAATGTGAGATGTTAGGAATTGATAAATATGTTATCTAATCTTCTGGGGGCATCTCCCTCATAGTGATGTCCTTTTGGATTAAATGAAATATGTTTACCTTAAATTCTATTCCATAACACCTTTAAAGTTTGAATCTCAAAGATTCACAGGAAATTTTGGGAAAACAAGAAAATAAGAAAGCAAACAAACAAACCGAAACCTGCAATACTCTTCTTAAGTCATAACACAAGAAAGATTTCAGCACTTCTTCCGCTTAGAAAAAAAAGAGCAAAAGGATACCTCTGAATACCTGGATTGTCTACTTTGTTGTTTTATTTTTTAGGAATAAAATACTAATAGAAATTTAAGAATGATAAAAAATTTAGAAAAAGTATCATACCAGTAAGCAGACACTGGTATAGGGTGTTAACAAACTAGAAAAATGAAGCTGATCCTCTGAAGTGATGGGGACTCTTTCCCGCCTACTTAAAATTCAATTTCTGCTTTCCAAATTTACAATTCTAATACCCTATAAAGTCTTACAAGGCAAAAAAAGTCTTTGCTAAAGACTTCATGTTTCCTTCTTTTTCCTATTCTCTCATATTATTTAATCAGACACTGATGACAGTAATTCAAACAGAAATAAAATATTACTATAAAATATACAGGGAGTCCTTTAGGTAAACTGAGAATTCCTCTCAGTTCCAGAACCTCATGAGAATTAGAAAAAACTGTTATTTTCTCTTTGTAAATCACTTTAGCATCAGGGTATGTTACTTGAAAATTTCAACCCTAAAAAAGAAATTGTCAAAAATAGTATTAATCCTGTGCACTAATTTTTGCAGCAGATGTGCTGTTACAGGAATTCTCTGCCCTTTGCTGGGTTTTAGCTACTGCCCTTGTTTTTACCTGCTGCTGAAATATAGCTTTATCATGTGAGGCTGCTGTGTTACAGTGCTGCTTCCTACCAGTGTATTCCTGTCTCATTTTTTTAATTAACTGTCCAGTGTTTATGCCATTTGCAATATGTGAATGAAAACAGAAACCAAGGCATGAAAGAAATTGACAATATAGATTAGGTTATAAATCTGTAACCTCTTTTAGTCCCCTGCTTCAGACTTTGCTATCCCCATATGCATTTTATCTTGTTAGAGTGATATACTGGATTTGTGTTTACCCCCCTAGAAAGCCTAATCCTTTGGGAACCCTTTGTTTAACTATGCAGTAGGATCACTTTTTCAGACACAGCAAGTATTTTTCCATCCAGCTCTGTCTTCACAAACTCAAGATGTCTTTGATAGATAAGGTTATTAATTTCTTTGTCATTTTCAGTGTGGACTTTTTAGCATTTTGGTCTGAGGTATGACTTTTGCCAGCATAACCATATAGCTGAAACCTGTAGGAAAATGCAGCTGAAAAGAGCAGATACAGTGTTCTGCTTCTCATAAGTTAGTGAACTACTGTCCTATAAACACATCACTGTCAATATATCTTCATCCTCAATTTGGAACATATTTGGAACATAGTTTAGAACATAGTTTCTGTGTGGGAACATGGCCCAAAGGACTTTCATGGTTCTTTTTAAACCCAGTTGGCTGTCCTGGTTAATGTGGAGTTAGAATGCAGTTTGATAATGGATACATCTAGTTTAAATGTTTTCTTGGAAAAAAATGTATTTAAAACATTAAGTTAATAGAAGATTAAACGCTTTACTGCACAGGAATTTAGGTAAGGGCTTAAGAGTTCTGATGAATCAGAACTCAGTGAGTAAATGAATAGCTACATGGTTTTAGAAGTTACCCTTTTAGATTACACATTCTCAAGCTCGAGAACTACTGATATTTCAGCACAATGATTATTATACGATTTTTTTTTTACCAGAAAATATGTTAAATGTTATTACATAAATATAGAATAGAAATGGTTTTAAAATGTTTATTATATTAATAATATATTATGTTATTTTTATTATCCCCCACTATAGGCTATGTAACAATGGATGATTAGAATCCATAAAAAGAGTATGCTTGTTCTGGAAAAGCAGTTGTCTAAAGATAGAAGGAAAACAAGAATTATGAGAAGAGAAATAGTATATTTTAATCATAAAATCACTTTGAGGTGATGTGATTCTGAAGCAAAAAATGTCATTAACATACATAATTTCATCTACTCAAAAGAATATTTTTGAAGGTTGCTTCTAATTTTTTCTTGTCATTTTTCCTTGCAAATGAATTTTTAGACAGTCTCCAAACACTATCAGAGTCAAATGAATCAAATATGTTGGGACAAACTGTATGAATACAAAAGGTGTTTGTGGAAATTTAACAGTTGAAAGTAGTGAGAAACTTGCAATGTAAAATTGTTTTATTAGAAAGTATATATTCATAAACCCCAAAATGTTCCACCAGAATATGTTCAGTGCACTTCTGATAAAATGCATACTGGATCCACTGGGGATGTGCAGCTTGTTCTGAGTCCAGCCATTAGGTCTGGAATGTAACCAAGAGCTTGAGCTGTAAGTCCATAGCTCTGTGTCAGTGCCACACTGCTGACTTGGTGGCTCACATTTATCCTCCAAGGCACTCAGGTCCTCTTGTCAGCCCTGCCTTGCCATATGGGTTATTTCAAAACCAGTGGTCCAAATGTTTCCTTGCTTCCTATCTCTGAGTGCCATTGCTGGGGATGTGGGAATCTGCATGAAATGAGGTCTCTCTCTGCTGGGAACAACTTCAGGATACCCAGAAGCGACAGGTGATTATCTTGTACCACATCGGTATTGTGACCTAAATGCATGACACCAAATCATTTATTTAATTTAGGGTGCAGTATGGCATTATAGCAGTGATGTCACTGAAAGACACGTTTGTGCTTCTCAGAGCAGTTCCTTGTGTAAAGTTCCACTCACACAGTTACAAAGGTATTAGGCAAGTAAGACTTATATTTGTATAGAAACTGATGTTAACCTGATATAATCTGAGTGAACATAGCATTCTCTGTGTTGACTTAGCTTTAGTTAATTGCCTACTGACTTAAGCTAAATCCTTAAACTTACTCTTAACTTCCCATGTATCAGGGTGTATTCCACCTTATCATTATAGTTTTCTTTTCTGTAAAGTGACTTAGAATTTCAAGACTCCTTTTAGAAATTACTTCCATGTCCAGGAACCTCAGAATTTTTGTAAGACACTAAAACTTAAGCTTATCTTGAAAATTACCTCAGTGGTCTTAAAATGGCAAGAGTTTCCACACATGTCGTGCAGCATAAAGCCCTAGATTAGAAAACAAGTCCAAAGTAAATATTTAATTTAGGATAAACAATTAACAGTTCAGAGGGATCAAAGAGAGAACTTACACTTCTGACCACGACTTGCCCAGCTGCAGGTTAGGAGCAGTGATCATTTTGAGGTCACCTTCACACTCAGAAACGACAGGAACTTTAACAATCAAGCCATCTCAGGTCTCTAGGCATAAGTTTTCTGGAGAGCCCTGAACTCTAAGCTAGGTACACTTTTTCCATGCCTGAGGAATTCTCATGTCTCATTTAATAATGATCTCCAATCATGAAAGCCAGTGGTGATCACAAGCTCTTAAACTGTCAGCTATCTGGTATTTGCATCTCTCACTGAGGGGAAAGAGCAGGGCGTGGAAGGGAGAAAGATGGCATGCAAAGTGAAACTGAAGTCAGGGAGAGAACTGCAAACATGCAGGCTGAAAAACCCTGCTGTTAAACTGTCCTATAATATGTAGACTCATAAAAAGTTAGGAATGAGGATGTAGCTTCTGGCAGTGTCAATACACTCTAAGCAAAATGTTAGCATGGCTTAAGACACCTTAATGATCTTAATTTTCCTTCCCTGCCTCATTCATCAATCTGGTAATTTAATGTAACCAAGGAGGTTTAATACTTTAATCTTCTACGTCCATTGGACATGGTGACATCGATTCCAAATATGAGACACAAATGTACATCATCATCATCATATGTTCTGCCTAAACTTGAAGACCTTGCGTTGTAATGGGAGTGACAACAGTTTTAGCATTAATCCTAGCTTTCAAGAGGCAGGTATTTTCCATGAGGAGGGAAGATGATTTGAACAGAAAAACGTCTAAATATCTACATAAGAAACTCATAGAAAAGCCTCTTTCTGTGTCTTGCTAGAGGAATCTAGCCAAATGTTTCAGGGCTTGCAGATGGACCTAGTGGCCTGACCACATCAGCACTTTATGTCTGCCTATGAACTTTTGGGATTCTGTTCCAGGCTCTGGGACAGCTGGGCACTGCTGCTCGAGTCAATGTTCCTCTCCAGTGCACCACCTTGAAAATATTCACAACAATAAGCTACTTCCCTGACAATGAGAAAAGGCTATCTTGCAATAAAATTACCAAGATGAAGGTACAGAAGGACCTTAATGCAGTTGAAAACAAAAACTAACCTATGTGTGAAACAGTGTGAAAAGCAGAGATCTGAATTTTTTGATAGATCAAAATGGAGGAGTCAGGCCTCCAAAATCATGATTAAAAAAAAAACCCATTTGTTTCTTGTGCACATTGCACAGTCTTATCCCCAAACTCAATTGCCCAGCAAGTGTCCCAGCAGGAATGAGATGATGGGGTAGACAGCTCCCAGGTATCCCTATTAAGTCCTACTGTACAAAGGTTCTAACCCACAGTCAGCATCTCTCTCCTGTCCCACTGCAACTGTTCTTGTGGCTGAAGGTATTGTTTACCTTTCCTTTTATCTTCAGAAAGTTGATGTACATCAGCTACCCCAAGGTTAAAAAAAAGAAAAAGATAGAAAAAGCAGAGTTCGTCACTGAAGACAAGCCCTAAGGAGATACTGACAAGCAATCTGTCTTGAGGGGGGTAATTTCCAGATGGATCTGGTGCAGAAACCACATTCCTAAAACTAATAGATGAAAGCATGGTAGCTGATACAGCTTAAATTTGTGACTCAGGCAAATCTGTTCTTACCCAGATAGGATTAATGCTGATACCAGCCAGAAGTGCAGTCCCTTATTGCCAGCAGCAAGGGTTTGGGGATTGTCCATCTAAAATAACTACTTGCTCTGCTGACTGCCATGAATACACTATTGATTTCTTCATGTATTTGAAAAATGGCAGAACAAACATTCCCAACACAATCTGGGCTTTCATGTGCAGGAGGACAGGGCTGCTTCAGACATGTTATAGAAATTTGTCTGTTGACATTTTTCTGATGGACAAAATGCCTATTATAAATAGGTTTGTTGCTTCTCCCACTCTGGTGGCCTCTTGCCAAAAGTCTGGTCTGATCCTGGCTATAAGAGTTGGCTCTGCAGATACAGTGCTCCCATATGCAGTGCAGCTCCAAACACTCAGAGAAAATTAATTAGGTATACCATTAAGGGAATTTTAGAAGGTTAAATCTTCCCACAGCTGAGTGGAAGAGATGAGAGGCACGTGTCTATCTGTGGCTGGTGAATTCAAAGCCTATAAAGCTTTTACATTCCATTTACCACAGCGAAAGGGTATAAATGGTCCACAGGCTTGCAAGTGGCTCTGGCAATATAAAAAACAAACAAACAAATAAACCTTTATAAAGTGATCCTCTGTAAACCAGATCATCTTGAAGGGAGCCTCTAAGAGACATGGGAACAAATGTTCTACCAGGGCCTGTTGTAATAAGACAAGAGGTCCTGGTTTTAAACTGAAGGAGGATCAATTTAGATTAGATATGTGGAAGAAGTTATTTAAAATGACAATGGTGAAACACTGGAATGGGTTGCCTGGAGATGTGGTAGATGCCCCATTCCTGGAAACATTTAAGAGCTGGAGCCCTGAGCAACCTGATCTCACTGAAGGTATCCCTGCTTATTGCAGGGGATTTGAACTAGATGACTTTTAAAGGTCCCTTCCAACCCCAAACATTCTATGATCTCACAAACCAGATAATATTGCAGACATCCAAATACTAGATTTAGTACAAGGAAGAAGGAAGAAATAGGAAGCTGGGAAGGAGAAAAAGGAGAAGTTAAGAATAAGGCTGCCCAAATTTAAATCAGCTCAAGGTGCCTGGAACCCTACCTAGAATTTCAGCATATGCCTTTCAAGACATGTATTTGCTTTGAGACCAATGCAAAATGAACTGCAATTGTACCTGCTTGTTGAGTTAATCTGTCTGCAGTTCTAGTAGCTGTATGAGTCAAACCTCATTCATTTCCCAGGGTCCCAGCACCCTTCAATGCACACTTTACTCAAATTAGTGATCCATCACTAATGTGCACATTACTCAAAAACCCATTATATGTTTAACTACAAACAATTCTTGGGTTCAAAGCTTGCAGCAACAAGGTGACACATGGTGGCAAAAAGGAGTTGAGAAATCCCATGTCTCATGCCGACCTCTCTGCTTACCAGTGGGAATCAAGAATGGACATTTCCATTTTTGATGGACAGATGAATTTCCATCTGTTTGGCCACAGTCTCAGGTGGGCTTGGACTAGCTGGATATTCAGCTTGATTTCTCATGGAAATTCCTGTATTCTTCTAATTGAACAAGGTTCTTAATTCAAGTTTCAAGTCTGATTGCTATGGTGATATTTATACAGGTTTAAATGCTTTGCTAAATCAGAGTTTATGTCGGTACCTTTTTTGGGCACTGCAGGAGTTGCACCACTCCGAGGAACAAATTTCTGCTCCCTCTGAATAGGTAAAGATGCAGGCACATGGCTGTTAGCTCAGCTGGGGTGATATACACGTGTTAACCACTTGGGTGGATGTTTACTTAAAACCATCTGCTCAGCTAATCTGTGTAACTATCTGAAACAATTCCTGAGGTCAGTCTTTTAAACAAGGACATTGGACAGATGGTCTCCTTTACAATGTGGGTGGAGAACCATAGGTTTGAGGAAGCAGATATCATTCCAATAGAAACTTGAATTACCCACTTTTCTTGCAGTTGTTGGATTGATAAAGGTGTTGCATCTGTTCCCAGCCAGTGCTCCTGGTAATGTGACCATATTAACTCCTGCTGCTAGGACAGTGCAGAATCTGAGACCCCACATTAGGGTACATGCATTTGTACAATAGTTTCACTGCTCAGCTTCCAACTACTGCCTCACAAATAGCAGCTGCTGCCCATTCAGCTGAAAAAGTACAACTAGTTGAGTGTGGGCAGCTTTAGACACCTTCTAAAGAACATCTAGAGTTTTCTCCTTAGTTTGCAATGCTGTGACCATGACTGTGATCAGTTATTGTACCTTATCTGCTAAGTCCTTCAATCCAATAAAGATAAGAGAGCCTCTGACCCCAAATCCTTCTGGCTACTTTGCCTGGGTAGAGTCAAGCTAACAATCTACCTACCTGTGTCTCATTTTCTGTACTCACAAAAGAAAGGGATAGCACATACCTGGCTCCTCGGTGGTGTGTGAAACACAATGAGAAAATACATACAATTTTAGAAAACATCCATAAAAACACAGATTGTTCTCTTCACAGGTCTTGCGAGGGTACCACTTATTGAGCATGGAAATCCTCACAGAAAAGAACAAGCTCTGTTTGGATACTTTGGCTGTCCTTGAAAACCTTACAAAAATAGGGGAGCCAAAGGGAAGGGAAATGGTAAAAATATTTGCTTAGCAATGAGGTCATCATAAACACCAAAAATTATGTTTACATAAACAGAAGATTTTCAGTAAAAATTGTTCTGAGCAATTTCATCAGACACATCTACCAGATGGCTGTCAAATAATTGATTTTGTACCTTGGAAGCCAAATAAAAAGTGGAAATTAGGAATTTGAATCTTGCCAAACAAATTATTAGAAATTAATTTAATTTGGCATGCCATGTTTTGTGTAATACAAAATATTTCATTTGAATAATTTTCACAGAACCAAAATATAAACATGTAGAGCAGCCACAGTTCTCAGGACTGCTCCTGGGGAGACAGTTGCCCCTTTATTCAGTACCTCAAGAGCTCTGGCCCTTGCAAAGGACATGAACTATCCAGATTCAACTTCGTCCTCTCTCTCCATTGCTCACCTTTCAGAAAAGTGATATAATCAGCACGTGTGGTCAAAGAGCCACTCTCCAGTTATCTGCTGATGCACTTTCACTTTGGACAAACATTTGTATCCCCAGCCTTCTGGGGAGTTTCTCACACAACAGGTGGAGGCTCATACCTGGATGCTTTTCTGTGGTCTTTCTTTTGTAATGCTGTATTGGGAGTTGTTGTGCTAACCCAGGCTTTCTCACAGCCCAGGAAAGCACCCGACTCCCAGGCTGTCAGATAAACCCAGTATCAGTCACATCCTCCTTTATCTTTGTGGTAAAAGAAGAGAAAGACCAGGATCTAGACAAAAGTATCTACTGAATTAAAATTGGATTTATAAATAACACTGGCATAAATAATCGAAATACACTTTGCCCAAAGTTTGTCTAGCTCCAGTAATTTCTTTGCAAACTCTCAAGAAAGGAGTGCCTGTTTTATATACTTCGTGTGACACGGGAAAACTCAGAGGATCCGAGAAGATGGATTGTGGTCCAAAGGTTTAATTGTAATTGCACTGAATGTATGCAGTATGCAATAGTCTGCATGGATATATGAGAGTTACCTTAATGAGATATAAAAGACATTCCTGGGCTGGGCTGGACAAGATGAATTGAATGTAAAATTTGTATTAAACAGACTGCCATTAAACATTTTTACACTTTACTTTACACTTATAACTTTACAAAGTTGTACCTCCTGAAAAAAAAATTTATACAAATTAATTGGAAACATAGTGATCCTGGTCTCTAAAAACATGATGTCTGTATTCATTGTCAGATTGGTTGTCTGTTAGCTACATTCAAATTCAAAAAAATGTGTAGGGAAGTCAAATAAAAAAACTTTTAAGAGGTCCCTTGAAAATGATATAAGAAGGCATGCTGTCTCATGTGTTGATGCTGATGCACAAAAAGACTGCCTGGAGAAAGCCAAGACAGTGCCAAGAATGCTGGCATAAGTAGATGAATGACCAGTGCCTTTGGGGCACTGATGTTTCATTACGTAAACAAAAATAGACAAGACCATCACATGCACTCACATGTAGCAGGAATGAGGAAAAAATTCCAATACTTTCTTAATGTCAAGGATCTAAGACAGGAGACTTCTTGAAATATGTTGATAGATCACAAGATGAGTAGAAAAAAGGAGGGCACACAATGGCTTTTATCTTCTTTTCTACTCTTGGAAAAAATGAATCAACTAATGAAAACAAGTCATATTTAGGACCACACCAGAAATCACTGCAGTCTTCTGCCACCAATATTAGACAGGGGTTGAAATACAAACTCTGATCAAAAGTGATATTAAGACCTTTCTACTTGGAAGCAGCAGCTTATAAAAGGGCATCACTTAGTGCTGTATATTCCTGGCGACTAGTGGTGCAGGAAGGAAAAACCCAACCCCACCAGCTTCTGCTTTGTATAAAACTCCAGGCTGCTAACATTGTACTTAGGACCAAATGCTGGTGGCCAAATTTCCAGTAAATGAGAACAGCCCACTCCACTGGCCAGCCAAAATACCTGCTCAGCTATAAGCAGGGAAGCCAAGGAAGCAGGCTGATTCCCCAAGAAGCTTAGCCAGATTCTGAGTCCATCAGAGTCACACCTTTAGCCAGGCAGCCAACTTGACAGACTTCTGCCAAGAGCTTTCAAAGTACCAGTGTGTCTCCAGAGGGAAAATAATAAAAAAACCCCAGGTATAGAGTTACCAGTGAAAAAGTGTTATTTTCTGGAAAATGTGTTTTGGTGGAAAAAGTTGTAACCAAGTTAAGAAGTGATTCTGTTTGTGGTGCTTAAATAGTGTCCATTGCCTGAGGTCTGGAATCATTACAAAATATTGCTGATGCCAAAAGGGAGGTACACACTGGAAATATGGTGTGTGATGATGAAGGACTGAGAGGTGAGGTAGACAGTAGAAGGCCTCAAAAGGCTGGCCAAGACTGTGTTCAGAATCCTTACCTTGCCCCTGCTAACAGCACTCCACTGAATAAGGAGCTACTGTTCTTCACATTCTCATTACTCGTTATTTCACCCATGGGACCAGACCGTTTGAGAAATTTTGCCTCTAAATTTGCATTCTTGCAATTAAGAACAGCATTTGCTAATGTTTACAAATTCATATGGGATATGTTTAGTAGGTTAGTTTAGTATGCCAAGAATCACGTATGTCTGAGGTATAGCTGACTCCAGGCACTGTCCAGAAGTTGGATGTTCTATTTCTGTAAAACAGTCTCTTTATTATTACTTACATTTGGCTTGTGCACTTGTGTGTCCTACGTTGACCCTCATTTGAGATGAATATTGAATAGAAATTTTCTCATCTCATTTGCTTCACTCAGTCTCTTCCTAAATGTTCCTTTTCTGTTGCTTTCATAACATGTCATAAAGACTTAATGGCTGTCACTAGAACCTTATGGGACTTGATAGTAAGAAATAAAAGGGGCCATTGAACTATGATGGGCCATTTACAGGTGTTTGAGTACCTTGGCTGACTGAAGCCAGCAGGAAAGTAGAGCAGAGATGAGACACATTCTTTGCAACACAAATCACACAACCATGACAAGCTGGACAGTGAAGGGCTCTGTGTTACCAAAACCAGCAACTTTACCTTTAAAGAAAATCTTCGCTAGTGCTAAATAGTATTCCTGCCCTCATCAGAATTCACATATCCTGCCACATATCCAAAGACCAGGCAGTTTCAGCTCTCAGAGGGACTGCACTTGGAATTGGAACCTTTGATTTAGCCAAGGCAAACCTTGACAGTATCCCCATTTTCATATTTATATTATAGACATACTTTGCATTCCTCTAGCACCTTTTATCAGACGATTGATCTCCTTTAGAGACAGCAATGAATTAATGCCTGCAATGCCAATGTAAATTGGGATTTGTTTTCCTTGTTCTGTAGATAGGAAAGAATGAAGCTCTAAAATGATGCAACTTATTTAAAGAAGGCTTGGCAGAGCCAGGCACAGAATCCAGATATGTAGATATCCTGATACCTGAGGCAGTGCCTTCACCTCACTATCATTGCCCTTTCACCTGCTCACTGTGCAATAGACATTCAAATGGATGGACACAAATACAAAGAAAAGCTTCACCTGCTTTTTAAAATGGATGCCTAAACTCGCGAGTTCACAGGTAGACACCAAGTGTGATAAATGTCCAGGGCATCTTCAGGCATGAGATTTCACTAGTTCTGAAAACTGAGTAACGAAATAAGGATTACGAACCCTAGTTATATCCATGCATTAAAAATAACCCCTTTTTTAAACAGGCACTTCTAAGTGGCTAAGTTGAGTGCAAAAGTATCACAGAAAAGAAAAAGATATTGTGGAAAGAAAAAGAAACTGCTTTGGCTCACTGGTGCCTATATATTTATTTGACATATCATTATAAGGAAGACTGGTTTTATTACTAAATATTTGGCAAAGTTTCCAGAAAATATATGCATGTATTAGACCTAAAAATACGTGGTTTCGAACATAGGAGCCCAGGTTTTTTCATAGTTGTAGGCTGAATATCAGGACAGCATCCTGTAACACTCACCTTTTTTACCCTATCCAGTGACACTATCTCATTTCCAGTTTATACCAACTGATATTCACGTATCATGTCCACGCCAGCCAGATGAACCACTTCTGTTTGAAAAGAGGTAGGAAACCATAACTGATCTTGTGTGATATTCAAATTCTGCATGCACCAAAGACTTTGCTGGTTACAGTGATCTCAATATATTCCTTCATGCAAGGAACTCGTGCAAACCAGTATCTCAGAGGAAACAAACAAAAGTGGATGTAACCTTGAACGCATCGCCCTGCCTACCCCTTCAGTAATTCTGTGGTCCTGAGCACTGTCCTTTCTTTCAGAACACGTTTGAGAGTGTTAATGTTGGAGTCTGCTAGTTTTGTTCCTCTGTGCATAAAGGGAGGCATTACCTATGCGAATCCACTGACCTGAATATGACTTTAGATCCAGCCTATAAAGTGAAGCTCCATTGCATGGAAAGCTGTTGCTTTTCAGCTCTTGTTGCTTCTTTAAAATCACACTTAGAGAAGAGTTCTCGAAACTCCTACTGGCTTTATCCAGAGCCACAACTGTGTCTGGTAAAAAAAAAAAAAAAAAAAAAAAAAAAAAAAAAAAAAAAAAAAGGCAAGGATTTAAAACTTCCTAGTTTAAACCAATATACTATGAATAAAAGACCGTCTTACAACACAGGGAGCTTTCTTTTGCTCTTGTAGACATCACTGCAGAAGCTGTCATGGGAAAACACATGACAGTACTACCAAAACTGTCTGATTGTCACTATTTAGGTGCTTGCTTTTTTTTTTCTTTTATTTAACTGTTTTTTCTTCCTATTTGCCATAGCTCTTTCACAACTTCAAAGTGTGTGAAGACTACCTACAGAAGGAGTCCACCCCTGTCAGCTGTAGCTCTTTACTGAGATCCGAGGGAGAAAAAAGCCCTACCGATATTAAAATACACTATGAAGGCAATTCACTCCTGCTTGAAGGTCTTATTCTATAGAATCTGCTTTTTTATATTAACAATTTTGTTACTTTCCTATCTGAATGGGCTTTTTGACATTAATATTACACTGTATTTCTTGCAAAAATCCATCTGTTTTTCTCATATTGTACCCAATGGAAAAATTGTCAGTAGATACCCAATTGATTACAATTCCTAATGTATCTCTGTGAGATGTGAGATTCAGGTGCTGGGGTTGGTGGGTGCACTGCCATGCCATATATGTGTAACTGCACACAGTCCAGCCTGAGAGCTGTCCAGGCAACCAGGACAAATTCACAATTTCAAAGCTTCTGGGACCAAGAAAGCAGGTTGTCTGCAGTTAGATGTTTGACTTCCATCCAAGAACACTTGATCTGTATCTGTGTTTATTAGTTTTAATGATTTTTATTTTTTATTAGTTTTTATTAGTTGTACTGGGTAAGAATGAAATATGACTTATATGGCCACCATTTTTTTTGGAAATCACTATGTTCATCACACTCATTCACATTTGCTCTGACCATTACTCTTCCTGCCTTGTTCCTCGTGCTTTCATTAATAAGAACAGTATTGCACCATATATTTTTACAGCAAGTGACCACCACTGTCACTTTATTCTTTAGCCTTTTTCCAAGTCATATTTCTGCCTTAGCCCATCCTGGACTCCTCAGTTAGTTCCACAAATTTTCAAACTATAATCATTGCTCAGGCCACAGATATTCCTCATTGTTTTCAGTTTTGTCCTTGGTTCTTTCCCACAGCTATTGGACACTTGTTTCCCCATTCCTCTCCTCTCTAGCTCAAAAAAGCAGCCATTTAACCTTTGCCAAACCACCCCCAGGGACAAGGCAGGGTGAAAGCCTCCCAGCACAGCTCTCCCAAGGGAAGCAATAACCAGCAGCCACGACAGTTTTTCCATGGAGCCAGACTCAGGCTGGCTACCGCATTACCATGCATGAAGAATTTCTATCTGGGATTGAGATTATGTGTCTCAAAGCCTGTCCTTCAGTCCTTTAATTTCCTAATCTGCCATTGATCCTTGTTTTCCTCCTATTTACACTGACACAAGCTCTCAAGCAAACTTAAACCAAGACAAAACCTGGAGTAAAAGCAAGTCAAATTCACTGTCTTTCGTTTACTCAAAGCCAAGGATGCCTCAATTACCCTTTGCCATGGGAAGCTTTTTGAAGGGCAATTCTCCCTCTCTCTACAGATAGCACCTGTGTACGTAGCAGACCTCAGGCAGCTTAAATAGCCTATCTCTGGAGCAGTGGGGTCAGGAGGGCAGGTCAGCATCAACTTGTTTAACGTGCACAGAGGCAACTCTTTTTGCTTTGCAGAGCACCACACACACTAATGACACAGTTCCTGGGCAGAGGAAAGCAACAGGGTAAAATAAGAATGTATTTTTCTTCTGGTGCTTCACTTTATAGAGTACTTTGTGATTTTCCATCTTTCCTTATCTCTATTCTTTCCCTCAGGTATCACTGTTTATCTTTCAGGAAAATGTTTCCTAAATAGTCACTATCTGGCTCATTCTAATTAATGAGTACTATCAGGTGCTTTTGATTTTAAATTGTGAAGTATCCTCCTAAAAGTATGTTTGAAGTTCATAGTCATAACATGGGAATATTTCCAGACACTGACAAAGATGGTATATATGCCTGATTTTAACCCTGTTACAAGTGCAGCTGTAGTCCTTCTGTGCTATCAGTCTGAATTAATCTGCTTAAAAGCCCAGAGAAATATAAATGGGTTTTGGAAGATGAACTCCAGGATAGGGTACTCAGTTCAGCTGGGTAATGAGGGTGTGTAATTAGTTAATGCTACTCCAGCCTCACCATTTTTAATGTCCAAAGGGGCGAATAGTAGTTAGTTAACCAGGTTAGTTAATCATGATCCTGGGTTGTGCATATGGCAAAGGTATTTTGTTACCTCACAGAGAGGGCTTGAGCCTTGATGTTTGAGTTCTTTTTGTGGAAGGCCATTGAAGCACTAATTCAGTGTGCTGGCTAAAGGTCCCTAGCTGTGCAATGGGTGGTGGAGACAAAATATATTGTTTCTATCTTGCAAGGCAAGTTTGCAGGGCTTTTCATGGACTTAAGCAGTATAGACAGTACTGGTCAGGATCCTGCCATTTCTAACACACAATCAGAAGCTACAACTGTAAACAATCCTTACACAAATCTGGAACTGTGCAGAATACCTCCAGATTTTCCACTCCCTGTTTTTTCATTTCTCGGTACTTTGCACTTCATAAAGATTGGATTTCTTTTAGCCAAAATATACAGTAAAACGGAGCAAAGACATTCTCAGATAAATACCTATAAATATCTTTGTCTCCTCAGAATGACTGTGTTTGGGCTTTTGGTTCTGCAACGTGTATTTTAATTTCACCTATCCTAGGGCACGTGTACAGTAAATAATGGAGCAGTGCAGAGATTCCTCATTTAGCATCTCCCCAGGTGGAGAATAAATGTTCAAGAAACTTGCTGAGGTCCATAAGCAATACAGGTGAATAACATATAGACTGATAAACCCTGCCACTCCACAAGCTAATTGCAACCATTTGGAATTTAGTCTCGTGGTCTAAAGAGCATCTGAGATTCCTTGTGAACAATTATGTTCGTAAATAACATCCGTGGGACCTGGGCCCTGACCTGGATGAAGCAAGATGCCACAAATCAGCTGCCCCACACTGCTAAGCACTGTGCAGAGCGAGGCAGCCACCCCCAGCATCCCTCTGGTCCCCACACTGCAGATGCAGGAGCAAAGCAGGACAGATCCAGGCTGGGAGGCCAGGGGTCTGGGCTGGGGGATGAAGGTGGGAATGTGGAGGAGGTGGAGGCTGACTGTAGAAGTGGAGAAACCATGGGCATATCAGAGACGTGCAGTGACATGGTGGAAGAGTTGGGGGCTCAGACTGAGTTCTGGGGAAACCACAGTCTAGGCAGGAATAATTCCCTCTCTGTCTGTGTGTGTCCAGATGTTCAGCAGCAGCGAGTGCCTGTCTTGGCTGAAAGCCCTCCAGCAACAGCCCCAAGCAACAACAGCTCCCACAGCTCCCTGCCCTGACACAGACACCAGCCCAGGGTAACAGCACTAAAAACAGTGGTCGTAAATGCAGACACCTGAGGCAAAATTTAATCCCTTCTGTTCAATTCCCAGCATATGTTTTTTATTTGTCTGCAGCCCTGCTCTCGGATGGGCATGTCCAGGGTACATGCTGTTTACCTACAAGGAATCTGAAGCATTTAGTGGCATGCCATCGTTGGGGCAGTTACTGCTGTGCTGGAGCTGCCCTTGGCTCTGGGCTCTGATGTGATATCCTGTATCAACAGTTGCCAGTACTCTGGTCTTCCCATCCTCTTGAGCCATCTGAATTTGCAATATTCATTTGAGGGTGAGCTGAGGCCACTTCAATTTGTCTCAGTCAAGGCCTGGGTAAATCATAAGCACTATGAGATTCCCCTAGTTTCATCCACTAGTAATGGGTTTTATGTGACAGCATAATTATGGCCTGAAAAACCCATTTTAATTTAACTTGAGAAGTGAATTTATGTCAGTATGATTCATAATGATGAAAACATTGATGTGGACACTGCCATTGCAACTTTGACAGATGAGCACCAGCAAAAATCACTGCTGTAGTTCAAGACTACTGCTCCTGATTGACTTGTCCAATAAGAAGAAAACCGTGATGGGGATTTACTTAATCCCCCTCCTTCCTCATGAAGAAGAACATAATCACCATTCAGACACTTCATGTATCATTTTTCTCTCTGGTTAACTTTGTGTGCCTTGAATAATTCAATGCTGTAAACTAAAGCGACACTTTTCTACTATTAAAAAAAGTTGCATGGGCAGTATATATTCCAGTTTTCTAGTGTAGGGAGGGCTCCCTTTCTTCTTTATATAAGTTCCCTAACAGAAGTATATTTGTGCCATGAAGTGCATGAAGATCAAATGCAGTGAGGCTCACGGGACAAACTGCACTAAATCTGTAACTTTGATCTGCATAAAACTTCTGGAAATTTCTTTGGGCTTTCTTGTCAGACAGTCCAGGCAGGGCTGTACTACTGTAGTATGTGGGCTACTGAGCACCTGGACACAATCTCTGAGTGGAAAGAAGAGGCACATCTGGAAAGACATGGAAGTATGGAACTACTAAAATGTGGGTATCTGAGTTAGGTACGTACACTCTGTTGGGAAGTCTCCAGAGAATAACTGAGTCTGCCAATATTGCTTCCCTGCATCAACTGCATAATTGTCAATCTCTGTATTCCCTCTGAATGAGGAAATGGCACCTATTTTTTCATTAGCTAATTACATTATGATAATGAGAAAAGTATATACCATGTAGACAAGCACTTAGGCAAATCATTATCTACACTTAAATTAGCCACTAATATTCTGAAATAGGAGCATCTACATAACCTCTTACATTGTTTAAAATCTCTTCAAGTTACATTAGAGTAGCTTTCCCTTGAAGAGAAACCATGAATTCCCTATTACAGTGGAAATGAGTTGCTTTGCACAGTCTTTTATTGTCACTAGTTTGATATTTTTCTTTTTTCCACAGCCTGAAAAAGGCTTTTGTTTCCTCTGATTTAGATTTTAAGCTCTTTGGGGCAGAAATCATGTTTGTGTGTATTTGTACAGCAGACTTGGGTCTTGATGTCTGTGGTTTGTAAACATTACCACAATATAAATAGTACATTAATCATTAATTATATTGTTGATACATTACTATGTCTTAAGTGGTGTCACTGTCTATGACTCTGTCTTGTCACAGAGATGAGAGACAAGACATTTCCACAATCAAAATGTTTGTCTGAAGCTGTGGTTGCCCCAGATCATCCTGGAACAGATTAAGAAACAGAGATTGACCTTGTATTGTAAACTTCTTGCCTACGGTAGCATCCATACCAAAGACTGACATATTTTGTGGAACTTCAGAAGATTAAAATGTATTAACTAAAGTAAGTGCATAAAGTATAGGCATCTATACACAATTGGATATACATGAGAGCCTCAGACTGCTTTGCAAACATTACTTCACTACTTATAATGTACAAAAAATATTATAATCTCAGTTTAACTCCAGGATAAACTAGTCTGTTTGGTCAACTTGTTCACAAAATGTAAGAAAATAAGTAAACTTGTGTGATTGATGTGTATAAGACATGGGAAAATGCTGGACTCCACAAATTAGGTGCGGATACATTCCAATTTTTCGTATTAGCCAATGCCTTAAACACTGAGTTCACTGTTACTTGACCTGAATTGGTTTGATTGCCAGGGTCATGCTGGAAATCTGTGACAAAACGAAAAATAGAAACCAGATCTTCTAACTCTCACTAAATTGGTTTCTTAATTACAGCAACTGACAGTGTGATCCATAACAACGTTTAACCACATGAAGAGCAATTTAAGACAATTTCTCAACTACTTGAGACAAATAAGTCAAATCTCATCTAAACTACCTAGGGACACATAGCTTGGACTGAGTTTCACTCATGTATCCATAGAATAGAGCAACAGCACAAAGTGTCTACCCAGCCATGGCACAGGAGACGCAGGTCCTCCCCTCCTTCCTGAGTCCCCAGAAATTCCGTGTCTCCAGAACGTGACACTGTGGTGACATTCTGTGTCTCTCTTGTCCTGTTGATCCTTGCCACGTGAATTGTGTAGTCCTGAACCCTTATCTTCCAAAGAAGAGTAGGAGGTGTCCACCAGGAATGGCCAATATCTGGCGCCTGGCTGTGCTGTGGAGAGGGAGCCCTGGGTTCAATGCCCCTGGGGCTGAGGAGGGCCACTGGCATGGGCTGTTCTTCCACCTCATTTCCCTGCGTTCAAGTGCATGACTGAAATGTCTGTGCTCATGAGGTGCTTTGGGTTTCTGCCTCACCGAAGCACCTAACTCCGTTAGTGAGTTAAACTACTACAGGGAGGCAAGAGGGAGAACTTCCAACACAAACCTCTCTTCAGCATGTCCTGTTGCTTGGCTCAGTGCCTTGAATATTGAGATGTGCGTTGTCAACATCAGCTTTAAACAACTGCCCCTGCCTGCCTGTTGTGTGGGGCACCTCGCTTAGCACTAGGGACCTCTCTGGAGGTGGGAACACACAATTTAGAAACTGAATATCACCATTCTCTGAACCTTTTTAGAGAGGGTCTTCTGAGACAGCACAGAAACCAGACACCATATTTCAGATGCCCCAGGCATCCTGAAATATATCCTGCTTTGACTTAAACTGGATAGGAAGCACTTTAAAACCCAGCGAAGATAGAGCACTTAACCAACTGGGGAAGCAGAAGTCACTTTGGAAGAAACAGCTAAACTAGCGATCGTGGATTTAGAAAACCCTAATTCATGTTATCGTTAGTTGCACTTTAAAGCTATGTACAAATGATGGCTCAATGCCTTATTTCCTCCTCTGCAAAAGGAAGAGGAGTGTTGGTGTGTCCTACAGGAGCTTAAACTGGAGTGTGGAGATAGGATGGAACAAAGGTCTTATGCAGAAGTAGTTACAAGTTGCTGAGTCAAGTTACAAGAACTACTCGCATTCATAGGGAGAAATGACTATGAACAATCACCTTGGGTGAGGCTTTATCATTTGTCCAGGCATTGTTATGTTGCAGCTGTTTATCTGCTTCTGGGAACACAATTAGAAAATCAGAAGTAAATTCTTTGAGCTTTACTGGGAATAAGAATTCTCTCTCTTGAGTTGTGGCTGCCTAAGCTTTTCCTTTCTGACCATCCTGATTATCTGCTAGAATTTGAGTCCCAGTAATCTCACATGTGTTCACATGTAAACTACAGTTCTGACCCACAACACACTCAAGTTGCCTCCACACCAGGTGTCAGGAGAGCAGAAAGGTCCAGGCTTTGTCAGGAACAGCCATCCACAGGTGACTGTCAAAAGCTCAGCGGAACATTAGGATGTGTATGAGTGCTTGTTTTCTTTTGCACCCTTACCAGGCATCGTTTTCCAAGTCTCTTGAGTCAAGGTGTAAGAGCAATGCCATTGTTTGTTCACTGCTATAAATAACCCTCATCATTCCGTAGATGTGTTTATGTCCTCAGAAGAGACCAGGTGGAGCTGTGTGTCTGCAAGGGATCTACCTAAAATCTTAGATGTCAGACAACTGGTGAAAAAAACAAAGTAAACGGAGGGAGGGGAAGAGTAGAACAACAGTGACAGTTTTCAGCTGGACAGTTAAGAAAAAGAGAACACCCAGGTACTCTTCTAACACTTTACAAGCTTGTATTTGCTAGCTGATTTTATAGAAACAAGCTTCTGGGAGAGGTGTGGTAGGAGGGACCAGTGTTATAAACAGAGGGAAGGGAAGGTGTTTCATGATGGAAAAGAAAAGAGGAAGGTGACAGAGAGACTTTGTTCGTGGCAGAGAGGCCATTGGCTTGCCCTTACTGTTCATTTGTAGGAAGTCACTGAACTTTTCTTTAGTTGCAGTCATCCACTTTATAGGGGTGTCTTAAATTCACATGCTTGTCATAGTCTACAAATATACTAGAAGATAATTAACCAACTATAACAAACTTCTGCACAGTCAAGTGTTCTTTTTCAAAATCCAGCTGGGTAAAGGTCACCATTTCTGAAAAATTAACTGTTTGATTTAATAAGGCCCTGCATCACCCCTAATTTTGAAGTTGAATTCAAGTGACCCTCATATACTATTTATCTATCATTTATATAAGATCAATTTTATCATGTTGTTTATAGTACTCTACTTCAATTAAGTTCTTTTGCAGCACCATTTTCTAGTATTCACTTTATTCCTCCAGATAAATCTTTACTCTCTTTCTGCCACCATAAAAATTGGAACATTTAGCATTCAAGTTCTGGAAAAATAAGGTGATCATTCTTGTTATTATTGGAAATCACAGTGACATTACAGTAGTAGTAGAGCAGCAGCAGCATGCTGGGTGCCCAAGACAAAATTCCCACTGCTGGGGAGGCTGGAAGATGCTAAAAATCAGTGTGCGATGCTGTGCAATCTTATTTCACATGGTCTAATTCTCCAGCCACTAAAGAGAGATTGTATAAAATGGGAAAAGTCCATGATTTTAGGGTTTGAAGGAAAGAGAGGATTTAAGCATATCTGGAATGAAGGGGATGAAGCATGTGACTAAGGACATAAATGGGAATAAGATCAGAATAGCACACGCAGAAAAGAAGCGTATAGAGAGAGAAGAGTAGGATTAGGTGTATGGGAATAACATTTTAAAGCTGTTCACACTTTAAAGCTGTATTCTTCATCTAAGCTACTGGTGGATGGTACAGACCTCTTTGATACATACGTAGATGGAAACTCTTATCAGTTCTTCCTGTCTCTGAACAGGAGCCCTGAAACCGAGACAAACAGAGAAAATCTGGGGGGCCACAATCTTATTTGAACTAGGGATGCACTTGCACGGAGTGTTTTTGAAAGGGTTTCAAGTCATACAATAGTTATCCCATCAAGTGCATGTCACTGTTTCTTTAAGAGAATCGTATCAGCAGCCCCAACTATTTCAGTCCCCATTTCTATAAATAACAGAAGAATCGCTTGGAGATCATATAGCCTCCTTTGTATTTAACTAGTTGCCATAGCGTCTCTCCTGCAAAATTGTGATAGCTGTGGCTTGATAAAGGATGTATAACCACTGTCAATCGCGTTTCCCCTTCCCTTAGAAAAAAGGAGTAAGGATAGAAAATTAAGCTTCAAATAGTTTTCTTGAAGCATAGCTAAGATTATCTCATGAAGTCCCATGCCTTTTTAGAAAGAATCAAGCCAAAAAAATACAAGTTTCTAAACAGTAGAAAGGAAGAATTAAAGTACATGTTCAGGCAACCTTTACCCTGCCTGGCTTGTGCACCTCAGCTCTGGGAATCGCTCCCATACCGAAGGGTGGCTTTGAACTCTGCAGGAGGGTGGCTACACCTGCCCTGCAGCCAAATTCCTGACGCACCTCACCCCCAGAACACCAGATCTCTCACATTTGATAAGCCCTTTGCTCCTCTTTTGTAGTCTCTCTGCCTTCATGTGTTTGACACATCCAACCCTTCGCTCACCTGCCATTAAGCCTATGCTCAGAGAGCTGCTGGCATCCTTATTATGTGACCGATTCAATGCAGTACTTAAAGGAGGTGTGTAGGAGATCTTGGAGCTGTGGAAAGCCCTCTTTGGATCAAAGGAGGGGCCAGGCAAGGAATTTTTTCCTCCATTCACAGGTGGGAATGGTCCATCCAGATCAGCTTTTGCCATGAGTCATGGCTTTGCTGAACTGCTGTGACTAATCTTTCTGGCTAATCACGCCTTACACAGCCGAGGTAGCTGGATGATTTGCACATCATTCCAGTGCTATTGACAGGGAAGGGCGAGTGTCAAGGTTTCACAGATATGTCCTTTAATCCCTTATTTCCCATATTTTCAGATGCAGGTGCTAGACCTGAAGCTGACTTAAAGGGCATGAAATACCAGGGGACAGTTTTAACTTTGCATTAATGATGCTTTTCCTCAGTGACTATAAGATCTGTCAATGAATCCCCAACGTGGGAGCCGTCTCCCACTCTAGAAGTACTAAAGTGAGGCAGAAAGCTGAGATGGGAGATGTTAAATCATCAAAGATTTGTCCTTGTGATTGCAAGGATTAAAAGGAGGAACTCAGAACACCCTTTGAACTAGATGTACACAGGAATTCGAATTAACAAGGTTTGAGGCTAAGAGAGATTCTTTTTCTGCTATTATCTTTTAAATGAAAGTACCTAATCCCCAATACATCTATGGCAAACCATTTCTCAGCACTATTGCCTGGAAAAGAGTGTTCAATCATTTGTGTCATAAAAGTATGCATCAGTTTTATATAAAGATGATTTTTTGATGTGTTTCATAATGCAAAAGAGGATGAAATGCAAAAGAGGATTTAATGCACCTCATTTATGACAGTCTACTATTTTAGAGTTCTCCCTGCTTTAGCAGAAATTGTTTTTAAATCACAGGAATGGTAGTTTTGGTTTCCTCTGTAGTATGTCAGTGAGCACTTTGGATGTTCTGTGAGCTACAGAAGTAAATTAAGTCAACTGCTCAGAAAAATAAAAATAGCCTCACATTCTGCTATGTATCCATCACCTGGCTGCTTGTTGTAGTCCTCTTGCTTATGAGTCACTGTGAGCAGGACAGTTTGCTCAGCTGAATGATTTACCAGAGTCAGGCTATTGTGAGCAATGTGTGTTATAAATGAAGTTATAGGCAACGTGATGCAACCAGATATTTGCATACCACTGGGGCACAAATGTGCTCTATAAATACATAAAAGCAAACAGACTCGGTATTTTCCCTGTGGTCATATTGGTTATTTACTATAGCAGGTGTCAGTCTCTTGAACAATTAAGATACCAAATAAGTTTAGAAACAGCTCGTATTTAATTGTTTACGTCTGTGAGGGTTGCAGGCAGTATTGAGAAGAACCTACCATTAAAGGGCACTGACCAGCATTGTCCTTTCCAAGCTAAGTCTGTTATGTGACAGTAACACCCCTCCTGGGCTGTGCTGCTGGCATTTCAGTTTTTCACTAGCACTTATGTCTGCATTTCCCTTCTAGCTTTTGTGGGCATATAACAAATAGGGGGAGAAAAACTAAGATTATCATGTGGAAATTGCTAAGGTGGTAATATAAATATGTTCTCAGTAAATATATAAGTTTGAGGTGATGCCTTAGGATTTGGCTTTTGTATTTTCAGACCCTGTAGTGTTAGTGTGTAACTCTAAAACTTCACATAGCCAGTTAGCTACTGTTAGACATAACAAACCCTCTCTGGGCCTGGACCCAAGGACACCTCGTTGTCCCAGGCCCCGAAATATGTAAACTGAGCCTCTGGGGAGGGGGAACAAACTTGGGGTAATTACATCATTACCTGAAATTGCAATTGGAGAATTAACCCTGATATGCAAATGGACCAAACTTGTAAAACTGTGAAAAACCCGTGACCTCGGTCCATCTTGGGTGTAGCCCCTCAGAGGCTCAACACTCCCAAGGTGTTCCTATTGAAGGCCCTCAATAAATACCTGCTTTTGTTCTGTTAATCTTGCTTAGCCTCTGTTTTCAGGTAGCCACTTCAAGGCATCAGAGGTTAGAGCAAAAGACCAGGAGCTAGGCCTCCAGGGCTTTGTTCTCTGGTCTGTTATTAATTCCAAGCATCCTTGGATGAACCCCACTCCAAGCTCCTCGGGTGAGCCCTTGAAAGCACTGTCCTACATTTGCATTCTCCTCTCTTCTGCCACCGAGAGTCCATCTCAGTCAGAGACATGGAATGGATTAGTCCTGGTATAGTACTATGAGATCCGCTGAAGAAAAAGGAATAAAAAATTAAGCATATGGATAGAAAAGAAATACACACATGTCCACACGACTTCACTTCTTTGCCCACCCCCTCTCCAATACAATAAAGAAGCAACAACCACAACAGACCCCTATAGACACTAAAACCATTTGAGGCAACTCTGAACACACTACAGCGTTATCAGAACTCACACTTTCTTTCCTATTTATCATGTTTCAAAGGAGAATTACATTTTAAAGCACTGCAGAGAGCTGGTCAGCAAATGAAGTGCTTCAAATGATTAGATTCTAATTCCATGTTAACTATTTAAAATATATCTTAATATCATAAAGGCTGATTAAGGACTTCATTTTAAGGACCCTTATGCTAGTATCAAAACAGAAAGTACAGCTGTTTTTCCAACTTTCTCCATGGTAAGTGGAGGACATTAAGAGCCTGCTTGACTGCTGCAAGATTTTCATCTGAGATTCTGGGGTGTATCTGGATGCCAGGCAATACAAAACTTTTTTCAAAGATGGATTGGTCCAGATCTTGTTAAGTCAAACAGGGGAAAAAAAAAAGAAAGGAAGAAGGTGAAAACCCAGTCTGTTTGGCTGTTTTGAATTATAATCTTCTGTTCCCGAGCTAAGCTAAGGAGTAATCGTCCTGCAGAAGTAATTCACTACCAGGTTGGATCTGCACTGGGAAAAATTGAAACTTCTCTTTTTTTGTATCATTACATTATAAAAAGAGTTTCATAGGCTTAAGTAGGAGATAAATTGATTGTGCTAGATGAAATTTTTCAACTGGATTTTACAGAAGTTGAAGGAGGAAATTGTTACAATCACTTCTGTGATAAATATCTACTAATTTATAAGCATGGATTCCTCAAAACATTTTATCTAACACTTTCCAGGACCAAACATTTAAAACCATAGAAAGATTCAGTCTTTTGTGAATGAAGTGGACAAAGAGAGCTTCAAGCATCAAAAGGTCTACAGTAACAACTCTTCAACCCATTAGCTGGAGCAAAAGGCCATCATGAAAGAATCAAAAAGGAATAAATGTGGGCTTCCTTACATCTCATGGTAGCTTCATCACAAACTGTGGCTGACATCTGTCCCTCTACCTTCCGGTTTTCTCCTGTGCTATTTTGTTAGACCATGCACTGGTTTCCAAGTTAAGACCTACCTCTCATGGCACTGTGATCAACACATGGATTGTGAATTGTAACGTCAACGATATATAAATGAATTGTATCTATTTTGTGTGTGCGATGCTGGCACATCTAAACTGAGAAAGACCAGTCAGTGCACTTTCCACTAATAGCACGTTTGATCACAGATCACAAAGCCTACGTGACAGCGTGAGTTTGGACTCGATTCATTCCCAGTGAGCTGAAGTTGAAAGCAGTCCACTGAGAACAATCAAATTTGCAGGCTTGCTTTGGGTTCTGTAGTCAGTGGCTTCATCTCTGTGGCTTCGCTTGCAACCAAATTTTAATTTATTGCACAAAGCACAGTGATTTGTGAGATAAATTAAGAACTGCAGTGTAAATTCCATGTGGCAGCCTCAGCTTTACAGAGCAGCTTTCACTTTTAGATCTCTCTCAGATCCTTCTTCACTCCCAGAACAGAGAAAAGAGGTCAATTATCTTCTTTGACTAGAAGCAAGACAGAGCCTATGATTGTACTAGGCATGCTCTGATAGATGGTAAGAATTAAAACAAAGCAGGTCTTCATTTCCTACCATGGTTAACTTGATTTCTGAAGTGATGGTGGTGTGTGTGGAAGCGGACTGCTAAGAACTCCACAGTGACAGAGGCAGTGTTAGGAATGCAGGAATCTGTGAACACAGGAGAAACTTTAGATTTTTTTACTACAAAGGTGCAGTTTCCAGATGTGAATGCCATCCATATCTGAATAAGGTATATATTGCCTATATTTCTGTTTCAAAATTCTTAAAATGCTTTTTTCCTTTTGTTTCAAAACGCCTACAAACCCTGCTTCTGCCCCTCTCTGTCTATGCTGGGCTGGGTCAATATGCTCCTGTCCCCACAGCTCTGGGCTGGGGCAGTGACCGAGATGGGACTGGAACTGCCAGACCTCTTTCAGAGCCAGCAGAGAAGTGTCTGGCAGTGACAGCTCAGCATTCAGCTGTGCAACACTCGTATCCTCCTAATGCATTTCACACTCAGCAGATTGAATTGCTTTGGTCTTCTCATTTCTTTTTCTTCCAGCAAACAAAACTTTTTTCCCTCCTTTTCCTTGACAAAGAGTTTTGCCATATGCTCTAAATCAACTGCAACCTTTCTGATGCTTTGTTACCGCCCACATCTTGGGCTGCTTTCAAAAAAAAGAAAGCAGTTTAAGCGTTTCTGTTTCTGCTCCAACCAAACTAAAATTGAAACATTCTGTTCATTAATTCAAGGGTTAATGTGTCTTATCACTCCTTTCTTACTCTGAATTAACTAGAACTGAACCAATTCCTTGCTGTAACTGACATATCTGTCTGATACATTTTTGTCTTTCTGCATGGATAGATGTCATGAACAGAAAAGAATTTGCTCATATTCATTCACCAATTAAAATTATTAGTTGACTTAAGTTTTACTTCCCCAATCATCTTAATTTGATTTAATGCTGCACTTCATGCAGTTCTATCCCTTCCAATGTGCTGCCACTACACACTATGTGCTGTATCCACAAGGACAGCCAGGCCAGTCAGCTGAAGATGAAGAAACAAAAGCTTTTTATTGATAAAACTTGTTTTGAGCAGGAGCAGTCCTCATGTGAGCATCCCCATGTGAGCATCCCCTTGTGAGCATCCCCTTGTGAGCATTACAGAACAGGCAGAGGTGTTTCAGCAGCAGTGGGATCTTAGATCGATTTCAGCTTCTGCCTGATTCTGGCAAATAGCTTTCAGACTACATTATTGCAGGTGTTACTTAGGGCACAAGGCATCCATATCCCATACTAACACCTAGTGAGGACAAGTTTGTAGCAGTGGAACAGTCACACATTCGTGTATTATGAACCACCTATTAACTGCACTGACAAAGGCACTTTGTTTGGGAAATAATTGAGTCACCCTCATGGATATCTGCTGGCACAGCACATACTGATGAGGAATCACGCCCCTTTCCTTCCCCCCAGATGATAAAATTAAAAACCCACAGAAACCCACAGGGTACCTCAGGACGTGATGTACCTAAAGGGATGGGAATAAGAAGGCAAATATTCAGAGCATGAAAACGTCATTGTTTAGGTTTGACCCAAGATTTCTATTAACCCAATTTTTTCCCTCCCCCTCTTCGTCCATTACCCTCCTTTGTTCCTTCCCCCTCAGAGAGAGGTCACTCTGTACCAGGAGATGGGAAGAAGAGATGTCAATGCAGTCCCTCATGCTCTGTGTCCAGCCCTGGTGTACCATGAGTATTGCTTTGCACTCTCCTGCCAAAATGTGTTTTACAGGTACCTGGCTGCTACTTTTGAGATGGGTTTCAATGAAATCTTCCAGTTATTTGATATGTTTGGGTTTTTTCATTCCCTTTTTTTTCAGTACAGTTGTTCTGGGAATGGAGAGTTGCATTTTCAAGATCTATATTAATTTTTTATCTGATATTTGCTACAAATTTACTTTGTTCCATGAAACTACTTGGATCTGCTAGTGAGAATTTTCATGGAAAGCAAAAGAGAAGGTATGCAAACCCAGAAGAAAGAATGAAAGATGAAATCACACTTCTGCTCATACAGATGCAATTAAAACAAATCAGAAAAATCAGGGGAAGAAATAAAAAAAAAGGAAAATTAATCCTTTGGGTCTTCTAGTTTATTTAAATCAGCTAATTTATACGCATTAGGTATGTCTGCATTAGGAAGATTGTCAGTACAACTATCTTGATATAATTATATTCTCGCATAAAATCAATTTAAATGTTGAAAGGAAAGGCTAAAGCCTATTTTTCCTCTACCACTGCAGGTTTGCGTTTGCACTGTAAGAGCATATGCAGCCGAAGTAACCTAACTTAGTTCAATTTACATCATGTGATAGACAGCTGTTACTGTCACCCTTTAAATCATGGTAGTTTGTTTAATAGCCTTAGTACTCGCCTTAGGTAAAATAGATTAAATACTTTCCTTATGTTAGTCCTTGAAGACAGCATAGGAATATTATATGACTGCAAACAGAAGAAAACAGCTCTTTTGAGAGGAAGGAAAATGTAAGCAATTCACTGGAAAATTTGAGAACAGATGAATATGGCAGACAAAACTCAGGAAGAGATGGGTATTTTCCCCACCTCTTCTCTTTGACTCAACACCCATCTTAACCCAGTTGTTCCCATGGAGCTAAAGCTTACAGAACAGACTGATTATCTTTCTATCTGGAGTGTCAGGACTTAAGTTCTTGAAGTTGGTATAGTACCTTTGCTTCTGGAGACACAGGACTCAAACTGTTACCACTTAAAAGAGATCAGCAGCTCCCAAAAAAGGACGAGCTGAAATGACATGAGGCTGTGGGGTGAATCTGCACTCATCTGACTGAGCACAGGCAGATGTTATTCAGGCTCATCTCAGATTATTCCATTTATAAGGCACAAAGCCCTGAGTGCCAGGATCTTCATTTCAGTTCAATATTTGTTTCCAATGGCTGTTCCTATAAATTTGCAACTTACAGAAGGTAATGCAGGTATTCAACCCAATTGCATAGGCTGAGGTTTAAGTCATTCCAGCAGCTCAGTCTCCTGAGGGCTTTGTTCCACAAATGTCTCTATGTTCTTACTGTCACTACACCCTTAAGGCAATTTACACATTGCAATTACACATACATTGCACAAGTGTAAAGAGCTACACCGGTATAGATTCACAATTTTATAGATTAACATTTAGAAATTTAATCTACCCTAGACAGGTTATGAATACTTTAACCAGACATGCAATATATTGTTTTTTATCAGACAAATGCTTATGGCCTAAATAAAGCTACCTGACACCAACATAAACTTTATTGCTTCTCAATCCAAAACTAGCTGTGCAGAACTTTCAGTTGATATCTTTGTGATAAAGTGTGGGGAAAAGTTGCTCACCTTGGCTACACAAATACAGCAAAGGCTGCAAAGCTTTCTATTACTAAGAAGCCTTTGCTCATCGAACTGCCTTTTCCTCAATGCAATGCTTGTTATCCTGGTAAGATTTTTTTTTGCTTCAGTGTAGATAAGGTTTTATCATCCTTCTCTTGAGTGCCAAATGTTGGGGCAATTGCAATTAACCCTTTGCTGGCTAAAGGCAGCTGCAGGGTGTGTCCCTACAATTTCCAATTTTTCATAAGCATCAAAGCTGGAGAAGGAAATGGGTCTCTGCCTGTAAGCAATAACAAACAAGGAAGAGGAATGCTGTTTATTTGGTGCAGCTGGAAAGAATGAAGATGATCATCTTCCTTTATCCCTTTCAGGAATTCAGACTGCTGTTAGGTAACAAGAAAACTATGCTAATAATTTTCCACGTAAGTAAGCAAGCATTTCACCACTGATGCTGCAATGGGCTTCTCTACTGCTGCCAAGTTGGACAGGTAATGAACAAAGCTTGTACAGTGGTTCCAAACCCACAGAGAAACTTTTTGCCTAACTACACTGTAGTGATTAAAGCATTTGAAGATGCTTAGCAGAGGACTCTTCAATTATGGTGATTTTTTTGTTTAAGAGAAATAACATAACTTATATGTTTTAGCTTTAAGGCAAGATCCATTACTAGGCTATATTCCTTCTCTTGCTTATACTAGGTGTAAACCTTGAGTTTCTCCCCTTTAGGATGTGATTCCCACATGTAATGTTTTCAGGTTCTTTACTCTGCTCTCTTGCTGCACTGGACTTGGGGCCTGGGAGCTGCTCCCTGTGTCAGGGCAGCTGGACATTGGAAGCAGCGTTGTGCCTCGAGGATTCAGCCCTTTCCCACTTGCAGTGACGAGGGTGTCTCTAGGTGGGCAGGTGCAGGTGGTCCCAGGGCTGCTCCACCTGCTCCCCAAGCTGCCAGGACACAAGCCAGCTCTGGTGCAGAGGTGACAGCCTTAGCGTGGTACTCACATCTGAGCTCAGATGCTCTGCTCTCAGCAAGGCTCCTGTGCTCAGGGGCAGGACTGTGCTAACACAACTGCTCCGTTTCTGGTTTCTGGTTTAGGTCTGGCAGCCAGGAGAGGCCATGGGGATAGCAGATGTGTGGATGTCTGCACTGGAACGAAGCTGTGCTTCAGTTTCATGGCTAATACTAAAGGATTCCGTTTCAGAGGGACCTGGGAAGATAGACAGAGATATTTAGGTTGGGGCAGACAGTGATTTTACTCCTATCCACAATATAAACACCATGAGTATAGAAAAGCCATGTGGTGTGGGGCAATGTAGTCAGTAGACCAACCCGTGAGCGAGTCATGTGGGCACCACTGTCAGGAGACCGAGGCATGGAAGGGAGAGTTTAACAGTGAGTTATGGGAGTGCCAGTGGAATCTCCAAAGGGATTTTAATGGAGGTCCTGAAGAAAAGGATCATTGTAGACAGGAAAAGTGCTAATCATTAAATGTCACTTCAGAAGATGAAACAGCAATCAAGTTTCAGGAACCCAAGATGTCCCTTAGGGCTAAGGGTGTAAGAGAAATATCCAGAAGGGGAAAAGTTGATGGACTCTGTTACTCCATTTAACATGCAAAAAAAGCCTCACTTGTGGATAACAACCTTGATTTGGTACTTCTGTAGCCCCAAACAATGCTGCTCCACAAAACTCCCCACGCCATCTGCTCCACACCCCACCTTGGACCACAGATCTTTCTACCATACTGCACAACAAACTTCTGTAGGGAAGACTACAACACAAACTGTGCCATAGGGAGACATTATGGTATCAAAGAGTTACTCATGCCCTGCATCATTGCCCTATAAAGGATATATTAGATAAACAATATGCAAAAGATTTAGGAGTGTGGCCCTACATTACAGGAGAAGACTAGATAGATAGACAGATAGATAGATAGATAGATAGATAGATAGATAGATAGAAAGATAGATAGATAGATCGATCTATCTTGGCAGGTTGATCGAAGGGAAAGTTCTTTCCAAACTCCATGTTTTGTAATAAGTAGATCTTAGTCAGATGCTGGGGACATTTGGCTTTTCCAGTGCCAGTATCACTGGGAGTAATAGGGCATGCCAGTAGAAGCAGAGACTTCCTCCATCACTTCCTCCAGCCAAGCGATGGGAATGAGGCAAATTCTGAAATGGGAAAACAGAGCTGTTATGCACCTCTCTGACATATGGTGAGAACTAAGGGCAAATGCAGTATTTTCCATCATATCCTGCAGACTTTTGAAGCATTTGAAACAGCATTTGAAATAATTCTCTGCCTATAGCTGTTTGGCAAAATGGGACACTTGCTAGCACTACTGTAACACAACTCAGTATCACGGTACTGTCCTGAAAACAAGGCATGTTTTTCCTCAGGACCTTTGTCTGACAGACAGTTTCACTATCACAGGAATAGCCTACATCTTTTCCTTATCTCTCCTGAGTCAGCATGGGCAGCCAGTAACTCAGCACTGACCCCACCTCAGCTGGGCCTGGGTGTAGTTTCAGTGGCACCATCTGCCCGGGCTGCACTGCCACAGCACGGGCACGTCAGCAATGAACCCACCTGGCTGGGGTGCTCCTGCCCTGATCCTTTCTGTCTCCAGATGCTCCTTCATTCCAGCCCCTCCACAGCTGTTCATGAGGTTGTGCTGAGAACCACAGCACCGAAGTACACCTCTGCAAGAAGAGCTCTCTGCGGGAAGGGAGGGATTTGTGACTCATCTCCATTCGTTGTCCTAGCCCATGGCTTGGCCCCACAAATATTTGTGTCAGCATGAGAGAGGGACCAGTCTGAGGAGGTGTGGGGATGATGATCCCCAAACCGTGACAGGGCAGGGCCATTTCTACCTGGCACGGGTAAAGATGGTCCAGCTCTCTGTTAGGAGAGTGCTTATCCTGCTCTTTGATGGTCTCTCTGCTCCTGTTTCTTCCAACAACAAGAGGAAGAGGTGGAAGGAAATTGCTAATGTTCATCTTGTCAGCAGGTGCAAATTTGTAAGAAAGAGGCAAAGACTTATGAAGGATCTCTTACATACTGTTAATTACTTATTTTTGAATGACTATAAATAAATAGCTTAAACTCCCACTACCAGTTTGAGAATTATCTTGCATTTTCTTATAGGAAGTATGACTTTGCTCACCGTTTTATGTGGAGGGTTTGGAGGGTTTCATTACACATGGGATGAAGTAGAATGCAAGAAAAATTAACTGATCTTATCTGGGTATGAGAGTGGGAAGGGAATAGCAAGCTCTAAACAAAAAGGTGTGTCACTTTGACAAACGCCGTGATGCTGCAGAGATTTAGTTAAACGCTGCAATTCTGCATAAGGACATTCTGACTTTGCCTTTTGTCTAGTTTTCTCTGGATGTATGCCACAGAAGATAGATCTAAACTAAAACTACATTTGCCAGTACTGGATGTTGCAATGATATAAGACACAACATCATCACAACTTCAGCTTAAAACTCCAGAATCTTTGAAAGATACCTGCTTTAATTTTCATATATATCAGGAAACTGTATCTTCATGTGGAATCTGATTAGTTCTTGATATGGTTAAGACATAGCTTGATCTTTGATAAAATACTTTTATGTAGTACATTTTAACCAGTTATCTTATATATACAGCTATTGCATAATCTACATCTACAGAATAACTTAACTAAAATAAACCTGAAATCTTATTTGTGCTATAACCATGTTTGGTGCAGCATGTGTGAAGTGACTTACAAGTCTGTCAGCTGAAAAATAAAAAATAGACTAAAAAAATAGTGTGGTAGATTTTTTGGTCTGTAATTCCCAGGGAGAATGAGCAAAACAAGGAAAGACAAAGTTTCAGCATGCTATTCCATGTCAATTAACCTGCAATATTGTTTTTCTTGGGTGATGGCTGCTGACAACTGTGTGGTTGCAATAGCTGGGTGGTCTTTTTTCAGCTTATATAAATAAACACTGCAAATTCTGATAAGTCTGGATGAGAGTCAGCATAAATGCCATCCTCACTAGAGAAAATAGAGGATGCCTGTGTTGCTGGTAGGCACTTCTCAGGCTGGGCTTTCCTGTTATGGTAATTCCACTTTCAGGCTACATAGTCAATGGACTTAAAACCACTGTGGACTTGGAATGCAAGGCGCTGAACTAATCTTGCTCTCTTTGCTGGCTTAAGGATGTTCAAAATGTTTTGAAGGAGTAGCTTAGCAGGTAAGATCTGCTCTCCTACGACTAATCTGCCCAAAATAGTATCCTGAACTCATGATTTGCCCATATCAAATGTGCATTGCCACATGATCCTGCAGAGCACAGAAACTGGTACTGATGGACAGGCAACTGCAGATTCCTTGATCCAGCTCAGCTAGAAATGGATAGTGCAGTTTCCCCCCCTTTCAGCCCAATTCGTTTGAATTAACGAAGGAGCATTTTGGAGAGTGGAGTGGAGCTGGGTAAACAGCCTCAAAGGTGAAAGGTGGCTCGCCAAGTAAGAATGGAGTACTGAGAGGAAGAATAAAATAAGTCAAGGCAGACTTTAAAAGGTTATCTCTATTAGGCAGGGATGTGGATAGATACCTATCTTAAGCGCTGTAGAATATCTGAAAATAAAAAAACCCTGGAGATGAGGACTGTCAGGACTGGTAGTTGAAGTTAGGATTCAGATTCCTGTTTGTTGGCTGATCAGATTTCAAAGTAGCTTTACACTCAGGAACATAGTTCTGCTATTTTGGCAGACTCTTGGCACAAGAATGAAAGTTGTTTCCTTAATATGAAGGCAGCAGGAGGAAAATTGCTTGAGATGCTGGAAGTTTGGCTTCACTGCTTGTTTTGGAGGTATTTGTAACATTAAGCACTTCACGGTCTGGGGTCCCTCTAAAATCAATGGAGATAAGGACTTCTGCTCTCCATCACTCTGAAAGAGCTTATCTTCCCCTAGTGACCACAAAGAAAGCCCGAGAAGATGAACTAACCGACTTCAGCTGCAGTTCACATTACAAAGAGTTTCCCAGCTATTTGAGTTTAAAGTATCATCTCCTTCCTCTCCTTGCAGACTCCTCCCCAGAGATGCCTCCTCTCATTTACACCCTGTCCAGTGGCAGCTGTGCTGTAAACAGCTTTGCGCAACCACTCCAGTCAGAAAATAACAAAAAGGAAATTATTTTTCAGATGGACTCTCCCAATCTGGTTTACACAGTGACCACACAAGCAGCATTATCAGCAGAGCTGGTGCACCCTTTTCAGGGGCAGAATAAAGCAGCAGAGGGAAGAAGGAGCACCACCGGCTTAGCATAGTTGTAACACCCCACAGGGTCTCAATCTGCCTCTGTGCTTCTGGAAAACACATTCATATTCCTAGGGCTAGGATAGGTCCTAGATAGGTCCAAGGCCTAATTCTTTCAACAGAATAAAGCTTGAGCATGCACCAGGTTCGCTCCTCTGTCTTTCTCTTCCTATTGTCCCTGTGTTCATGGGAAAGAAACCCAGAAGTGTGGGTGAGAGCACAGCAGGGTTGTGCTCCTGTGCAATGGTGCGGGAGCAAGATCCTCTGGCATCTGTTGTCGAATCTACAGGTATCTACTGAGAGCCAAGTCAAGTCCCTAAAAATGTAGTTCAGCAATTTCAGTCCTTATATTGATGTGACATCTTGGGTAGGCATTTGCTTGAGAAATTCCTTTTCCCATATCAAATTGGAACAGTAACTCTTTTCCAACTTTCCAGCTCATAGCAAGGCTGCTATAAGAGCAGAGGTCACCAGATCAGTGAGGTTCAGGCAAACTCAGGAAATTTAGAAGAAGACTGTAATTCCTTTGATGCCAAATTTGTTGATAAGAGAATTCAGTGTAGTGTGAGCCAAATTCTTCTGGCTGCCTATTAAAGGCAGCCTCATGACAGATCCTCCTTGTGATGTGGCTCTACTCAGTAACTGCTGATTGTCAGCCTCTATTATAACATCTTCTGCAATAAGGCATCTGTTCCTTGGGGGCAAAACAAAATGGATGCTCCATACCATCGATTTTGTTGAGAATTGTTATTACAATTATGAAAAGGTCCCTTCAGGCTTGCACACTGACACATGAGGCAGTGAAAATCAAAATCACACTCAACTCCAAACAAGCAGTATGCTGGAAAGGGACGAAAGAGTAGTGGGAGTCAACTGAAACAACTATGCAGTCATATTCTGATATATTGCCAGAAGCAAAGTTTTCAGGGGCTTTTAGAAAAAGAAGGGGACTGACAGCCAGTGTTTGGTGGTGGGCCCAAAATGCATCAGAACAAGAGCACCAGATTTTTTAACTCCCTCAATGGAAAGAAGTACAATCAGTGTTCAGAGACAAAGTTTTAAACAACAAGAATGAAGTCCCTTGCCTTCAAATGAGTCTGCAATTCAACAACCACCAAATGAGTCCTATGATGAGAGGCAAACTAGCAACAGATCTTCAGAAAGGAAGTGATAACGTGCACATTCTCTGCCACTTAAATCAGTAAAGGATATACAGGTATACAGTAGGTACCAGTTCTCATCTCATGGCAGGTTATGAGGATGTTGGGAAAATGCAAGGGGAGAGCAGGTGAGTGCTCTGCAGTTGAATTTGGGGGTCCATGTCACTTAACCAGGAGTTTTCCACCACACTGGACTGAGCTTATGAGGAGAGCACACACCTGCACCCTGCTACAGCTGAACAACAGCTCTCCATCAGTGAACATAAAAGAAAAGCAAACCTTTCTAAGTGGCCTCTATTCAATAGCTGTATTTCTATTTTCTCAGGGTGAATGGTGAGCTATCATAAATGCACCGGGTACAACTGGCATGGCAAACAAATTGACAAAGAGTCATTGGTTTAGACTCAGAAGAGGACATTCATAATTTTTAGTTGCTGCTCCTTGATGCAGCAACACCAGCTGTCCCTCAGCACTGGCTGGTGTTTTCCTATTTTTGTTTTGTTTTGTTTTGTTTATGAATGAGTGGGAAGCAAAAGGCAGATCTAGTCACAGAAGCAACAGCATTTAAAGAATCATCACTGATGGCCTCTTTTTATTTAGTTGTGAAAGACACTCAGGGAGACGAGTCAGTGCCACACTGCTTTGCAGTTTCTGCAGACATGCGTCACCCTCCTGGAAGTGACCACTTGAGTGTAGAGGACTGAAAAAGTTATTGCATCTCTGCTGATTTATCTTGTTTTGGTGTTTTTTTTTTTCAACAGAACTTCTGCTTGTGATGCCTAGCTGTAATTTTAACATTATTTAATCTTAACTGAAATATTGGATCCTTTGTCTAAATTTCTTATACCATTTTATCATATATACCTGTAATCTGGACATTATATTCAATGTGATTTTTTATCTCCTTAGGCTGGCTAAATCTATCCCTTTCAGCCTCTCACAAGTATCTTCACTTATACAGCTGAAGTTCTTTACTAGTCTATTGTCATCTCACACCTTGATGAGTACCATTTCCTCTTTTCTTTCCTCCTTTACTCTAAAAGCAATTTTGATTGAGCCCTGCTTAATTCTACATATGGCTTCATCCTTGTTAAATGCTACAAGGGTTTCCTGCCTTCCAACAGCACAATGCCTCATAAGGAATGTATCGTAGGGTGGAAGCACTCAGATGATCTGTCTCTTACTACCACTCCAATCCTGAGATGAGCCTTGCATAGTATGCTTGCACCCATCCGTCTGCCTGAGTCGGGTTGCTGTCAGTGGTAGAGAGCAGATTCAGGGCTTGAGAAGAGACTGTTGCAGAG
This sequence comes from Vireo altiloquus, assembly GCA_013396875.1. NCBI lineage: Eukaryota > Metazoa > Chordata > Aves > Passeriformes > Vireonidae > Vireo > Vireo altiloquus. Next base: position 191,036 of record VZRF01011046.1, read on the forward strand.
AGTAACCACAGCTTTTACTTTTATCAGTCAAAATAATGTAAGAATCCTGGGTGGAGTTTAGAAGGATGATGCATGAGATCTGATGCTTTTGCTTGTTTCAAGATACAAAAGCTCACAGTGAGCTCAAGTTCTCACAGGTTTGTGCAAGGAATACAGGGTGTACTGCCCTCTTACAGGACAAGAAGGTCCATGCAGAACAGTAGCAGAGTTACTGCAGTTGTGTAAGTGTGTTGATAAGCCAATTGTGTAGACAACTCATACAGTAGTCAAATAACAAATATTCAGTCTGTAAGGAACCCGAGTATGAATGCCACGAACACAAGAAGTTGCTTCTGCTCCTTGAAACATAGAATGTTTGGCTTTAATACTGCTTTCTACATTCGTATGCTCAACTTTGTAAGCTCATGTCCTACCTTTTTTCGTTAAACTGTGTAAAGTAGCGTAGAAGACAGAATCAGTTGTTCCTTTGAGAAAAAAATGCAAGGCTGGAGAGACTGTCCATGTGCAATGCACAGGAGGCTGTCAGCTAAAACACCATGGCACAGCTAAAACACCATGGCACAGCTAAAACACCATGGCACTTGTGCTCATGAGTAATGATGCTGTTACCTAGTTATGCACGAGTTCATAAAGGGTTGATATTGATAAATGCTAAGAAATAATGTGAAAGTATGTGGGAGACAAGGAAGAAGAAGGAAGATGGTATTTTCTATAAATCAGAGGTCAAGGAAAAAAAAATATTATAAAGAATGGGAACTTTGAAGCTAAGGTATATTTAATACCAAGGAAACCAGAGATAGTGAGGATCTTGCAAGTGAACTGATACCTCTTGTTTGTAGCATAATGTTAATTACAGAAGGGAGCATCTGCCCTAAAATTGATGAAACTGGCCTGTTGGTAGATGTGCCCGCATGAGAGTATCCACCCTTGAACAGCTTTCTTTTCTTTTGGGACGCCTGAAAAGCGTCCCCAGATTCAGTGCATGGCAATGGTGTCACTAAAACATTGATGACCCAACTGAAGCCAAAGCTGAGATCTTGCTGCCATGTGGGAACTTGCAGGTTCAAGGGTCTGTGTAATCTAAGCTGAGCTGCAGCCAGGAGGGGAGGAAACTGGGCTCTGCTCTAGCATTACACTGCCAGCCAGCTAGGGACAAAGTTCTAAGCATTTGCTCTTGTGTAAGATGTCTGAGTTTTTGGCAGTTTTAGATACAAAAAATATTTGTGGCTTGTTTCTGGGCCAAGAGATAAGATGAACAAGAAAAAATGGAATTAATTAACCTGTTATTAAAGAGCTGTATCATTATTAGTCCATGAGGCTGCTAAACAGGCTTTTCTGGACTCAGAGTCTGAGTATTACTATAAGGTGGAGCACACAGCATCACAGCATCAGGCCCACCAGCTACGCAGGATGAATCGCCCCATGACTTAGTGTGTATGTAAGGCTCTCAAGGGAGGTGCAAGGGAGCAGCCCTTTCCATGACAGCAGTGAATGACAACATTTTGAGGGCATATTTTTTCATGGGAAGTCATGGGAGCTGAGGCTGCTCAGTGAGGACTGGATTTGGATCTGGCCAACAGGAGGAAGTGGGGAGTTGGGAAACATCGGCCTTGCAAGCGGGGTGGTGTTCAGACATCACTGAGGCACTGAGGTGAGCTAGCTGCTGCAAGGACTCTGTGTATGGCATAGCACCACAGAAGTGCAGAAAACAGGCCTGGCCTGGGACATGACACAGATCTGCCCTGTCGTATGAGACTGTCCTAACCCATTACTGTGCTTTGCCGAGTGCCAGCTGCTAGTGACACTGGACATTCAAAACCCTTGGGAATGTGCCTGTTGCATGTGCCGTTCACCATTTACCCCAAGTCTGGAAGATGAGCCTGAACATAGGCAAAACTCAGACACAGGAAGGAGCTTGGTCTCATTTCACATCCAGAAGAGAACGAATAGTTAACTTTACTTTCAGGTGCTCAGGCTGTTTCTAGAGAAATCACTTCTCACTTTTGCACTAGCACTGGTGCAATGTCAGCTGAGGGACTACCTGTGTGCTGCCACTGTGTTAACCAGGCTGGTAAATTCAGCTGGAAAACCTGTGGCTGTGAATATCCGACAAACAGCATATGAATTACAACCATTAATTGACTATTTTACACTGTGCCTGTGTATGCATGTGTTTGTGTGGGTGGTGAATGCATACAAGATGTTCCTACAGATTCCTGTAGAACGGAAATTTGAAAGTGGAATTGAAGGTGGTGAAATTTACTGTGTGCTGCATAACAGTAACAGAAATGCTGTGCAGCCAGATGGTTTTTCCATAAGTCTTTGCTATAGACTGGTATTGGCCTCACTATATTAGTAAAATTATGCTTGCTGGTAAATGTCCATACCATACTGATGATGCATTAAGAACCAATGTTTTTAATCAATAAGTGTTTCTGTCCATCCTGTTGATTTTATACTCCCCAGCATATTTAACTTCATTCTGGAAACGTCTTAAGAGGAATGAGCTCCAGCATCAAAGGAAGATGTCAGAAAAATCTTTAGAGGTTAGCATCTTTTATGTGGATTTGGAGGTTTTAGACACTTGTTAAATTTAGGAGTTAAATGAGAACAGCTTTGACTGATGATGCAATGCAATGTCAGGATTGCAAGAAAAGATCCCAGCAGAAGGCCAGCACACAGATGTGTCAGATGAGACTGCATTCCACACACCAGAAGTCACGATCTCCTGACTGAGCCATCAGCAGCATTGATTTGGGCTTCCTTATACTTGAAAGCGCTCAGACACACTGGAAGAAATTCCAGTCATTGCAAGTAAATTTAGGCTACCATTAAAAAGCTGTGAGGTACCTTGCAAAACATCCTTACTTTTCTAGAAAGCAATTGTTCTTCACCTGGAATCATTGACTCCAGACAACAGTAAGCTAGGAACAAAATATATCATTTGGTCCATTTCAGTATATATTTACTTTCCTTGTTTGTTCCAATGGGGTAAGGGAATAATTTTTGTGATTTAATAGTTATGTATACTTTCCTGACTGTCTTCTCTTTTTGGGAATACACATAGGAAAGAAAACCCATGAAAGACTCTCAAGCTCCAACACAAGAGTCACAGGACCACAGACTAATTCAGGCTGGAGGGCATCCCTGAGGCCACCTGTCAGGCTACCTGCTCACAGCAGGGCTAACTTCAAAGCTAGGTGGGGCTGCACAAGGCGTGGACCAGCTGAATTTTGAAATTGTCCAGGATTGGAACTCCACAGCCTCTCTACCCTGTTCCAGGGCAGTGTCACTTTCAGGATGACATTTTCTTATATCTGGTTAGAGTTTGCAGTACTGCAAACGTTGTCATTTGTACCATCCTGGTAAATGTCTGAGAAGAATCTGGCTCTGTTCGCTCTGCAGCCTCCCTATCAGTGGGCAATAAGCTTTCTTATTCTCCTCCTCTTCTTCAGGCTAAATAAACCTTGTTGTCTCAGTGTCTCCTCCAGTGCCCTGTGACTTGTGGTCCTCTGCTGGATGCCCTCCTGTAAGCTGGACACAGTTCTTCAAATGCAGCCTCATTAGTTCCAAATTGTGCTCCTAGCAAAGTCCTTGATAAAAAATATATACTCCTTCTTGCCTTTCTCGGAGGTGCGTGTGATATTTGGTGGGTGTGATATTTGCCTTTCTTCTTGACCTTGGGGACCTCATCAAATTACCATAATTTTTCAAATATGATAGAGCATGGCCTTGCAATGACACCAGCCAGCTCCCTCCTAACTCTTGGACCCATGCCATCACATCCCAAGGACTCACACACGACCCCACGATTACGCTGAAGCATTCATTTACGCAGGCTCTGACCTAATCTTCCCTTACCATTAGCAATATTTGTCTCCTTCAAACTCTGCCACAAGGCACGCAGCCCTGTGAGGCTGAAGGCAGATTTTGACAGTGAAGACTGAGGAAAAGAAAAAAATAAGATCTTCAGCCTTTTCCATAACCCCCATTACCAGGTCTCCTGCCCTTTCTATCAGGCATTGTTCTGAGCTGCCAATACTTTCTCCAGGGGAAGTTTGAGTGTCCAAGTTCTGCAGATTTTTACTTTTGAAAATCTGGACTGTTTCTGTCATAACTTTCATTTAAAAGTTTTGTGAGAGAAAAGAAAACAGGAGGCTGTGGATGTGAATGTTTGCAGAAAAGGAGAGTTATGGACACAAACAGACTGTCTTTTGCTCGCCTGTTACTGGACAGATTATTCCTCACATAATGGGAAATATTTCCCATTTTTTGAATTCAGTTCATAAAAAAAAAATCATTATACAGTGAAAAAGAACCCCACAAACCCGACAACTCTTAATTTATTCCCCAGACTGTAGCTCAACACAAAAAGAAAACACAGATGTTTCGTAACACAGCTGTAGAGAGAGCTTTTCCAGGTTTGTGAATTTGGCACCCTCCTGTGTTTTTGGGACCCAAATTAATGGCTCAGGGCAGACAGCCCTATTCTGGATGCAGCCCTGAATGTGCTGCCTGAATAGGGATCAGGAAGCAAGCACAAGGTCCATCAGCACAAGCTCTCAGGATACAGCGAAAACTGAACCTGAGATAATTTGTACCATGTTTTCCATGTTTATGTTATCCCACAAAACCATAAGTAATTTGTGTAGTACATAAGTACTAGGCACTGACTTCACAGCCCTGTGCAGGCTACCCAGATTAGAAATATGTCACAGGGGAATCCGTAGGGTTTGCGATCAGTTTAAGCCATTTGTAGTATCTATATGATAGTGAAAGGGTGTAGCTTTTGCTCAATCCTGTGTGCATTAGCTGAAGTTGTAACTCAGTTGCCTGAGGGCTGCAGTGACTGTTGTTGATGTAGCCGTAAATTATTACTTGCTTCAAGTGAAGAGAGAGCAGGAAGGCTACTATTGTCCAAAAGGGTGTTCCTGAGGCAAACCCTTGATCGTTCTTGTGAACAGCGATGATAACAGGGCTGTTAAAATATAATCCTTGCTGGAGGCAAGGTAGGTACAACTGTTTGCAATGTGGCTGCCCAAGGTAGGGCTGCTGCCTACTCCTGTTCAGGTAGGACGCTGAGAATCTCACTGCTCTAGGAGGCACTGCTTTCCAAATCTCTGCCATTCCTTAACTACATCACGTAACCTCCTTCATTTCCTTTTCCCTTTAGCCAGTTCCTTCTGGATGCAAAGCCTGCAGTCCCCCTTCCCCCCTCTCCCTATGAGTGTCTCAAACACCTGACTTCAAATTCACCTGCATTTAAATACAATTTTTCATAGCTAAAAAGACCAGAATTCTATGCCTAATATCAGGGAAAAAAAATCTGATTTGATGACAAGGGGAAAAATTATCATTGTTGGAGTGTATTCTCTGCAGTCTAATCCTGCAAATTAATCAGGACTATCAGTTTCCAGTGAGAGGGAAGCATCATCAGTGGTTCATGGGTTCAGCTATACTACAGAACCAGAGGACTAAAGGATTACGTGTTGGACTACTGAAGAAAGATTTCCTCTGTGAAGAATTAGGATTAATGCCTTGTAGAAAGGGAAAAACTCGGGGTACCAGGCAGATCCCTGTCCTTTAGTCACTACAGTTCATGCAAGGAAGCACAGCAATGCACTAAGCCTTCTTCCTTTGGGACCATGGAAATGGATCTTTTTGATGTGCTTTATCCAGATTTGTTTGGCACACCAGCAAGCGGACACTTACTGATTTCTTCTGAGCTTAGAGTTCCATCCTAAAAGGGTCAGATTTTTCACAAGGGATTACTTAGCCCCAATGGCGCAGAAGCACCCAGGAAACCAACCTAAGTGATATTTTTAAGAATTAGACATTGCTTTTCTGCTAATGGAGTGCACAATGAAAACACGCTTGATTTGCTTCTAGAAAAGAGATGAAGAAAAAAAAACTGGATCAAGCAGAGAAGAATGGGATTTGCTGGTAGCAAACAGAGAGCATTTTTCACCTGAAATGTCTAGCATGCTATTTGAAGTAGTTGTAATTATGAGCACTTAATTATGTCAGTGCTCAGGGAGATGGAAGAAAGGAGTCACACTGTCTCTCACTGGATAATTAAGCCCCCAAGAGGGTGGGATGAGACAAACTGTGTATGTTGCAGGTGGGAGGAACAGGGCAGAGAGAAAAGGGTCAGACAAGTGTGAAGGCAAGAAGTTAATCAGTATGAAAAAATGAGAAATAACAGTCCAGTAAAAAGAAGTGCTTCAGCTCACTGCTTCCTCTTTTCCCTATGACAAGAGACACAACATCAGAAACAAGGATGTTCTCACCACCCTCAGATCTACTTAACATTCTCTAGCAGCACTGGTGCTTCAGAGCTCTTTATTTCCTTGCAAGATCTTGTCATTGTGCCCAAGAAAATGGGCAATTATGATAGCTTTCATTTTACTGATGTGGCTGGAGATGCAAATGTATTTAAAAATCTTCTTTCTAGGATTTTTCAAAGCATTAAGTAATTTCACAGTTGCTTGATAGAAGTTAGATATGGAATTACTCTGAACTAACTACTTACCCACCTTTTTAGGCACATACCTATCTTTTAAAATGAGATGCAAGTGGCTTGTTTCTGAAAGTGATATAGAAGTTTAAAGCTGTGCCCTATGGCAGGTCTCCAAGGACAGAAGTTGTAGGAGTTAGGCTTTAAGGACCCTCAGGCATCAGGTCTTTGCAAGCCCTACGTGGGTCCCAGCTCTCAGCTGGCCTCTTAGGTCAAGCTTGTTGCTCAGCCAGAAACCTGAACTTTACTGTTCACAGATAAAAAGAAAAATAAAATATCTGGCTGGTATAAAGATGACTACTTAACTTCCTCAACTCAGGGACCCTGTTTTCTCTAGAGGGTGGCTTTGCCGCCACCTCTGACATAGAGTGTGCTTTCTTCTCAAAACACTTTAAGCTTTTCTAAGTTCAGGAGCAAATGTCAGTACAAGGCCCAGTTTATAAATAGGAGATGCTACACTTGGGAGGGCTGATTCATTTTGTTTGGCTTACTCTGTGGACCAAGGAGGGAGGCTTTTCACAACAACTCGCTTGGCTTGGCCTCATGTCTTCAGTTTCCTGGGTCTGCTTCATAACAACAAATTCAGGGTCTATTAAATAACTCTGGTGCATTCAATATATTAATCCTGTTGAAAGTACAGATGTCCATTTCTTCAGTGGAACAATAATAATAATAGCTTGTCTTCCTTAGAGACTGGAGTGGTGTGAATAAAAGAGCTCTGCTAGACAGCAAAGTATGCCAAATGGACATATTTTACTAGATGAGAAAAACAGCTTGTCACTTCTAATTGTTCAAATTATGTGTGATTCAGTTCTTCCTGCAGTTATTTTTAAATTGTTGTTAAGAGGGTATAATGTGCAGCTAAGAATAAAAAGGGTGTGAAATTGTTAGCTCCACAGTAGGTAGGTGGTGATAATGAAGATTTTATAAAGTTCTTGTTAACAGAAAAATCTCTGTAGTGCTCAGGAAGTCTCTTAGAGCATTACCAGTCGCTCACTAAAGTAATGGTTCTTAAGGAATACACACGGGTTTTGATCTGCCATTTTCCTCTTTTCTTAATTATAGAAATGAGCTGAAATCAGAGTGATGGGTCAGAACTCCAGGATACCAAGTGTTGCGCTGGTGTCCCAAAACGTCATCCAAAGCTGCTGATTGGGACCCCAGGGCATGGTCTGCAGCTGGCTCACAAGTCATGTCCTTGTGCTCGGCTCCGTGCCAGCCTCTGTCCATTAGGAGAGCTGCAGCAGACACCCCTCAGCGTGGCAAACCTAACAGAGACTGCTTTCACAGTGTGGGTCACAAGTCTGGCATCTGGGGACTACTGCCTTAGACCCTTTCTGGCCTGTTGAGTACTCTTGCCCTAACGTGGGTATACGAAAGGCCTGCTGTGGTAGCTAGATATCTCTGGAATACCAGAGGATCTCAGCTCACAGTGATAATGAAGACATTCGTCAAGTATATTTAGGTTACTAAAGGTTACTACAGCAAGCAGCCAAGATCTCACACCTACCTCTCTGCCTAGTGAGGCAGGGCTGGGGCAGAAGTGTAGAACAGGCTAAACTTGAAGAGGCACTTAATAGATTATATAGGAAAAAAGGATAGACATATAACACCCTAAGTTAAACATCCCAGTCCTCATGTCAAGGCATTAAACCACTCAGCAGGACACCACAAACAGGTTGCCTTAGTTGACGTACGAAATCCTGTCGGTGCCAACTGCTCCTGTCAACACAGCTGATTCAGGAGTCAGGTCGTTGTCAAAGTCAGAATGGGGTTGGTGGAGTGGGGACAGAAGGCAGCTCATCAGCAACTGGACTGGTAAAGGTCCCAGGCGGAGTGCACACCTGAGCTGTAGTCACTGAAGCTCCTGTAGCAGTGCCTGACTTAACTTCAGTCATGTTAACATGGATGTAGGCGATGGAGTCGTGGCATGAAGAGCTCAGCAGGAGCCAGCAGCACCAGCACCTGTCCAGACCCACAAATGCTACAGCCAATGCTGCTTGCACAGATATGGTGACTACAAATGGGGACTTTCTGTTCTCTGGGCAGAAAGTCCAGGAGCTTACTTTCAGTCTTTTTGGAACACATAAATCACTGTATGGAGCAGAGATGGAAACCTGGGATATGGAGGGGATGGAGAGAGGGAAATGGCAATCTGGAGGGCAACAACCAATGGGAACCTGAAATCCCATTCAGACTGCCCCAGTGCCCTTGGAATATGACTAATTCATAGTGTGGGCAGGGAGGAAAAACTGTCACTACTTTGGGGAGCACCACATCCTCACACATGCAAGTGCTCAAGTGGCTTTCCTGCCTGCGTCTCTGGCTTAGAGGCATTTACAGGCTTGGCATATCAGCCTCATAAACATGCCCTATAATCTGACTAAAGGGCTTTTTTCTTGCAAGGTTCCTGCATGGCCTTACCCTGCTGGCCTTTGTTCTTGTTAATCAACTTGGTAGATAACCAAAAACCTTTCAGCATACACAGTTGATCACTTTTCTAGCAGGTATCTTGCAAATCCTGTTATTGGCATTATAAGTGCCAACTTCCTGTAGGCAGTGGAGTTTCTGACTGTGGGCCTTGGAGGTGGTAACTTCCCCGCATAATAATTTCTTTCCTGACTCTGGCACTACAGAGTTCACTTTGCAGGGCAACCTCCACATTTGTATTCCCATTTGTATTTGTGGGATCTCATCCTCTGAGGGATCTCATCAACTTTGGACATTTGTGATGTGAATCTCTATCTAAGGTAGTCATACTAAGTTCATTTTATAATTAATGGAAATAGATACTTTTATAGTCAGATTTATCTGCTGTCCTTTCATCAACAACTTGGGAATGAAATTAATCATGCCCTAGCAATATATTTTTTTCTCTCCATAACTATCACAGGCACTTAGTATCTTGTTCAGATGTGTCTGCACTGGGTGAATCTCACCTCCCTCTGCCAGGTACATGTAACATCATCTGATTGTAATTTAGCATTCACTGATATAATTGTAACTAAAAATCTCATCAGTTGGGTCTAATTTGAGGTTAATGAGGGGTTTTATTCCCTTGAACAACTTGTCTGGATATTAGAACTGATCTGGCCTACAAAGCAGAATGAAAGGGGTTCTAAAGGCATGGGACTGGGCTAATGTTTTTTAAAAAAAATTGTCATGATATTTGTCTTCAAAGAAATCTGGATAACATATGTTAGCAAAAAGCATTGCTGAGTAAGAAATTGCTTTAGACCAGAAGAACGGTAATAGAGACAGAATTTCTGAGTCTCACTCCTATCTGTAATACTGACTTTGCAGCCTCCAGGTCATTCGCAGCCAGCCAGGCTCCCAGGAAATGATATGTACTTGCAGCACAGACAATAACATAAAAATTCATTCTCAGCATCTTGAAAGGTAGTTTAACAAAAGTCTCAGACTGCACATAAATGTAATGAAAAACAATTCAGAGAACTGATCTAAGGCTTTTCACAGCCATGAAAGGCTCTGTGACCTAGAAAAAGACAAGAAATAGGAACCCAGGTCTAACCTCACCAATGTCAAGTTACAACTAACATGATCTGATTTTCTGAACCTTCTTTTGAACCATTAGTCCTCCACAAAATGAAGGGCACCTGATGGACAGTTTGACAGGTATCTTGAGGTAGGTTTCTTTCTTGCAACTTGCCACCCTCTAAGAATGCACCATTCAGGAGCCAGTTAACTCTGAGGTAAAAGATTTTGGCTGTCCATCCTTTTCTGGAGAAGCAGACCTTTTGGATAATCTAATTTTTAATGGTATTGGTAGGAGCACACATAGTGTGGTTCAGACCAAGAAAGGGAGAAGGGCTTTTGAGTACAAAACAAGAGCTACAATACCAATTTTCCGCACAACCACTTGGAAGGAATGAGGAAACACCATTTGCTTTCCCTAACCATCCAGTCATCGTTCAAGTTCCTGGTTCACACTCCCAGATAAAGGTTAAATTATAATCCAGTGGGCAAATGACTTTAAAAAGAGTGATTCATTTATTCAAGTGAGTAACTGATGTTTGTCTTGTGGATAGAACACATCACTGATCAGATCCGTATCTTGAAGCCCCTATTTAAGAGTGCCAGGAAACAGTAACATTTGGACAAATAAGGCTTTTCAGGGGGATCTCCCTGCATCTCAACTCATCAGCAAAATTGTCATCAACAACCATAGTTTTGGCGCAGGCAAAGTGAGCATCCTCATACACTAGCTGAGAGACTGGAAGCAGCAAAAATGTTAGTTTTCAGACATGAAACATTGATGTTTGCCAGCAATAATTATTGACTATTGACAAAATCTCCCTAGTAATGAGAGCGATGAATCATATTCTCTTAAAATATTATTAAGATGTTAAGAAAGTCATGGAAGAACAACTCCTGTACTACCTTGCCAAGAAAAGAGACTCCAACCAGCACCAGTCATGGATTAGACAAGATGTGAAAGACACAACTTTTGCAATGCTCAGCTACCCCATAGTTTGAGAGATAAATGATCTTTATATCAAACCAGTGAATTTCTTTGCTAATAGCTGAAATAATTCATATTAGTTAGCAGATATAGGCTAAAAATGAGGAAAAGGTTCACTGTGGGGTGGATCCCAGTCTGATGGGAGTATTTTGGAAGGACTCTGCGGGCCTCCTGACCTGGAGCAACATCTCCCCCACTTCTGTGTGTGAGAGGGCAGGAGAAAGGGGGACAGCTGGGAAATTCCTGCAGTCACTCACACCAGGACGCTTCACTTTGCGACACGAGTGAGGTACACTGGGCCATAATTGGATGACAAAAATTGTACTGCTTGTAGAGAAATGTATGTATGTATCTCACAAATAATGTTGGTGCCTGCTGTGCTTACTTGGCCCTTGCTCAGATGAACCAGCAGCTCCTGTGACCCCAGGCACAGGATGGGTGCCTTGAGAGACCAGTAATTTTAGCCAACAGTCCTTGTCAAGCCAAGAACACATAACAAAAGGCACTCTCAGGAATTCACTGATTAGCAGCTGGGAATAGCCTGAGCTTTATCACTTAATCCAAGCCACATAAGCAAGATTTTTGTGCAGACACTGTAGTGGGTTTTGACAAATGCACAGGCAGGAACGCAGCTTAAAACTTCAATGCAGACTTACCCTGCAACCCTGATTCCCTTGACTTGAGTACTCACATCCAGTACAGACTTGAGTGAAACCCATCAGTCCGAATAGACAAGATGAACAAAGAGAGGTCCCAGGGTCAAGCACCAGGTCACAATGAAAACAGAGAACAGAATCCAGACCTCTAAACTACCAGCCAACCACACAGTTCACTGGTTTGCATTCATCTTTCTACAACGCATTGCTGAGATTAACACGAGATGTTCTGCCTCAAGTAAAGCAGGCAAAGAGAAAGCTAAGATTTAGTGTATGAATGCAGCTTTTTTTAGTGTAGATTCACATGTAGGCATGCATGCTTTTATAACAGAAAGTAGGATCCAAACTGATACCTGCACGAGTGTGCATGAATGACACAGAATAATAAAGTAATGCATGATAACCCAGCGTTCACAAACAGCAGTATAATGCAAAATACCACATAGGCCAGTTCTTGCAGGCAGCTCTGAGCTAATGAAAGGGCAGGCATAGCCAGCATTAACAAATCACTAAGTGATTCTCACCTAGTACATATGACTTCCCCAACAGCAAGAAAGCTTGTGCATCTCTTGACCCTTATGAGCACCCTCTCTTCCCAGAGTATCACGAAATTCTCCCCAGAGGTGGGGAAAAGATCAGATAACCTTTATGCTGCACGGCTTCAAAAGGTGTATAAAGAGAGGGAAAAGACAGTGATACTGAAGGTAATGGAAGATGTCTCCTGTGATGCCTGCTCTAATAAAAAGGGTGTTTTTTCCTTATTTCAGAGCCATTAAGACCTGTAACAATTAACAGTGGGATAACTGTTAATTGTAATTATATATGTATGTGTATATAATATGTAATTATATATAAAATATCCAATAATAATAAATGGAGCAGTGGGGAAAGAGAGACATGTTTGTAGGTGTTTATAGAAATAATTCAGAGGAAACCAAAGCACTTTACAGTCTGGATAACCTACATCATTTAAAGCTGGGAAATATTGCCACACATCTTCACTTCATAACACTCGTAAACGCCACAAAAGACAGGGTGAATTAGATTTCATCACTGCCTCAGCAACCACAGTGCACTTTGCTACTGGCATTACTTCTCCTCACCTCTGAGTAGCTGCTCTGTGATCTTGCTACCAGGTTCTCATTACACAAAACCTCCTCGAACAGCCTTCAGGACCCAGCTGCTGTGTGGCTCTGAAATGCCTGAGCAGCCCTGAATGAAAGGCCTTTTCCCCCAAAACAGCACTGTTTGGGGGGAACAGGTGAGGGAGCTCTCAGCAATTCCATAGCTGAAACCTCACTAGAGGGATAGGGACCTGTCTCAGGCCCCAAGGACAGCTCTATCTTTTGGTGGGCTGATCAAAAGAAGGGGGATGGATCTAAACCCCCCATTGCCCACAGTGGCTTAATTGGCATCCCTGCTTCCTGCAGCTCCCTCCATTTGTGCTCTCCTGTTTAGGCAACCATGACTTCTGAGCTATGCTCATGTTTCACCCACTAACATCTATCTGCCTGCTTTCCCATCTACCTTAAAAATCACATAGAAACTGACACAAGAGTATCCACTCGGACACTGATGATAATTTAAATTAATAAATCTGGATAGTCCCCTTGGGTTTGACTCTCATTTATATCTAAAATTACATTTCACAGATCCAGAAAATGGAGAATTAGATCTTTCCAATTAAATTTGCACTTTCCATAATGCCAGAGGTCTGCTGTTTAGCGTGACATCAGCATCTAACAAACACAACATGTTGATTTCTGCATTCTCCAACATGGTGAAGAAAATGATCTTTAAAGAAAAAGATTGAAAATATTTTAGCTGGAAAAAATTAGAAGAGACTGAACTATCTAATGCATCTATTATAAAAAAACCCTCAAACCACAGAACCAAACAAACACCTAAAACAACTTAGTCTATGCAGATGACATTATTTGCTTTTGGAGTCTAATGGTGTCATCTTTGAGCTGATTCCTTCTCACCTGCGTTTTTCACCTCTGGTAGTGCTAGGATTGCTGTTTTCCTATCCATTGGGAGTCATCTCACAGGTCTTAGTCTACCCATTCTCTATTATTCTATGCAAGAGAAGTTTATGCTCAAAAGATAGAGTGGCAAAGCCTTTCAACAGTCTCCACGTGGAACACGGAAAACTAAGAAAGAATCAAAACCAATATTCTCCTCTACCTTGTATCTCTGCCCTCAGAGAGCCTGGAGAAACCAAATAATAGACAGGTTTGTCCAGCTTCTGAACAGCAGAGTACTGAATAATATGGTCAGATAAATACTTAATTTAAAGCCATTTGGTTAAAAAAGAGAAACTGCTCAGGGTACAGATGGACTCATCAGTGAGCTGGAAGCAGCTCTTCGGCTGCCTTACAAGCACCCCTATATTTGGGTTAACCATGGAAATGAGAATGTGAACATCCCAGATGAAACACTTCTTGAACAACAGCATAGACTGACCAAACTTCAAACAGGTAAGCAGCCTAGTCCAGATTCAGTGCCTGCTTTGCATCACAGGGAGTCTCTCTCGCTCCAGTGGATGCAGCAGCTGCTGCGTGCGCAGAAAAGGAAAAGTAGAACTGGAAATCAAAGGGGTCCCTCCTGCACCAGGAATGTGTAAGACACCACTATGAGATTTGGGGCTTAAGTGGAAGAAGCCCAGAGCTCCTACCTGGCCTCCAGCATGAGAAAGACTGGACAAGCCTGACTGACTTGCTACCTAAATCTCTCCCGTTTATTAGTTAACTTTCAATTCCAGTTGAAAATATGACCGTGGGCATACATTCTTGGCTGAGGTAAGTTTGTACAAATTTACATTGTTTGAAGATATGATTCACTTCCTTTAATCACAATATACTCATTTATCCCATCAAGTATCTGGCATATATTTAGTATTCTTCCATTATCTTGGAAGTAGATTATCTTGATCTCTAGACTTTCATGAGTGGGAGGAAGCATGAAGACTGGATTGGCAGTTTAATGGAGAAAATAGCTGAAGTGAGACCTGGCTTTTATAAACAGAGACAGTACTGGCTTTAAACACTCCCTGTGATTCCTCTTTGGAGGCTCCTAAGAACAGCACTGTCCACTGCATGGCAACAAAGCAGTGCTATGTGGTGGCTGCTGGCGTGTCTACATCATCCAGCAAAGCAGAGGCACAGAGATACCCAGCCCAGCAGCAGAGCAGCACAAAGTGTGAGAGCCCAGTGCAGCACAGCACCTGGGAGGGAGCACCTTCCCTAGGAAATCTGCTGCTTTTAAACCAAAGCCAGCTTCTCCAAAGAGCTGCTGTGCGTCGTTCGGACATACCAGTTTAGGTAGCAATAGGTCAGCCTCAGTCCATGAGCCTGTGATGCACAGGCTAGATGTATCTGTGCCTTTTCCAGCTTCAAACATGTCGGACTGCTAAAGAAGACTTTTAAAAATACTTCTACCTCCATCAAGAGCCACATAATAACCCTAGTTAAAGAGTGGAAAGAGGAGATCTTTAAACATATGAAGGGTATAGAAACTGAGCCTGGGCCTTTTTGGGGTATAAAAACAAAAAAAAATGTGTTACAAAATGTGAGAGTACAGAAAAATGTTTGAGTTTTTATCTCTTTGTAAAGAAAATAATTGGCTTGGATTGAGCCCTTCCCTGGGAGTGTTTGCAAACCAAACATTACACAGCTGCCAAGTGCCTGAATACCAAAATGTGAAACTGACCTAAAATAAAAGCAAAAGTGATTGCTTTATTACCATCCACACAGAAAACTACTCAGAGGCCTAGGTGTAGGGTGGGTACAGACCTCTAGGATGTGATCCATCTGACATCTCAATGTGCACAATGCCAGGGCCTCCTGTACAACCAACTGAATGACATACACACTGTTAGATGAAATACATCTTATTCTAAAAGTGGGTCAGACAAATCATTAAGACCTTTGATTAATTTGTGTATAGATGTCTAATATCGGCTGAGACTAAGTCTTTGCCTGATCTTTAACAAACCAGTCTGCTGCATTACAGTGCCCTTTCCAGGCAAACTAGGCATTTTAAAGAACAGCAGAAGGAAAAGACTGGAACTGTTCTGTGGTGTCTGTACAGTGATAGTGATTCCCTGGGTTTCTTGTACACCAAAAGATTTTACCAAAGTTGCCTCTGGCTTGTCACACAGGACCACATGCCTACAGCCACATGCACTAGCTAGCGCTTAGCCTGATGAGTCTGATTAAGCTTTGGGTCTGATTAAACATTTTTTTCCTTGTAGAAATTCAACAGTTGGGTACTAGATTATCTCTGAGTAACTGGCAGCCAAGCAGACCACATCTAATTTCCCTCAACTGCTGTTACCAGCCAGAGACAATAGACAGTCTAAGGGGTTGTGTGAGTGCTCCAGCATGCTAACAGTACACCACTGCATCAGTAGAGCGCATTAGAGTTGTTCTTTTGGAAAGTTTGTACAAAGCTTAAGTAGTGACTTCTCTCAGTATTCCTGGGAGCTACAGAATAAGAAACATTAATTCCATTTTGTGGTTGAAGTTGACTTACAAAGAAGTGAAAGGATTAAGAGAGGTCTTATGTATCCTTCCAAGACTGCCAGTCTGTGTTGGGCCAGAATACAACAGTTATTCCAACAAGATAAGCCTTTATTTCCTTGTGGAAAGTAATATGAGCTTTATACTTGCTAGGAGGGTTTCCTGGTATAGCAATACCAATCGAAGTTACACTGGCAAATACTTCCTTGTGCTGATAAGGTTTGAATTACTCCAGAAACACATGTTCTTACAACAGGATCTTATGTTCCCCCGTTCTACTTCACCATTCCTCACAGACACATCCATCCTATCGCATTCCAAATCCTGCTCCTACCATATTGTGCACCCCTGTGTGTGTCTGTGTGCAGGCAGAGTTTCATCATCCCTCATTTCTCAGGCTAAAATTGCCCTGAGCCACAGCAACTTGGTGAACTGTGTGGCAAGTTAAGAGACATCTAAACCAAGCCCTAAAGCAACCCTCCCGTGCCCATCTGAGCAAGGGCATCGTGGGCTGCCAACTTGAAAGTTACTGCCTGTGTTTGTTAGAGTGAATCAACAGGTTGCTCTGCAGGTCTCTGACTGATCTCAGATACAAGGTCAGTCACACCAGACGCTGCTTAATCAGCTGGCTTTGCTCAGAAACATGATAAGGGAGGGCAAGGCTGGGAGACACAGCTCCCATTGGCAGTCTCTGACAGCTCCCTTTTATTGCAAAGCAAATGAGGTGAGGAAGATTACAGGTGAGAAACCTGCTCCCCCACCCACAGCCTGACTTTATTTCTGCACGTCATTTATTTGTGTAATGGCATTGCACAGTTGTTACAGCTGTATGTACAGCTACATCCTTTAAAACAGATCATTCAGGTCTGATGCAACTTAACTGAGCTCGGCAGAGCTTAACTGTGCTCTGCAGTTCTGCATTGTAGCTGCACCCTCAGGGCTCTCCAGCAGCAACTGCTTTGCAGGTGCCTTGATGCTCCATTTAGGGGCTAGTGACCTTCTCAAAATTGCTACTAGCTCAGCAAGTGATCCCTTGGGATTTGGGACCAGGATTTGAAGGCTCTGCCCCACAAGAAATGGAGTTGCTATGTACCTTGAGTTGAATCTTTTTCAGTCTCTGACAGTACACTTGTCCTACTTGGTGTAACTATTTAGCATTTACAGGCATGGATCCTGAATGTCATGTTTTCACAAACTCCATACCTTCACAAGTGAGCAATAGACTGAACCACCGTCTCTCTATTTCTGCAACAAATATTTAGCCAAGGAGACTGACAGACTAACTTCCATTTAGCCTGGGGCCTTTACTATCATATGGATTTAAATCCTTTAATTTTAATCACACAGAAATATGAACACACATTGCTTTAGCCTAAGTGACTTCCCTAACCATTTAGCTGCTGGCTGTTTTAAGGTGTCTCTGTTGAGTTTCTACAAACAGAAATGTTGCAGGGAGGTGTTTGTCTCTGTGAAAGAAATTGTGGCTGAGTTCTGTGTGGAAATGCTAGTCAGCTACTTCTGTACCTATCCTTTCCTGTTTTCACTTCTGCTTGTTTTTCAAGCTCACATGGACAACTCCTTGGTAAAGAAATGTGTTTAGGTATTGCCATACATTATATGGCGAACATGTTTACCATTCTTAGGACTAAGGGCTCCACTATAGGACAAGTCCATATAATACCAAGATGTTCTTATAGTGCTTGAGAACCAATAAGCATCTAGACTCATGAGAGCTAACTTGGCAACACCTGTGATGGCAATTCTTCATACCACTGGCTACTGCGATCCAAGCACTAGACTATTCTTTTGCTTCCTATTGTAGTAATTCCTTAAGGACTAAATCCACATAAAGATTTACACATGTAGTGATTCATGAAGCAAGAGAGAGGGTAGCTAATAGTTCTCTGCCTCACAGCCAAGTTAATAATTTATGAGCACTGAAAAAGCTTCAAGAGTTGCTGAAATGGCCTGCCCATGAACCTTAAGTAGGTGCAATCATGTCATACTGCTGGCCTGCCCTACCTGAGTCAGAATAAAGACTTGAAAACAGATCCCTCCTTCCCAGATACCAGTCCCAAGCACTTTATTTCATTTTTTTCAAGACAAAGCACTGGCTTTATACCTAACATTTGGACCTAGTCCAGACAAAGGTACTTCACTATGATTAAATGTGGGGTTCACTTCTTTGGCTTTTTTTTTTTTTTTACTGGCTTGGTTAGCTCCTTTAAATATTTTCTGGATTCAGTGAATTCCTCTGTTAGCTACTCAATGCATAGCAGGAAATATTGTACCCTTGTCCTGAGAATTAAAGGTTACATAGGGGTGATGCAAATAGAATGGTAAATGTCTTCATTTGTGAAATCATGAAGAAATTCTGGGACAGGTTTTAAACTCCAAAAGTTTTATTCCAGACTGATAACAAAAACATTATGCAGTACACTCTCTCATGGCTACTAGCTGTCATCATTAATTTTATGTCACATCAAAAGATATTCTCAGATTCAACCCTTGTGCCTTCAACTCATTGCTCAGCTGAAACATTTTGTTCTGAACTCAAAAGGCAACACTATCATGGAACAAATAGTAATAACATTCAGAGCTGCTGGATCTCAAGAGAGATCCATGGGGAGAACTGTTTCCTGCTCAGTTCCCAGGGTCACTCATTGCTGCCTGGCACTTCATGGATAACTACAGATAGCATTCTCTCAAAAGGAAGACAAACTTGTGTGAAGCCATCACCACCTTCCTTCAGGCTTTTCCTGAAGGTCTTAAATATTGCCATTCCTTAAAATTCTCCACATGCCAAATGAGCTTGGAGCATGGCTGCAGCTTTCCAGTACATTGCAACCAACCTGAAAGCAAGCCAGCCACCTGGGACTGCCGGGAACCCCTCACTCCCCTCATGGTAAAGACCAGCAGATCAGAACTGGTGCAGATATTGGGGACATCTCAGCCCTCCTCACAGCTGGGATCCTATAGGTAACATCATTAAGAGAAGAGGGCAGGAGCAGGAAAAGTAGTTCCTGCAAACCCTCTGCTCCTGCCCCTTCTCTTTGCACTACCTACAGTCCTGGCCCCAGCACAGCAGGGAAGAATCTGCTGCTCATATTCTTCCTGACACAAAAGAAGGGTTTGAGCACACAGGGTAAATACAAGAGGAACAGAGCTGATTTTGGCTCAGGAGTGGCGAGGAAACGAATGTAGGATCAAAGTTCGTTAGAGCATGGTGCTAATAAATGCCAAAGTTGCAGGTTCAATCCCAGTATAAGCTATTTACTTTACAGTTAAACTGGATGATCCTTGCGGGTGTCTTCTAACTCAGAATATTCTATAATTCAAGACTAAGAACACTGACTAGACAGAAGCAAGACCAGAAGAAATGATGGGAAAGAAATGGTTTATGAGGAAGAAATCATGAAATATTGTTCTATTTGCTGGGAAAGCGGTGGGAACCATATGGGGAACGTACAGTTGGAATTAACTTGACCATAATATAATTTGGAACACTAGCAGCACCTTTTTTTCCCTCTCTTTCACACAAGCACAGACACACAACATTGTGCACTGCAGTAACAGTTCAAAATTCAAAGGGCAGACAGAAAAGTATGACCAAGCGTTTTTGGAATCTCTGGACTTCAAAGTGCTTTAAAAGTCTTCTCACCCAAACAGTGTCAACGCTTCAGTCTTATTAAGTAATACCTGAGATGTGGCTTTATTTTGGGTGCACTCAAATGGGTTGTGTTGCATTAAAGTCTTGTCTTAAATCCATTGGTTACTAAGGAGCAGTTCTCCCTTATTTTGAAGCCCATAACTAATTAAACTCCTCATTGTGATTGTTGACAGCAAAACCATACAAAACCAAGCAGCCAGGCACTCTTTATGACACTTTCTGTACGTCATGCAGTCATCCACCCCACTTGCCTTCTAGGAATATATTTTTCTGTACTATACTTCATAGAATTTGCATTTTTACGTTCTGACCAAAGCTTAATCAATATTTTAATCCTGTATTTGGAAGGTACCCTGTTTATCAGTTTGAGGTGCAGAGGATCATTAGTACCACAGCAGTGTTCTAACTCAGCAGATCCTAAAGAGTAGCAGGAAAAGCGATTAACAACATTAATCTGGAGAACTGAAACGTTCTAAAAACAGCCTTGCAACTCCAATCTGTAAGAGAATTAGGTATCAAGTAACAGCAGTTGTGGTACATTCATGACTTTTTGATCAGTAGTCATCCAAATTAGGTTACTTGTAATTTTTAATTATATTCAAAGTTCCCTCAATGACCCATTTCCCATTTACCATAGTCAGCTGGGCAAATGTTGCCTCTCTGGATTTCTCCTTGCCTCAGTTAATCCTTCCTTTTTGATCCTATCCTTACTGTGTGCCTTCTTGTTCAGTTTCCCCACTTGTCTTCTTCAGTTTTGCCTCTGGTGGATGGTTTGTACACCCCTAAATTTATTCATTGGGCCTTCCTATTCACTTAGATACAAGGATGTCTGAAGCATTTCCATAATCACTAACTAAAACCAGTTGGATTCATACATTTAAGTCATAGCTTTTAAAGGCATTACAAAAAAAACAAAACAAAACAAAACAAACCACCTAATCAAATTTGACAATCAGGTTCCTTAGGAATGAGTAATAAACTCCACAGCCTTCTCTCTTCAATGTTTTCTTTCCTGCTATTTTCCTGCTCTTTCTGTTTTTATCTGTTATAGCTTTCTTTGGTAAGCATGCTCCTGTTTTAATTTAGAGATTTTGGAAACTCGTATTACTCAAGAACTAAATCTTATATTCCAGTGAGTTTAACTCAGTACCAGGGAAGAAAGATGTTACGTATTACCATAAAAATTAAACCATTTTCAAAGCCTCTCAAACTTACACTGCATTGCTTCTGCCCCAAGAGGTAGCTCCAGTACCAAGACACGAGCACTATAGATCTATCTATTTTCTACTGGGAATGTTTTCTTGTACAACTTCCCTTAAAAATAAAGGTACCTTTGCTCAAAATATGAAAGGAAATAAAAGTTTTGAAGACCACATCTTCATTTATATAAGCACAAACAGCTTAAGAGTATGATAACCCACATTGCTACTGTCTCCTCCAACAGTGACAGCTTTTCAGTGGCTCTTACTGCAACACACATCAACTTAAGAGATACCAGAGATCCTCTCTACCTGTTTAGTACTAGCTTAAACGTTTATCAGTTTATATCTGAAATCTAAACATCTGGTTAATTCTCAGTCCTGAGAAATGAAGACTTTTCAGGGCATAGATATTCTTCCATTGCAATCACCCATCTGAGAAACCTTTGGATCTTTGTCCAGGACTATCCAGCATGATGACTGCCCAGACCTTCAGACCCAACTCCAGTCCAACTGCAAATTTCCACATATTTATTCGAGATACTGAAAAAAGAAAAAAAAAAAAAAAAGAAAGAAAGAAAGAAGAAGAAACCTTCTACGACCAAAAAGGTGCTCACAGGCAATCACAAAAATTATCTGCCTTGATGCTACCTCACGCCCAGCCAGGACCACTGGAAGGGGAGACACTGTCAAGCACACAGTTCCCTACGCCATGGCATAACAGTACTGAAAAAGAACACTTGTTAATTGCATCCACATTTTCTATCAGCCAGAATATTTATTTATTGTGGATGACAGCCTCATATTGTAAGACCTAAATACATTCAAATTTTGTCCTAATTCAGTTGATAAATAGCCACCTGTACCAATGTAAGCCTCTACTTTAGAAAGGGTAAACCAAAATGAGGTCTGCCTTACCTGAAGTGTGTCAGAGATGTAGCACCGAATCCTTCTGGAACTCGTAGGCAGATCCATAACACTGACAGGAGACCAACCTGAAAAGCTGAACATTATCGCACATTTTTGGAATGGCACCATGCTATCTAACATATGGATGAGACACCCTCCTTCCCCTCAAATAAGTGTACTTGCTCTGCACTACCCTTCTTATAAAGTGCATCTCTGACTGTGAGATAAAAAATAATTAGCATCTACAAATTGCAGGAAGATCTACCAAGCCTCCTGACAGTGTAACCCAGATGTTAACGGAGACAGTCTGGAGAGAGTGGAAGGCTGTGGACACTGGACTATGAGGAGGAGGATGGTTTGAACTCAAAATGCATAATCATGAATGGTTGTAGTTGGGAGGGATCTCTGGACATCATCTGGTCTCATTCCCCTGCTAAATTAGGGTCACCTGGAGATGGCTTTTGAAGATCTCCAAGGATGGAGACTCTACCATCTCTCCAGGGAACATGTGACAGGTCATCCTCACAGTAAGTGTTTCCTGGTGTTCAGTTTGTGCCCATTGCCTCTTTCCCTGTCACAGGGTACCACTGAAAAAGAGCCTGACTCCATCCTCTTCACACCTTCCCTGCAGATATTTTGATACATTGATGACATCCCCCTGAACTTCCTCTAGGCTAACAAATTTCAGTTCTAAACTAAGCTGGGATATCAGTTGTGAGACAAGATTTCATCAGCCACACACTGCAAGTAAAGTGACAACCTGGAGTTTTTTCAAAGCCAAAGACCATCATGGGAAGAGAGACTCCTCGTTCCAGTCTAGGGACCTCAAAATATTGTAGTCAACTTTACAAAAACTGTGCAGTTCTGAGCAGTCTGTGCTTTGTTGCTGTAACATCCTGTTACAGACTTCTGGACACATCTCTCCCCAAGGGGAAAACATCTCTTTCAGCCTAACAGAAGGAGCCAGCATAAGAAACACTGAGGCCAAAGCCAGAACTTGTCCTTGATGTAGGGGATATAGGCCCCTCTCTATTTTCTTGCTTCAAGGGATTGATTTCCTGGGAAACTGTATAAAGGTCAGAAGCACATTATGCTCTATGTGATTGTGAAAAAGCCTCTGGAGATTGATGTTACATAAATATTTACTGCTACCATTACTAACCAAACCTGTTTCCAACCTCTGCTCTTCCCAAGGAAGAAAACATGATAAGGAAAATTTGACTTGTGAAGAATAATAGCAGTGGAGGTCTAATTTAAAATTACTTCTAAAATTACTAATGAAAACTGCATACTTACTTGAACAGAAAGAGAGAAAAAAAAAATCAAGGAGCATCTGTAATTTTCCATTGTAGAGTACAGAAGACTGCAAGTCAGCTGTGACAAGAATGATATGATAACAGGACCATGCTTTTGTTTTCTTTATTTTACCCTTGAGAAGATAACCTTTTATATTTTGGTAGAGTAGACACATTGATGATGATGTTTTTGTGATGTTGCAAAACTCCACTTTCTTCTCATCCCTCTGGGAACAAATTAATTCATATCACTTAACCACAACACAGCTTTACAAAGAACAGAAAGACCAGAGACACAGCACTTTGTGGGGACATCTACTGTCCACATCAAAAGCTAGCTGAGAGGAATTGTCAATAAAAGGATATTCGTAAGAGACAACATGCTAATTCATTGTCAGAGAACCCAGGCAGAGATGGTATTTAACTCATTTATTCCTAAAATTTTTGGTGATCCAAGATCCAAGCAAGCACTTGCAGCTCTGGAGGTACTCATGGCTTGGCAGCAGCTCTGACGTGTCTCCCACAAAATATGGGATATCAGACTGTGGGTGGCAGGACTGCTGGTGGTGAGGTGCTGGGTAGCAGGGCTGCAGAAGGAAGTGACTCAGAAAGGACTGCTAGGGCAGATATGAGGCATCTTGAGACCCAGCCACATGCCTAAGTCTGTGGCTGAACCCTGGCATACAGTGGGAGCACTGACATCCGCAAAAGGTTTTTATTCTTTGTTCCTCAAGGCTATTCCTCGAGTTCCTCTCCCTTTTACCCCTCAGAAACATACATTAGCTGCCCAAAGACACACGACTCTGCTGTTCAGTGGGACCAGGGTACCTAAAGTTTTAAAGTACATTTGAAGACCCCATTCACAGCCTAAAAATACATGGGAATACGAATTAAATGAGATTAATACAGTAGGCATTTAAATTCAAAAGAAGAAACTCTTCTCAACTCTTCTATAAGCCTTCTCATCAAAGAGCAGAGTTGGTAGAAATTTGCAGAGTCTGTGACATTTCTAGTAAAAGTTGAAATAGATTTAGTATAATCATTCCTGTGCCCTGACAGTAGAAACTCCTATAATCTTCTGGGCATCCAGATTTTACAATACACTTATACTTACTAAGTTTTGCACATGAAAAAGGGTGCAAAAGATATGCATTAAAGGGTATCATGTTTTATGAAGTGAAATTGCAATTTACTTATGTTTAAAGAAATAGAATTTGTTCTTCATGTAGGCCATTGTGTATCCATCAGTGAAAATGAGGAAGATGAAACATAGAAGAAACAGTAAAGTTTACGCTGAAGGCTGTTAAAGAAATTATCCAATTTTCAAAAATTTGAAATGTATTTATTTTGCATCATTTGGACCAAGAGGTCCACTGCCTCCCTTCCTGATCTCTGCTGCCCATTCAAACAGTATTTGAGAGAACATTTACTACTGTGCAATCAAAAAATGGTCAGACTAAATTTCATTCAGCTGATTCCTTTCCTGCATATTTCCTGTAATCAGTTCCACCAGACACCAACACTCAGACTGGCCTCTTCTGGAAACACTTCTTTCACAACATATGTTTCAGAACTTGTGTTCCTGAAGTCTGTAAACTCTTTGCTCACTCCATTTCTGTGAATATAGACATGGATATTTCTAATTTCTCAGTCCAATACTCAAACAGATTCTGTTTTCAGTCTTTTCTCTACCAACCACATAGAATCTTGCTTCATTGCAAAAGCTGAAAGCTCAACCAAATTCTTCATTCTGGTTTGCTGCCATGATCAAGTTTTCAAAGTTAATGCTTATGACACAAGTAGCACAACAGGAATAAGAAAATGAGAATAGACTACGAAAGACAAATGGCACCAGGAGTTAGATTCTTTATATATTATAATTTTATATATATATTATAAATGGCATAATANAATATATCAAAAGATTTTTTAGAATTGAATGGAACAAAAAAACCCAACCGAGTTCTTTTTCATGACTGACACAAAGGCCAAATAAGCATGTCTGGCATTCTGCAGATCAAAGATAGTTGTGATTATATATAAGATGTCAGATAGAACAGGTACACTAATCATTTATGACACGAGTTCATCAAAATAGCATCTCTTGATCATAGTTGAAGAAAATTCAGTCTGTTTCTAGATTAAAGTAGCCCTTGTTAATATTGGCCACAGGAAAATGGTGGAACCACTGACATTTAAAATTGCCTCTAGTCCTCCTTTTCTGACTTCCAAGATGTGGCAAAATACAAATCTATCTAAATGAACTGTCACGTTTAGCTGATGACATTTGGTCTACAAAATACTTCACAAAGGATGAACTCACGTGCATACCGAAGTAAGGAATACTTCTGAATATCACTTACTTCTGAAGTACTTAGTTTCTTTCTATTAGCAGACCTCTGACACAGAAATTACTTTTTTAAAAAACAGAATTATCTGTTTCTATCAGGCATCTCTACAAGTTCTGCCTCATTGCCATCCCTGTACTAATGATCAGAGAACAAAAGCTTGTTATCACCTTTCACAAGCACAAGTATACAGGTGATGGTGCACATTTGCCATGACTGCCAGATAGCTTTAAACAGCACTTTTCATTTCTTTTGGCAACATGCTGTTTGTTTCCTGCATTAAATGCCACTTGCTTTTCTGTCTGTGGTATTTGCACAGTGCCATATGTACAACTAGAGGCTGTGAGAACCTTGCATGCAAAGAAAAGGACAACAGCTAGTGTTGCTCATGGATGTCAAAGTTTACCTCATAGATTGGTGTGGGAGGGCAGGTAATATTTCCATAAACCTACTTTTGGCTAAGAGTCCTGTTAGTAATTCTTGGTGGTTCTGCAAATGAAATACTCTGTTGTCATTGCTCAATTCAGAATAGAAGCATTTCAAGCTCAATAAGCAAACTTTCACCCCATTCACAGGTCAGGGCAGCTCCACTTACACATTTCTAAATGGTTCGTCTGTGGTGCACTAAAACCTACAGGACACTGAGGGTATTTTTCTTCCCTAGAGGTCTTGTGTAGGAGCTGTGTAGGAGTGAGATTCAACTGGTCCTTTTGGTTTTGTGTCTTTGTCACTGCAGGTCTCCGCACTGTGAAGTCCAGTCATACTGTTTTTGTTACCATCCATCAAGTCTTCTGCCATCTCCACGTTCTTCTTGTTGCATTGACAGAAGTCACTGGAGCTCTCTAGAAGGTTGATGCAAAATTTGATAACCAGTGCTAGCCAGGCCATGCCAAAGAGGATCCACAGAGAGATTACATTCTTGTACCAGCTTGGATAGGTGCGATCCGCGTTCATCCCTACAACAGAATCACCCAAACCATTTCTACATTGGATCAAGAGTGCCTTGAAGGACACATTACATTTAAAGCAAAGACAGTTGAAATATCACTTAATATCAGTGATTTCTATATAAAACACAAGTATGCCATCTACTTAGCAAGTGAAAAGGTGGTGTAAGTATGTTTCATGACATGTCAGCAACAGCCTAGTACTCCTCAGGAATTGCAAGTATTACTCATAAGAAAAAAAACTAAATCCCAAATTACATCCATGCCAAAGTGAAATTATTCACAATCAAGCACACAGTTTAATTTCTCTACTTATCACTCAGTACCACAATATTGTATTAGCATGTAACAGGGGTCCCTGCAGGCAGAGATGTAAGCAGGTTATATGTATCATATATACTATACATATCAGTGTATGTATCTTGTTAAACCACATATAAGCAAATGAGAGAGTCTCTGAGAGTAGAAGAAAAGAGGCCTGAGTAGTCCTAAAACCTCCACAAACGACCAAACCTTGGAAGTCAGTTTGAAATTATCACTGGCCTTCTTGGCCACAAAGACACTCTGTAGGATCATGGACAGCTTGGTGCCCATCAGGACTGCCAGGTCCTTTTCTGCAGAGCTGCTTTCCAGCAGGTCAATTATTCCTCCCAGATCCATATCACACTAGTGGGGAAACAGCATGATGGCCACTTGGACCTTATTTTTGAGACATAAACCACACACAGGATTCTAAGGCAAAGTTGTTTAGCCTCTACATACCACAGCTGACATATTCAATTATTCCCATACCAAACCTAGCATATCTATAGCAGTATTCCAGTTACAAAGGTACTACACAGGTGAAGACACACCTGGAAGAGGGAGGAATGCCAAAGGCATTACCAGAGACCAAGAGAAGTAAAGCTGCTGTAGCACAGAGCTCAGCATCATCTGTAAAACCAGTATAGGGAAATGCTGAGCTGACCCAGCTTTAGTTAAGCTCCATCTGGCTACCCTAACCCAAGCTGCCTTTATTTCAGCTTATTTCCATGTGACAACACAAGCTCTAATCTTAACTTTGATGTGTTACAGAGAAGCCCTAAAGTAACTGCCACTAAGTTGTCTGAGGATCAAGCAAGTGCTATGAAGAAAAAAAAACCAAATCCATAATAGGATGTTTTATTCTTTCTGTCTCTCAGGAATTCAAGGGTGCATGAGTTTCTATAACCAATTTGTTTTTAATGAGACAGTCTTTATCAAAAAGGTGTGTCCTGCATTTCAGCAAATGCAGTGGGGAACCAATCCCATTTCCTCTGGCATAGAGTTTTGGCATTCAAAACTAGGTGGTGCCTGGTGCCTGACAGTCTACACCTAAGTGACTGAGGCTGCCTCATAGAAAGCAGTTATCTAGGGTTTTGACAGAAGAAACAATCCCTGTCTGTTAATGATGATGCAGAGTGGCATCTGCTCAGAACCAACGGGTGCCAATGCACTGAAATGTGATAAGTGTGCCCTCAACAACTACTGTGATTAAAGCATAGCACTCCTGCCTGGTAGTGGTGTAGTCATTCAAGGGACAGGCCACTTCAGTGTCCCTCACAGACTGACAAACAATGTCTTTGTTCTTCCACCGGTGGCATTGCTATGGCAGAAATCACATCTTCTCCAACCTGTCAAATGCCCACCACAACATACTGCTCATCAGGGCTGGGGATTGCTACTGGTGCCAATCTGCCTAGTGGGGAGCTTTGTGTGTCATGGATTTGGCTTTGCTGTTCAGTAGGTGAAATTACAAAATGTGAATTACTCACCAATCACATAGTCTCCAAACCCTATAGTGCTGAGGGTAATGAAGGAATAGTAGAAGCCTTCTTCATAAGACCAGCCTTCTTTTTCAGAGAATAACAAGGGAGGTAGCAGGAGGAACAATAACAAGCCAGTTACCAGTGCACAGGTCTTCATCAGGAAGGAAGCTTTATTCTAGTAAAACAGGAGGGAAAAAGATAAAAAAAAAGAAAAAGATCGTCCCAAGAAGCATAGCAAGGAAAGTCCAGTTTGGTTACCAGTTGGAGACAATGATGATGGACTCCACAAAAACATACAAACACTCATTGAAGAGTGTTGGTTTTAGTTGGAATGGTTATTTTATTCACAGTGGTTAGTAGGGGATTGTGCTTTAAATTTGTGTTGAAAACAGTGTTGATAATACAGAGGTGTTTTTATTGTTGCTGAGCAATGCCTGCACAGTCTCAAGGCCTTTTCTGTTTCTCATCCCACCCCACCACTCAGTAGGCTGGGGGTACACAGGAATTTGGGAGGGGACACAGACAGGACAGCTGGGCCCAAGTGACCAAAGGGATATTCCATGCCATGAGGCATCATGCTCAGCATATAGAGCTGGGGGAAGAAGGAAACCAGGGATGTTGAGACTGATGGTGTTTGTCTTCCCAAATCGAGTGTTACGCACAATGGAGTCCTGCTTTCCTGGGAATGGCTGAACACCTCTGCTGGCAGAAAGTAGTGAACAAATTCCTTGTTTTGTTTTGCTTGTGTGTGCAGCTTTTTGCTTTACTTATTGAATTGTCTTTACCTCAGCCCATGAATTTCTTGCTCTTCTGATTCTCTTCCCCATTCCACTGGGAAGGGGTGAGCAGCTGCATGGTGCTTAGATGCCAGCTGAGGCTAAACTTTGACACCCAGTCAACACAAATTAGGCATCACCTTTTTAAGTCCTAAATTCATGCCAGTTTAAAGCCTATTCCCCAAATGTTCCCATGTAACTTACACATGGAATTCTAACTATAAGTGATGATAAACAGACCAGATAGTCTAGGCCTGTGCATGGCTCACATGCTTTATCACTTCTGTTGCTGTAGGGGAAGTCATTCATCACAGAATTTCCCTCAATTAATAAACAACCTTATCTGACACCTCATAGGGCTGTCATAAACTAAATTTAGTTGCTTCCAGTTATTCCTGAGTATTATTGCCTTTTTGGTCAAATAGTCAGCCAGGCTGTCCTAATTAGTCATAGGATCTCAAATACCAATGTCCTCTGTCTTTTCTTTCCTTGAGATATACCTGTCCACACAGCTTACCTGCCAGTGAAACACCTCCTCTAGGCGACAGGCACAGCGCTGAACCCCAAGCAGCATCAGCTGCCCAATTTCATTCAGGAGTATGAGGTTCAAGGGGATCCCAAAAAGTCCAAACACGATGCAGAAAATTCGACCAGCTGCAGTGCTGGGGCTCAGGTTCCCATAGCCTAGGCAGGGGATGAGTGAAGCATTAAATCTAAAATATTCTCTGCTTGCCCTCTCCCTCTGGAGGGGTGAACCTTCACCATCTACAGAAGTTAGGTGAGAAGGTCACTGCCCCAAAAGGAACTTTTTTATAAATAACTGTAAGTTACATCCATTGTTTGTCATATCCTATTGCGGGCTGGAAAATAACATTTCTTTCTCTGCCAATTTTGCTTAGTTCCTTTTCCATTTACCAGTGGATTTCCTCTCCCCTACCCAGTGCCCTGGCTGGGATCTGACGTAAATGCAAACCTTCCGTTTAGTTCAATTTTTGTAAGAATTGTTGGCATGGGGTTTGCTGGTAAATGATCCTGCATGGCTGTCAGATGGTCTCTGAATCACAACAATACTGTTTTAATTATAACAACCACCCTTTTCTGCCTTTGTCCCACAGGACTAGTGAACTTAACACTGCCTTCTTGCTTATACTCTTTTGCACCCCAGATACACCCTAAATTATCAAAATTATTCTCTACAGTCAATATACCTGAAGAAATCATATTTAACCTGTGTAAAATATTTCAATTTCAGACCTTAAAAAAAAAAAGTTTTAAATTTTGCTTCTTCTGCCAAATAAAAGGTCCTGCCCTGCAAGCACAGCCTTGCTTGCATCCTCAGATCATTATGGCTTCAAAATCACTTGTCTTCATTCCCCACACCTTCTTTTTAAAATGTCATGTAAATTTGCAGATTTGCACTTGTAATTTCCAGTGTTTTATGCCACAGGAAAGTCAGATTGAACTAGGGTGTATTTCACAGGATGCTTTCAAATACAGGAGAGCTAGCACACCACAAGCACTTCAATGGTGCCATAGCCAGTCAGGGACCTATGGCCTTCACTACATCCCAAAATCACCTCTGCTTGTTAGATATTGGCGTACATCCACATAAGATACTATCTTTTCACCATGAACAACGCTATCCCCTCCCAGTGCCGCTCAGCCATGGGCACAGCAAGCACAGAGGTGCTCCCTCCACTGCTGCCTTGCTCTCCTTCTGGGCGCTGTGGCCAGCAGGGAGAGGCCCCAGGGCTGGGCTCCCTATCCCAGATAAGTGAGAGTGCAAACAGCTGTGGTCAGCTCCAGAGTCCCATTCCTTCACTACCCTGTCACATGCCAGCTGCAGTAAGTCACTGACCAACGACGTAGAAATGTGTGTAACTATGAGCTGGGGCTATCTACACATCCTGTGCCAGGTTTTTGGTAACAAGAACCTCTCACCATGGACAACTCTGCAGTTAGCTGTGCTCGTGCGCTGGCAAACTATACCCAGAAAAAGGTCTGGGGGAAAACAATGCCTAAGTATGTACCCTTGCAAATTCCAAATTTTATTAGATGGAGGACACCCCTTCCAATAATTTTAGGCACATTACGTACCTCCAAAGGAGCCCCAGAAGCCTGTCCCTGGGAAGGGGGAGAGCAGTCCCCAGAAAGAATGGGATGCTGTTATGTAACTACATGTTTTGGAATACAGTCAAACAAAAGGGGCTAAATTAAGACTTCATCCCAGTGCTACTTCTCTGCTTGTGAGCAGCTTTGCAATGTTAATGCACTTTTTGCCAATGATTGCTAATTTCTGCCAGCTTTCAGTATTTCTAGACTAACAAGTGTGGTAAATGAGATATGTTGGCAAGTCCATCTGCTAGATGACCCCTTCTAAGTGAATTATAGAGAGATATGTCTGGTGTGATGCATTTCACACTGGCTGTGACATTTCAGTGGACTAGTTCCAATTTTTCTTTTATGCAATTAGGGTATTTTGTATCTCCTGACCCAGACCAGGAGATAGTGCTGGGTGGCATTTAGTGTAGGGCTGGAGGCTGAAGATGAGTCACATACATTTATGGTGAGTTATTCCCAAAGGTCGTTTCCCCCTAATCCTTCCCCTCTCTTTTCCTTCTATAACAAGTTTTAAAAGACTGCGTAATGTCTTGGGCGGTTCTTTTTACCACAGATTTCTAAATTATTCAGACTCTGCAGAAAAACATAAGAGAAGACAGGCCCATGATCTCAGGTCACTGTGTGAAGCACAGCAGCCTTCAGAATTGTGGTGATGCTACACCGTACTGACTGGAGAGCACCTAAAGTTAACCTGTATGTTATGAATTATTTAGAGTGGCAAACTGGATGATGTAGGAAGGTCTAATGTGCACCGTAAACCCAGCCCTCCAAACACCAGATCTGCTTTTGCATTGATTTCTCTGGCTCCCTTTTCCCTTGGACTAAGCAGCTTGAGACAATTTTCTGAAGACTTGGTACACAGTTGCTGTACATATGCCAAAAAGCCATGTCCCACAAGCTTTTTATATGGGATACAAAGTATAATCAAATAGCACAGGAGACTTTAGATTATACAAAATGGCCAAGAATTTACTCCGAGCTGGTTACATCCACTTGTCTTTGCATTAGACAAAGAGATGCCAACCTAATTGTCAACAAACCTCAATCGTTATAAAACTCAAGCAGGAATGGGAAAATAGGACTTAACCTCTTTAGTATCAATTGGTGTCTTATGCCATCATGGGCTATATATATTAGAAGATCTGAACCAGACTCAGAAACTAAAACTACACTGCCAGTTGTGTCACATCCCTCAGGAGCCTGCTGCTGGGATGTCACCTGGCACACGCCTGAGCAAAGAGACACTGAGGAATGATCACTAAAAACTGCAGAGACATCAAAGTGTGTTTCCACTGAAGCAGCTGGATTAAGGGCATGTATAGCTCCTCTCGTTTTGAAATAAGGTGTAATGTAAGTTAAGCTTCCTTAGAGGAAACAAAACAAAGAGTGGTTTTAGTTCTTAATGCTCATAACCATGTGCTTTAAGTCATGTGCTTCTGTTACACACATTAAGTGATTCAGGATTTTTTCCTGCTTTCCCATTCCTGTCCATAAAGGATTCAGAAGCTCTGTAGATTTTTTAAGAAGATGAGACTTATTAGTAAAAGATCTTTTCATTCACAAGACAATACTTGCAGTGCCCTCAGTTAACTGAGGCAGCTGCAACTTCCTGCTACCCACGAGAGGTTTGTTCAACTTTTCTCACTGACAAGATATAAAAGAGTGTTTTCATCAGAAAGTGCTTAGAACAAAAAGTGTCTCTCATAGGGTGAAAAACATCTGAAAATTTACCAAAAAATTTCATCTGCAGAAAAAACTCCCCTAGTTAGCATTAAAGCAAATCTCCCAAAAGCTCTGTCTGGATGCTAAAACCACCGATAAAGCTACTGTTAGAAAAGCAACTCTAACAGTAGCTCTTGCTTTTTTAAAATCTTTTCTCCTACCTGAAAGTATAAAAGCTATCACTTCCTACTGAAATGGTCTAATCCTAAATTTAGAGATTGCTCTTGTTGATAGTATTTTGCTTTGAATAACCAGGCATCCACCTAAGCCGGTGGGCCAGGTATCCACTGTGCAGTCCACTGAGGGGTGTCAATGCCAGAATTACTTTATCTTGCATTGTACACTTAAATATTCAGATAAAAACTTCTCCTCTTGGCAGCTGGGGTGATGTTCAGTGAGCCACATTCCTATTTTCCCAGGCACTGGAGGAAATGAAATTCTTAAACTATTCAGCTCCTCCCACCACCAGCTCCTCCTCTAACACTTTTCAGGAAATCTAAACTTTTCTTTCCCTTGTGGTCTTTACAAGTGATGTGGATGATATAATCCAGGAGAAATGAAAGGTTTGTTTCATGAAAAATTCAAATGTTTAATTGAGAAAAAAAAAAGATATGAAAATTCACTTTAGATGGAAAAGACGTCTTTGTGTAATTCAAAGTGGAAAAACCACAAACACACCCAGTGATCACTCACATGGCATTATGGCAACGTTTGTCTGCTTCCTGAAAACGTGAGCATGGCCCCAGCTTAGGTGAGAGGTGACCCTGACAAAGCCCTCATTAGACTGCTCTGACCCTATAGCTGACTGCTTTAAGCAGACCAGAGACTTCCTGAGGTACCAGGAGGTCTGAATTATCCTGTGATCTCACAAGCATTAGAATTTTCAGAGGTCATTTGGTACCATCTACATTCACCTGAAGATCAGCAAGTCAGGGATTCCTATCCTCCCTCATACTTTGAATGCCTCCATAACTACAGAAAACATATTAATATGCTTAGCTTCTCATTATTCTCATGAGATTTCACGTTGTACTCACCAAGTCTGCTCCAAGTTCAAGAACGCTTACCAGCTGGACACAGCTAAGGACACCTGGCATGGGAAGCCACAGTTATTTCCAGTTCATCCATCCAGGGAGGATGCTACAGACTCCCAAATGCAGAGACAGAAACAGGACACAAGCCCCAAGCAGCCACACTGCTTGCATTGGCATCTCAGTTTCATGATTAGAACAAATCAAAAATTTGAAGAATTTGATTTTAAGAGCTAGTGGTTGCAGAATCTCAGGAACTGTGTCTTATATGGGGAAGCTCAATGGAACCCTGGCAGGCTTAACCAGGGCAGAGTTATTAACAGTTTAACCCAATGAAGTTCCAGGTGACAGTAAAATTTGGTTGCACACTCCTTCAGTGCGTGAAAAAAATGCTTCAGATGAGTGCTGCAGTCTTTTATTTGTGCTGTGTGTACACTGGAAGCTGTATAGTGGGCCTAGTCTCAGCTGGGTGAGATGGCATGCAGTCAGGAAAGCAGACAACATTGCCAGTGCTCAGGAGATAGCTCAGAGGAAGCTGCTGTGAGTGGCTATGCCCACATCCACCAGTGACCTCTGACAGAATATTGTGCCACATCCTAGTCGGCCAAGCCTGCAGAGCAGCTCTTCCAGCTGTCTCAGGGCAGGGAAAAGATCAACTCATTAACAGTGGTGGCTTTTCAGCTGAGAACTCCCCTACACAAGGGGCTCCTGAGGCTCACAGAGGACTCAAATATGAAAGTGGTCCCAAGCTGTTATTCCATATTTTAACTGGTTTGAGCCATCAAGTTAGTTTAACTGAGTTCCCCAATGGATTGTCAGCCAGCAATGGGCAGAAATGTGGCCATTTCTCAGGAGCTCCACCAGATGCTGGGCAGCACTACAGAGGGTCTGAGTCTTCAACTCCTTCTGGCCCAAAGCTTTACCCTACCAGGATTTCACAGCCCCAAAATTGCTACAGTTTTATTCCCTGCACTGGAATCCTCTGTGGCAACTACTCAGTGTCTGTCAGTGTGTTAATACCATCACATAAATAGCCTGATCCATGCCTCTTTTGTTATCTCCTAGTCCTTTGGGAATTGCTTTTAGGAGCAATGTACTGTGCTAACCAGAGAAGGAAAGAACAGGAAGAAGGTATTTCCCTTCTTTTCTTCACGGTGAGATGGTTTACTTTTCCCATTATGTATTTAAAAAAGAGCCCTTGAAATTCATACAACTGAATTCTGGTGGCTTTGCCGCCATAAAAAGGTAATGCAGCACTAGGCAATGGCATCCATCCACCCAATATTAAGTGGGACGTTCAGGCTAGAGTGGACAATATTCCTTCTACTCTTAGGCTCAGCCTCATCACTGACTATGGAAAGAGCCTTTCCCTAGCACCTCCTCTGAAATTACACCACCCTGTGGTCGTTTGACTTTAGGAACTTTCATTTTGTGCCCTACTCTGAACTTGCTTTGACCTCTGCCCTGTTAGTCCAAACTAAG
The DNA here is from genome assembly GCA_013396875.1 of Vireo altiloquus. Lineage (NCBI taxonomy): Eukaryota > Metazoa > Chordata > Aves > Passeriformes > Vireonidae > Vireo > Vireo altiloquus. The sequence goes on from VZRF01011046.1 coordinate 226,502, forward strand.
TAGGAAGAGAGTAAACACAGAAAGGAGAGACTTTGTGTCGGCAAGGGATAAAGAAGTCTGAGAGATAAAACCAGCAGCAAATTAGCTTCTCTTTCTTTAATCATGTTTAGTACTACAGCTCTACGGGAACTTTGAAGATGACCCTTCAAGGCATTGGAGAAAGGGTTCTTAGGGAAAAATCTGCAGAAAATGAGATAACATATAAAATCTGGTACGATATGACAAAAACATCAATGAAGAAAACACAGAAGCATAACAGTGTGGAGAAGGAATCAGCAGGCAGGCAGGAATCAGCCTGCTGAAGGAATCAGCCATCCCAAAAGTTATAAATGCAGTTCAGTTCAAATTACGAGATTGGCCAAAAACTACATAGGCTGTGGGGCACTTCTTTAAACAAGAGATTTTAGTTCATACCCATCTGTTCTTTAAACCTTTGGGACTGAGGCACCAACGAAGTCCAGCCTGCAGGTTAGAACTTGCTTCGTTTTTTAGCAAAGTTCACATTCTGCTTTTAATCACTAGTAGTGAAAACAGATGAGGCTCTCATTTAAGTGGAAGAAGGATATAATGCAGAAGATGCTGCAACTAATGCCACTCAGATGGCGTTAATGGGGAAAGAAGTTAACATCCCCTCCTGTAACCTGGTGAAAAAATGCTCTGGTAAGGACTTGAGAAATGGATGAAGCCTCCTGAGGGGGACTAAAGCACCCAAAGTAGAATACAGATGCTGGCAGAACAGAAAGAGCATCTCAAAGGAAAGTGATGAAGGTAAAAGTGATAGTGGCTTTGGCAGTGCTGTTTGAGAAGACTGAGGAAAAGAGACAAAAAGATGTTTTACTGCATAAGAGGCCAGCAAGGTGTGAATAGTGTTATTTGCAAAGAAAAAATGTGGAAGAGACAAGCAGGCAAAAAGACTTCCAGCAGCTGGAACACAAAAAATAGACGCCACCCAGATTCTTCAAAATCTTTATATAGTACCCCTAAATTCCAGAGAATCTCTCTTCTCCAGTATCACCTTAACTCTACTAATTTGCCAGAATACCTTGGATTTTAACTCCTACAGGCTAATCATGTGCAGCTGGACCTGCTTTCATTGGTTCCATAATCACAGCCTGAGATAAACTCTTCCTTGCCATGTAAGAACAAGAAAACCTCTGCAAATCCTCAAAAAGCCTTCTCAATTGTCATTTATCTCATTGCCATGCCTTATACATGAAGCTTCCTATTGTGACTCACCCCTTTGAACTCAATTGAATTCTTTGGAAAGGAGCTTGTCTCTTTACTTGTCATCATCAATTATCCTTCCCAGTCACGCTGTGGTATCCTCAGTGAGGCTGAACCCCTCACTATCTCAAGAATTTGCATAAAGAGAGATTATGATAAAAGACTCAGGGTGAGGCTCTGTGAAACCATTTGTAGTTTTCTCTTCTACAACATATTGTTATCAACAGAGTGTTAAGACACTAATCTGTATGCAACTAACAATTTAACTTGAAAAAGCAGAATGAAGGGCCCAGTTGTCTGCAGTTCTCTGCATAGAAGTGACTTGTATGGCATTCTCAAATCCACAATTGAAAAATCATGAACAAGTCCCTAGAGTCATAGCATGACTTAAAATGATGAAATAAAGAGCTGCAATATTTGGTTATTTTCAATTTTCAATTGCCCCTGTGCAATCAACTCAGTTGTGTCATGCCCTGTCCCCTCCTCCTCCCCTGCAGCCATCAGGGCGAGTTGTTCACTTAAAAAAAAGAGGAGAGTGGGGGGCTGGGGTAGGGAGAGTAGCTTAGCAGCTACTCTTAACAGAAGAGCAGAAATTATTAGTCTAGATCTCTGTCAACATCACAAGATCCCCTATTTTAACATTAAATTCATGATACATTTGATTCCTCCTGAATATCACAAACTTAAACTGGCTGTGGTGAAACAGTCATGACTTAGAAACTAATCAGGATTCGCTACTGCAGCAAGCAAAGGAGCTCTGAGCAGACTCTGCTTTGTACCAAGGGCTGGAAGGAAGTGCCCAGGCTCTGCTGGAAACCCACAGCCTGTGCAACCCTGTCTGATGAGCCTCCACTGCCATCATCTGGTACAACCCTTGCCTGGCAGTGCAACACACTGAAAGCGTGTTCCCAACCAGAACAGTACATGTGCAAAAGAGCAGGGCAGAAAGATGTACTGAGTCACAGGAAGATGACACACCACCACTCGCTTGCCTCCACCCCCACAAAAACCCCCAAAACCCCCTCTTTCTTTGAGCTCATGCTTGGGGACCAATTTATCTTCAATAACAATCAGGAATCAAAAGAAGGTTCCATTTGGGTACAAAAAGAAAATTCTTGATTTAAAAATATACTTAAAATTGAAGAGAGCTGACAAATCGAAAAACACATGAGGGATTTTTGATACTCAACAACCATCCCTTCAAATACTCTCCCCTCCATGCTTTTTTTTAAAAACACTGGATCACACCTTAAGAAAAAGACATCAGGGGAAGTTATTAATGATTTTGGGGACAGGGGACATAAACTGACAATAATTAATAGCATCTGCCTTAAGTAGCTCTGTACCTAGTACATTTTATTGTTTCTTTTCTCTCTCCACCTACTTATTTCCATCATTTCTTTGTAGCTTTGCATTACCCATTTGCTGAAACCTGAGTCAACTGAATTGTGATTTATCCAGCTATCTAACTTTCACTTGAACAAGGAGGTCCTCATCTAATACAGGTAGTAATAAGGAGGAATAATTCGGAAATTTAATCTCTGAAGATGCAGTAGCCAGTGTTAGGAATTTTCCAAAATCATTCCTGTCCCTATGACAGGAAAAGCTCATTTCAATGCACAATTCACCTCAGACCTCTCAAAATGCACAAGGCTTGGGAAAGTACAGGCAGTGCAGCACCATGAAGTTCAGGCCCCAGAACTGAGTAGCCAAGAACTGAGTAACTGAGTTACCACGTAACTTAGTAGGAATATGTCCTGAGCTAATTATCCCAGTGTCTAATCAGTTAGAGATCATTACCGTGCTGGCACTGACAAAGCATTCCTAGGGTTAGCATTCATGGGTGCTTCTCTACTTGCCCACTGCAAGCTCCAGGGAACCACACAGTGTTGGAGCAACATCTGAGTACAGGCCCTCATTCCCACTTTTTCCCCACCTATGAGATGGCCCCATAAGCAGGGAACTCTTACCAATGGTTGTTATTGCAGAGATGGAGAAGAAGAAAGACCCACTGTAGTCCCACCTGCCCAGGCTAGTGGTGTTTCCCTGGAGGGTTATGCCACTCTTGTAGGCTTGGATGATACCCTGCAAAGAGACAATAACATGAGACCCCACAAACCCCTGTTAAGGCAAGTTCTCGTGACTGGCATTTCCACTTCTGGCTGGCAAAATCCCAAACTACAACCACTTCTGATTCTGTTGTTTCCCTTTTAGGAGAGAATATCTTGTGCTTTAGAGACCAAAGGGCTGCAAGAAAAGCCAAAAGCCAGCATATTGCTTCTAGGAAAAGGGCATCTACAGATGCATCTACAAAATATAGTTGCACGTGATAATGGTGCATTATAGAGATAAACGTGGAAGAGATTGGAGGGTAAGATCTAACTAGAGAAGGCCCAGACAGACAGTAATTAAGACTGCCTTATGACATATTCATTAGGAAAATGAAATGTTTCCAGATGGGATAGTCTAATGGCAGCAGTCCCAGAGCAGCAAAAATACATGTATTACATATGTATATACATGTATTATGTATATATGTAAATGATATGGATCTCCTGCAGGGGATCCCCCTGGGCGGGGGAGGAATGCATCTGTTCTAGGAGACTGAGACTACTCAGGTCAGCCAAAACGTCCCCACATCAGGACTACAAATGGGAATAAATAGATCAGATTAGCGTTATGCCCAATTCTGTTCAATCCTCCTGGGAAAGACCTAGAAGTCACTAGCTGAAGTGTGCACAGTTTTGTGAAAATAAGATATCAGATGTCTTAATGGTGCCCATGTCTGACTACACCTGGTTGACTACGCCTTCCCAAGCCAAAATTAATGACTGTTGTGTCCAAAACAACATTATTCACAGTATGTACACTAAAAATTTCACACTGACACTTCCCTTGACAGTTGATTATCCTTGAATGCAAAAGTGTAGCCAAGATTACATAAAATTCATCATCTCTGAAAAAGACATGTAGATACTAAATAACATGTGTCCCTATTCTAACAAAGGCTTTCACCACTGATAATAAAGGGAATCACACTCAGATTTTGATCAGTTGTTGGTTTTACAAAGAAGTTGTAGTTTATACATCTACCAAACAAACTGGCACATCAATCCTGCAAAGCAAGGAAGCTTTGTCCCATTTTACTGATGTAAGGTGTGTTACATAATTTATATGATTTATATAATATTATACAAGGCTGTGAATTTAAAACTGTTTCCAGGGTCCCAAGCAGCAGCTTAACTACAAGGATCATTATCTCTTTTCTCTAGAGCTACTAATTCTCACGCTAAGACCAAGGAGCAGCTCAGAAATCAACACATTCTTCTAATCAACAAACACTGTCTGATAGTGCACTCACAGAAGTGTCTTGATTTACTCATAACTGAAGGCAACTTAAACCCCTGAGGGTCACATTATAATCTATTAAATTCTACATTATGAGACAGAGCAGAGAGCTCCGAGAACGGCTAAGGATCACATTATGTTGTATTGCATTTTGCTTCCTTCTGTGAATTGTTTCTGTAATGTGAGTGGGGCAGCTCAAAAAATGAATTTGCATATAGCATTAGTGACATAAAAGAACCAAGCCTTGCTTTCCTTTTCCATGCAAGTACCCCTGAAAAAAAAAAAAAAATAGAGAGAAAAGGTTGTCTCAAGAATCCCCCAGCAGGATTTGTTTTGAACAGTTGTGTGTAATTCCCCTACCCATTGTTCTTCTTCCAGGTCTGGTGCCTGCACTGAGGTTTGTCAGGTTGCATGGGGTGCAGGCTGACAACACTTGACCTTCGGTTTAAGAAGTGTAAAAAACTGCAGACAATGGCCTAGACAGGAATCAGTTTGCATGAACATAAAATAACTCCCAAAGTAAGTCAAATGGCAAGAGACACTGGAAATTTATACAGATGGGTTTCCCCTCGAGAAACTAGTTGTTAAATTTGAAATAAAAAGCTTGATATTTTCCTCAAAATTTTCTTCTGTAAACTGTGATCTCTGCAGTTCAAGCAGTTAGTCTTGAATACATATACCTGCTGGAACAGCATCAGTCCAGTTCTCAGATAAATTTATTATCAGCTGGATCAGAGACTTGAAAAATTTAAACATGAGTCATGTTTGTTGTCCATTCTCCTGCCTGATGTCCTGCTGGTACAAGCTCAGCAGTTGACAATATTACACACAACATCACGTTTTTAAAGTCAGAAGCACTTAAGAACCAGAGAGGATTGCAAGAACCTGTGGCTGAATTGGCCCAAGGAAATGGAAAAATCTTCATGCAGAAAAAGGAAACAAAGAGCCTGCAAAAGACATCATGTGAGAAGCAAGCAGCAGTAACCAAGTCACTAAACGTTTAACTTCACCTCTTTGCACCACTTCTACTCTGCCTGGTTTAGAAGCAAGAGGCTCAGCAGTTGTGAGCACCCACGCCAGCTTTGCAGTGACTTGTAACAACTCAGCACCCCAGGGTCACTGTCAACCTTCCTCAAGTAGTGATGCTACTGACGTGTGGAAGGACTCCACAACTCCTAAGTTATGAAGTAGGTGTGTTTATTCAGCTAAGGTGCACGGGAGATTGCTACTCCAAAGGCATGAGCACTGTCAGCAGCACTCGGCTTGGCGTATAGCTGGTTACAACTTACACGTGCATTAGGTTTCACACCTATACATAGTCATGACCTATCCCTGTATTATAATTAGCTCAAAAGTAATTTACATATTCTTTGCACCTGCACAGTGATACCAGGTGATTGTTGGCCCGGCGTCTCTGGGATGAAGTAAGTCATCATCCTCAGGTCTGAACTCTTTATCCTGCCTTCCAGCACATGCTCTCTGAGTTCCTGGTCCAAATCCAAACCTTAAAGCTGGTTTGAGCTGGTTTCAGGGTCTGAAAGCAGGATCTCTGGTCACGGCTGCTTCCCCTTACCAATGGCCTTGCATCCTCCCTTGCATCCCTCCTCTCTGCTGGGCAGGCACACCAAGTGTTGAGCAAGTGATACACATTGTTTAACGAGCAGCCCCTAGCAAATCATTCCTTAACCCCTGAAATCCCTTGTATCACTACTGCCAGGAAGCACAGGATGTGCTCCTGGGGCTCTGCAGATGGGCTGCAGTATTTGCCCTAAGCGGTGCAGTGACCTGCACTGCTGTCAGTGGGAAGGAGTACCACGAAAGCATCACCCATTGGCAAAGAGTGAGCCCTGAGCCTGCAGCGCGCCAGCTATTTTCTCTTTCTGGTACAGAGGCACCCAGTTTGCTTGCTGAGGTCTCCAAGACCCTTCAGCAATAAGCCTTGAACCATTTCCTTGTTAAATCCTGTTATCAAACACCCAGATAACATCACTAACCATTAGGCCCACCCACCTGTTGAAGTCTGCCCAATGGGGACCACTAAATATTCAAGCAAATCAAGGCCACTTGAAAAAATGAACACTCCCAGAAGAAATTTCAGTTCATTACTTTTAGGAAGAAAGAGCTACTGATGTCACCCTTAAAGGGGAAGATCAACAGTGGGTGGAAATAAGGATACAGGCTTTTGTTTTTCTAAAGTAAAAAATATTTTATTATACTATCTAGAATCAACCTTTGACATAGCAATGATGATGACAGAAAATTAAAGATTGACTCTCCTGAGAATGGTAGAACTAATGGAGCTTGCCTTCCTGCAGATGTGCCCATGGAGGCGGATTCACGACAGAGAAATCCATAGATAGCTATTAATGCACAGAAATTACTTCTGGCACAGGAAGTCATTGAATTGCAAACTCCTGAAGGCTGAGCGAGCATTCAGGGAGATATCAGTGAATACTCTCCTTAATTTACTATGTTCCTTTAGACTTTTGCTTTTTGCTATTGGTCTTTCTCATAGAAAAATTAAAAATGGTTTCTAATTTTAGAGAGAACACAGGAAAAAAACCAGCTGATAAACACTAGCAGAACAGCTGAGTTGTCTCTGCTTTTTCCATTGAAGAGGTGTTGATAAGTCTCTGCTACTGATTTTCAAATAAGTTTCAAGTATATTTTAGCCTGTGGGTTCAAGATGTACTAAAGAGAAAGTCAATCACACATGTTGCATCATAAGTGCTTAGTTTCCTTAGCCAGCCTTTTTAAGAACTAGAACCTTTGTTTTACTTTATGATTACTTTGAGGTAAAATCCTAGAGGTTTTCCTTTTTCTCTTAATTAGGCTAGTGATTTATACAGTGTCAGCTTCAAAACCTAATGCATTAAAAGGCACTGGTAGAAGCAGCATCTTAAATCCAGTGTTCAAAAGCAGTTATCTCCCTGGTCTAAGACCCCACCAACTGCTAAAACCCAATAAACGTGGAACTTGCAGAGCTTGGGCTTGTTATTTTGGGAACTCTAAAGGTCATGTGCAACTCCAAGAGCAGAAAGGAAACAGGTGGTTGTTAAAATAATCGGAAAGAAAAAGAACGCAGTGGTTCTTTGGTTTCTACTGTACAACATAAAACGACAGTTTCACTTCTCTGCACTTATTTCTCCCTCTCTAAAGCGATAATAATTTACAGTTCACAGTGACTACTACATCTTTAGCTGGCAATACTTACAGTTTTAAACTACAGATAAAAGTTTCATAGGAATTACTGTAACTCCTACAGGATTTATAAATTGAGATTTTAAATTCTTAGATCTTCAAAGGTCAATGAAACTTCATTTGCAGGCTGCCACATTTTCTCATCAAGTAGGTTCTTCTGGTTTTTGACCATGCAAGTAGGTCTTGCATGGTGCTACTTAATATTGCCATGGCTGGTGATCAGAACACCAGCGTGATTTCCACTCAAAGAGGTCTATTTAAATGTACATGCCTGTCCTGTTACCTTTGTGATAAAAATGTGCCTCAGAGTAGTCAAATTGGGCTCCACCTTTCTCAAGTATAAGATCTGAAGTTTCAGTTAGGAATGACATAAGCTAATGTTTGTGAATGCATGCTTTGTTAGATTATATCCCAGTACAAAAGCCTGTTTTGGGCATACTTCTGCAAGGAATTCCCTCCTTCAATTCAAGCTAAGCAGTAGCCCTGTGAGGAAGCTGTAGATTTCTGCTGACTCCCTTATCACACTTATTTTAGGAGGGCAATACTCCTTTCTTTCCTTGTCATTTATTATCAGTTGCTGGTTCTTTCTGCAGCAGCATCCAAACACAACATTGTCACAGTTTCCTTATTTGAGTCAAAAAAACAAACGAAAAAAATTAAATCACTCTTACAGCCTTAATTTTAACCACTTCCACAGATGACTGATAATGAGTCTGTAGAGTCTCCATCTATACTGGAGTTTTTCCACTCTACACAGCATTGCAGCAATAAACCCAATGTAGTTACAGATATACCACCAAAAATTAAACCATACACTTTGAATTACACTCAAAAGATCTCTTCTGTTCATACTGTCTAGCTAAAAATATCCAACCCCAAACCAAAAAACCAAACCACAAAAATCCACCCTCCAACAACTACAGTTTGGTTCTCACTTGACATTTGAGTATTACATCTTCCTCCCCACAAAATTCTTTCCTATTTGCTGCAGAGCCACCCATCCTTCAGTCATACCCCTAAGTGTCATTTACCATGTTTGCTGTGTTACCAGCTCTGGGCAACTCCCAGCTTTCTCAGCTTACACACCTCATCTCTTCCACAATTATCATCACATGTGGGCCCCCACACCTGACAGTGGCTGCAGCATGGTTTCTGATCACCAAGTACTGCAAAAGGAAGGAGCATTGTTTAATCTGACCTCCTTAACACCAGCTAAAAATCTCATCTTTCACTTCTGCACTGAGGCACAACAGCATGTGACTAGGATACAGCTTCCAAAAAAGGCATTTAAGATCAGCAGTAAAGAATGAATGAATGTGTATATGTAAACTGAGGCACTATGTTCCTCACAAGCCCTTCCTTCAGAACACTATGCTTCTCTTTCCTCCCATAATCTTCACAGCAAAAAACAAGCTTTATATAAATAATTAAACAGACTGATTCTAATCTGCCTGCCCTCCCCAAAATGCGTAAGTTAAGCAAAAATGACGAAAGCAAAGCCCCAAAAGATTATGACCGTACCAAATATATCCATAAGAATTCCTTTTTTTTTTTCTGGAGGAAACCATCAGGGAAAGAGTCATACAAATGACCTTTTTATAAACTATGGCTCCTGTTACTGCTGTTGTCCCATGCTTCTGAACTGTGGCATTCTGGCCAGAGGTCACGGTAATCTTGAGATACCTTTAAAGGCAAGAGCAGCATTTACTAAGTGTGTTTGAAAGCAGCTCTCCAGGAAGGCAAAAAATTGTGCAACTGGACTGGTGTAAGAAACTTTATTCCCAAGTTTGGTTGACGTTCACATATTCATACACAAAAATCAACTTTTCTGGGGCATACATGTCCTCCTGAAAATGGCTTACCTAATTTCAGACACTCTTCCTTGCCTTTGCAACATATCAAGGAGGGAAAGAAGGTGTTCAAAAGGCATCAAGCTACCATTTAGATTAATGAGAAAATAACTCACAAACTTTGTGCACTGGAAATTCTGTCCAATGTTGGCATATAAACATTCATTTATGCCTCACAGAATACCAGTTGTAAATCAGAAGAAAATGGTTAACATTAACCTTGGTCTCAGATTGCAACGACAAAGGTCAATTAATTCCCAAAAAATTAATATTAGACAAATAGATTATTAATCACACCTTTCCCAGCTATGAGCTCTGATCCTTTATCCTTGCCTGGAGTGGAATTCTGCCTGAAAGAAAAACTGGCACAAAAAAACCCCAAAAAACCAAAAATACATGAACCAAAAAATTCCAAAAAGCCAAAACACCCAGCTGATTTATTTTGAATTCATACTCTGGGTTTTTTTATTTTAACTTTATGCCACTTGAATCACTGAAAGCTGATCAAGCAACTGCTCCCCTGTCTCCCCCTCAGTGTTTGCTAACATAAGTGGCACTAGTTCCTCAAAACCAAAGGAGCCCTTACAGTAAAAGCACTTTAACTTCACAGCTGGGTCTGCGCTACAGTTTCTGGAATTCATTTGGACTTACACGTCAACAGGAAAGGAGCAGAAGATGTAGTCTAGTACAGTAATGCTGCAACCGATGGTACCCTAAGCCACTAGTACTTTTTCTGCAAATTAAGCTTTTATATCAAGGAAGAATCTATGGCATGATTCATGAGACAAAGTGTTGCTGAATTCCAGTCACTTCCTAAACCCCAATGAGAACAGTAACTCGACAGCTGGGCTGCAAGAGAAGCAGGCAGGGCCTGTTGAAAGAAGCTGCCTGTATAACCTACAGAACAGAGCAAGGTTGTATTGTATTATCCTTGTAAAACTGAGATCTCTTTCCCTAGTTGTTTTTATTTTAATTGCATTAAAACAGATAAAGTATGAAGAACAAGTACATACAAAAATAACCCACATCTTCAAACAACTGATAAGAAACAATTACCATTTCTCTTTTTAGAGGGCACATCCAGTCTTTAGCCACTCACTGCTAGTTGTGGGTCTCAAACCTTCCTGGTAGGACAGGTTATTGAGACACTCACCAGTCAATGCCAACTGGCTACAATCCCCTGTTACTTCCCACCAAGCCTGACCAGCTGTAACTGGGAATTTGATAATATCAAAAGAACATATCTTTTTAGGCAGAGGTATAATATAATAAGCTGCCCTGCTTTTTCCCTTGCCTTTTTCTTTTTGAACACAGGTACTAGACACTACATTGGCCAGAAGACCTAGGGGTGATTCAACTAACCAGAAAGAGGTCATCAGGAGGTTTTCTCCTCACTTTCCAAGAAGTGCAACAACATAGTGCCAGCCTACTGCCTTACAGAACAATGATTTTACATTCAACAACTTCTGTCAAATGTATGCTAGACAATGGTATTATTAGCACAGAATGCACATTCTTGGTAAGGTACCCACAGATCATTTAATCAATAGGTCTGGAGAATGATGAACAGGCTGTGACTTAAGCAAAGCAGTGGTACATTTTGATAAGCATGAAGCTGGAAAGAAAAATTACAGGGGATCAACCCTATTACATCTGTGACAAACTAATTTGACTAAATTGGGTTCTATATAGAAGTTACAGCTCCACAATACCAAGAGCCACTGCTGTTCCTTAAAGACCCTCACCACTGGAAGGCAACCTCTGATGCTGACCTCTTACTGTTGCATCATCTGAATGCAACACTATTTTAATAAACTGTGTTTTCAGGTTTTATTTCCTGACAGCCGTCACAATTCTCTGCGGTTTCAATGTCAGTACAAGCCAAGGTATTGATGAGGATCTTTCAGTCACGTGGGATCTCATTGCTCTTGCAAACATCTACTCAAACTCTCTGTGTACCTCTAGCTGTTGACTCTGGAGATAACAGTATCTAGATCCACCTGCAGCCATTTAGTTTATAACCTACCTTTTAGCATTAGATCCTTTTCACTACACCTTAAATCTTTCTAGGCCAAAAAACCAATTAGCTCAGCTTTCATATTCTCATTTTATGAATGCAACTATGTTTAAATAGCATTATATATCTACAATAGAAAAATCAATAGAACAATATAATAAACATAGGAAATATCCGTACTACGGAAATATGTTACGTATGTAACAACAAAAGGTTTATATCAAAAAAAGGAAGGATAGCATGAAAAGGATGTCATGGTAATAGAGTAAAACACAAAAAATGCTGTTCCAAGCATTATTCTACAGCCAATCATCTGATTAAAGAAACACTGGCAAGTACAGCAGCTGAGTGCCTGTAACCATTGAAAACGATGCAGGAAAAGAAGCGAGTTTGGAGGAGAGCTCAGATGGACCAGAGCTATATATACACTCACACTATGCAGTAAATCTGAGGCACTCGTGCACCAGAAGTGCATCACACCGAAATGTGTCTAGGAGCCCCCAACCCCAAAAGGTCAGAGTGTGTCTCAGCCCTAAGGAATATGACTGTACAAAAGGTGACCTCTTTGTGTGCAGCCTCACTTTCTGGACACTTCCACAATCTAGAACCAACATAATTTTTGCCTGGATGGAGACTCTTAGATATTTTTCTCCCTAACTGACTCCAGCTACTTTCCTTCATTGTATTGAGAGTATATCACCTGCAATCTGTTTTATCATTGCATCTGCTGCCATCTTCTGCAAGTCTTGTCACTGAGAGCTTCCTTTGATGTCACCTCCCACCCAATGACTTTGGCACATGAAGATTACCACCGTAACTGTAATAAAAGGCCAGATACTGCCATCTTTGCGTGTTGCCTAGTGGTTCACGAGGATGGCCTGCTCTCGTCTTGTTCCTGGTGAGCATGTGTTCATGTCAGACTGGATACAACGGCAGAAAAATAGCCTGGGGCTAGGTGGGTCAACGAAGTCAAACTTCTGTGTTCCTTGAGTAAATGTCACTGGATGCACTGCAGAGAGACTTGTGGCCACAGTGCCTCCATTGTGCTCTGTGTGTGTGTATAAACACACGACCATGCATTGTTTATTTGCTCACATGTAAAGCATTTTTTGCGTGTGCTACCTTCAGCTACTTGGGAAATGAGGAACTGTTCCCACAGGGGAAGAGCCAGCCAATCCCTCCAGGCAAAAGAGCGTCAACAAAATCCAGCTATAGGAGGCAGGGACCCACCACTACAGATGCCACACACTTTCTGACATACTCTCCTCCACTATTCTGTGTTTGCTGTTGGTCTGCCATTTTCAGCTCCTTCTGCCCTCTCCTTTGTAATCTAGGAGATTACTTCTTCCTTGGAAAGGACCCAAGTCACAGAAATTACTGAATGATAATTCCCTGGTCTAGCTACTACAGCACGGTTCGTTTGCTTTGCTTCCCTCCTGCCATCCTCACCCCGTGCTCTCCTGCTAGCTCCTCCAAGCTGGAGCTCTCTGTTGCTCTCCATCTGTGCAAGGGCTGGAACAGCGGATTTCCACTCCCGGTTGGTAACTAGGAACCAAGCGATAAGCAGGTTGTAAAATTATGTTTCTACATTGTTTAGCCAACTAGGATTTTATTTCATATTGGGCCCTATACCCTTAAAATAAACACAGTTTGTGATTATCTGGAATGAAAGAGCTGTAAGAAAACAATGAGGAACTGCCAGCAATGTCAAGGCAATTAAAATTCACACACTGCTTTACATTTCCACAAACACTCTTTATATATCTTTCTTAATTAGCAAATAATCAGCTGTGTATCTAGAATACAAGTTTCATATCTGAAGAGAGACAGTGATGACAGTGCCTGATAAACTATGTGCAATATACTGCATTAACAATTTACTCCACAGAAAAACATCTTTTTAAGCACACCTAGAGCATGCCAGTGATTGCTGCACAGGGAATTAGAAGAGTGGAGGAAAGAATCAGTTCTGTGGATTTTTTAGGATTAATTTTTCAGTGTTAAGGTTATTCAAAATAACACACAAAGTCATTCAAACTCAAGAGTACAAGGGCACATGCAAACACTCCATAAAATGAAACAAAGCTTATTCGTAACTTTCCCGTCAAGGGTTTGCTCAGTCACAATTAAATACTCACACAGCATATTGTAACAGCCTCTGGTCTAAAGAGATTTCAGTGGCTGTCCTACTCCTCTGTTCCAGGGGGTATTAAGAATGAGTAAAGGTCATGCTGCAGTAAAACAAACTGTCAGTATGACATTTTTACCTATTTAGTTGTGATTATCTTCTCTCCACTACTAGCACCTCAATACCATCCTTCACCAAACCCTCTTGCCCTTGCACCCCCAGTGCTGAATGAAGCTTGGCTAAGACACAGCTTTATGAAATGCTAGCTATTCTTCGCTATATTTCTCACGTCTCTCTATTTAAATTCCACACATAGCACAACACACACCATAAATAATAAAAGTAGTTACTACAGTAGCTTACAAAAGCCCAAATTTATAGCACATGATCACTGTACTGACTGCCAACAGATAATATACCATCTAGAAAGTCAAGGGATGAGAGTGTGACATCGGTCATCAGCATAATTTTGTCTGCCAGAGCCTTGCTGAAACACCCGACACTATTATCGTATTTGATGGTTTCTGTATTTTCTTCTCTGCTGGAAAAAAAAAAAAAGGAAGCATATAGCTAAGTCCCTTTGAGATTCTCTGAACTGCAGTGACCAGCTGCTATGGTTTCAGTCACCATCAAACACTGCTTTTACAAACAAACAAAAACCCACCAAAACAAAACAAACAAAAAAAACTCCCCACGTTTTCTTTGTGTTTGGCAACATCTATTTGAGAGAGGCTGACTAAAGCAAGGAGTACATACTCAACTACCAGCACCTACAGAAATCAAAGTGTTTGGGCAAGTACTCAAGACACTTCAATAACGTGGTTTTTTTCTCTTTCAGGCAAAAACCGAGCAAAGAGATAATCCATTTATGTCACTTTGCTAATATCTGTATCATAAAAATGTAACTACGTGTACTTTAATGAGACTATTTTTGTTGCTGGTTTAAGTTTCACAACCATCATGTAAATATCTTAAAAAACATTTTCAAGGCTAACTTAAGAGATCTAAGGACTTTCTATTTCCCTTTAAACAACAAGCAGGACATGGAAAAAGTTAGACATTAGTATAAACGCCAATTAAATTTACCCCAACAAAGCCTTCCCATTAGAATTTACCACTCGCAAGACGTCACAGACTATAACTCCTAATTAGTAAGTGCAAGAGCAAACCTAAACCACCTGTAATTAACCGCAGGTAATTGTCACGTAAGCGGACACTTCGCCACCGCCTGCCTTCGGTCAAGGCGGCGGTACTTCAAACCCGCGACCGCCGCAGCTCGTGGGACGGCAGCGGAGAAGGGAAGCATCTCTCTGCCGGCGGGGAGCGCAGGCGGCCGCAGCGCCCGCGGGCACGGAGAGACGCGACCGAGGCGGCTGCCCAAGGAGAGAGAGCTTCTCCCACGCCGGGGGCGGCTTCTTCGGGACAGGATGATGTGTGCGCATATACTCATAAAGGGAGAAAGTTTCGGGGGTTTTGCTGTTTTTTTTTCTAAAGTTACTCTCGGGCTGGAGGCGCGGTTGCTCCGCTCTCGCCCCGCTCCCGCCCCGCAGCCCCGGCGGGCACTGAGCTCCGCTCCGCCGCCGCGCCCCGGCTCACCTCGATGAGCCGCTGCAGGGCGGGCCCCTGCAGGCAGGTGTGGTTGGCCAGAAGCTCCCAGTGCTCCTGGAGGAGGTGCTGGGCTGCCTGCACCTCGGCGGGCCGCTCCAGCGCCTGCAGCACGGCGGCACCCAGCCCCACATAGCCCACGTAGGCCGCCAGCAGCATCGGCACCCCCCAGCGCCGCCGCCGCGCCGCCACCATCGGCCCCACTNGGTTCAGACGCTCGTCCTGCGGCAGCTCAACCCCACCCCGCCACCCTTCTCATGCGCCGCTAGGCTTCCCACCTGTCTGTCCCGAAGCGCCAGGCTGCCCCAGCGCTCCCCGCTCCGCTTGTGCCTGTGCAGGAGCCAGCACCGAATCCCGTCCGCCCCTCCGAGGGATGCTTCCCAGTCCCTCTCCCGAGAAACCCGAGTGCTTCCCTCCACAGCTGGCACTGCTTAGGGAACAGTATGCCAACAGCCCCCATAAAGCTGCGTTTCTCCTTTGCTCAGCTTCTAAACGAATTTAAAAGGCAGCAAACAGTTGTTTGTAATAACAATTCCTTGACAAAAAGAAATGAAAAAGTAGCAGCTTTTTCAGAGTCTTTTTATAATTTGTGGTTTTCCTATGAAACCTGAGGCTACTTTCTTCATATAGGTGGTTCCGGAGACCTTTTTGATTAATTATTTTCTTATATAAGACTGCATCCAATGTTCCCTTCTATTCTCTCACCGGTAGATAAAACAATCAAATTGCTTTAGGTGTATAAGAACTTTGTAATTTACTTATTTTGTTACCTAATATGAGAGAAAGGGGAATAAACCCAGTAAATTTCAGCACAGGATGACTTTATACGCTGTCGGAGAGTAATGTCTTCTCATTCTACCCTGTGATTATTTTTGCTAGGGCAGTGTACATACTGTTACAAGTAAGGCAGCTGCCAAACATGTATTGCCATGCTGGAACTGTTCTTGTAGTGTGCTAGTTGATGGCTTTCTGGGATGTGCTTTAAACTGACTAATAAAAACACATGGTTTCACTGGCAAGATGCAAAAATTAATATGCAAAGGTTAGACCAATTCCAGTGTAATATATATGAGATATATATCATATATCAATATCATCTTAGAAAAAAAAATATGCTGCTTATTTCTCAGTCTTAACTCTGCCTTTTCAGGGTATCCATTACTCAACAATATTTAAAGAAAAAAAAAGGAATTATATATCTGTAAAAAAGAAAGCTTTCTATAAAAATGTACGTGAGTAAGAAAAATGCAGAGATACTAAAAAGTATATATATACTCGTTGCCTCTTTCATTTGAGATCCGGAAATAGACACATCTGAGCTACATTTTGACATTTTAGCTGCATTTAAACCCAGATAGTTTAAACAAAGCACTCTGAGTATTACAGTGCTGAAACATTATGGACTAAACATATAGAATTTAATGTTTACACTAAAAATATATAAAACTAATTACAGGTGAGACTCAGGGTTTTTAACTACAAGACATACTATGAAAGTGCAGGACAATCAAGCATGTGCTTGCTAGAAGGAATTGGGGAAGAAAGAGATCAAGATTCACAACAAATCTTTACAGAATCATATAATATTTAAACAGCTGTTTCCTTGAGCATTCTCAGAAATGTCTTTTGTCTGTCAGTCTTCTATTTACATCTCCACAGAGAAAGGCTCAAATCTTTGCTGATGATACTTTGGTGTTGTCTGGAAGAACAACATGTATATCTGAGGATGAAGAAGGGCTTGTTGAGTAGGCTAAAAAGGTAAGTGTAAGCCTGGAAGGACATTTGCTTCATGTCCTGTGCTGGACTGAGGGTGGTAGCTGCTCACGACAAAGTGCTCCTTTTCCACATCACAGATGAACGCTGCCTGGACCATTGCTTCTGCCACAGCCTGCAGAGCCACATTCAGAGGCTTCAGAAGTGTTGTTTTCCATGCTTGGAGCTGAGCATGTGTGCTCTCCAGTCTCCAGGCAGAAACATACCACTGGTAAAATGGGTTATTAGACCAAAAGTATCCCTTTTGTGTGCTCCTCTGGCTCATATCAAGTCCTTGTGATTGCTCAGTTCTTCCACATTACTTTTCTCAGCTGGTCAGTTGATACTTGATGACTACATTTTTATTAGAGGAGAGCTGCCAGTAAGAACTTGGTCCATCCATGCTCAAAAACTGGGCCAGTGCTCCCAGTATGCATCTCAAAGTAACCTTGATTATAGATATGCGTGACCTTTAGGAGCTTGTCAGAACCTTGAAAAATTGACTAAATGAGCAAGAAATTTCTGTCACTTATGTAACACAGGAGAGGGCATCAGTATCCTTCTCATTTCTCTTCCAACATGGCCATATGCTTGATTTAAAGAAAGCTTTCGGAGTCTTCTTTTGTGCAGCTGGAGAACTGCTGCAGCTACTGTCAGCTTTAGTAAATGCAGCAGTAGCAAAAAATCCAGGAGGTAGTCTCACCATTTGTTGATACTTTGCAAAATCAGTATCAGATACAGGAGCAATTTTCTGGACTGCAGTAAAAACAATCCAGACTTCCTGCAGTCAGATGTCAAGTAAGGACAATTTTAAGAAACACTTTGTCAGTAAGTGCTTTCTATTGCTGATAAACCTCTTTATCATTTTTTATGGCATGCAGCATGGTGTAAACACTGGATAGGATCACCTTTAGACTAGTGCATGTGTTGTGGCTGATTGTGACTTGATAAAGTACAGAAGGCATGGATAAAGGCAAGGTGAAGAGAACAGGTTAAATATAAAAGTCAGCACAACTTCAGTTTTGTCTTTTACATAAAGAGGCCAAAAGTGTCTCATGGTGTTAACCCAAGGCAGGTACAGAGTACAGCGATGGTGATGATGTTAACAAGTGCAAGTGCGAACATTATGTCTGAGGAACAGAAAATACTGAGAGACAAAGTTTCCCGTGAGATTTGCAAAGATACAAAAATCCAGACAGGAGAGAGTTGGCTGCTCTCAGTGAAAGTCTACAGAGAAAGCTATTGTATAAATTTATGGGAATAGCTGAGGGCATAGAGGAAGATCAGTGCAAAAACCGAGGCGATAAAAATCTGTGAGGTAGGTAGTGGTTAAGACATGAGGGAAAGCTTGGATGGGATAAGCATTTGAACATTCATTTTTTAAATTAGTTGGATAAACATAACCAGCATTCTTGTATGCCAGCATTTGAGATTTGAGTAGCCACACTGCACTGTGCAGGAGTCAGCAACTGGCAAAGAAAACATGCACTGTGTCAGGTATAAGAATAAACATATGTTGTGACCCTCCTCAGAAGTAAAAATCTAGCTCAGAAAGTATGTAGGAAAAGATTAGTGACCTACATAAGTCTCTACATGTTTTATGGACACTTCTCCAAAATGAAATATCAAAGCAGCTGCTGAAAGGCTGACATTTGATGTTCCTATAGTCTGTCAGACATACACTAGCTTGGGGCTAGTCTACGTACCCAGCCATATTTCACTCATGCTTTACATTAAAGTCCCACTTATAAGTGAGTTCAAAGGGATTAATTGATGGTTACTATGAGATATAAACATACTGAATAAATAGCAGTGTGTATATAATTACAAGCATACCCATGGAACATATTAGTGATGATTGAGCATGGTACCCATGAATGGATAATTGTTTTTATCAAGTTTCTGGACTTTATTTTAATAAAGAGTACGACTACAGATCTGCATCTCAGTGACTAGTCTCTTATTCTTATATATTCTTATGGTTTTTCAGCTCCTTTGGAGATGGCTGCTGCTGCTCTTGACTTAAAATAAGTGTAATAAATTCAATCTCCCTGTTTCTCATGGGTCACACAATGGTCCTGACTGAGGATCAGATTTAATGCAAGAGCCTATCATTGGCCTTTTTTAGAGGTAAATGTACAGCATCAGTTCTGTATGGTGCATGATAGCTCTTCTATGAACTGGCCCAAAGCAAATGCCAGACTCTAATAATGTATGTGCTCTGGATGGAAATAAGGATGTCTCCTTGCTTTTAGATTTAGTTTAAAGTGCTGTTTTCAAGTGGCTGTGAAATGAACCATGATAAGGACCTGCTTTGAGCTGGCAGTTTGCTCTGAGATGAGTTGTAACAGTCCAGGCAGTGCTGGACAGGCACATAATTTCCTCACAAATAAAACAGAAGCATTTAAGCCCAGAAAATAAAGAAATGCTATCATTTTATATGCAAGCTTCTCATTTCAGACAATATCAACTGAATTTTAATTGGATGGATGTCATTAAGCAGGTGTTCATTACTGATGATATTCCTCTGTGGTTTTGTTTGTTTTCTGATTGGAAATGAAGAAAGATTTCTGTACCTGACTTTTTCCACTTGAGATTCTTGGTGACATGACTTCTTACTGAAGCTGGGAGGCAGTCACTCTGGAATTTTTGGAAATGAGTGACCATAAGAACTGAATCCCACTAGAGAAAGAGAAAGGATAATAACTGATTACTTCAGGGGAAGTTACCTTAGAGTGGGAAGTGTAAAATGAATCCTGGGACAGTGGTATAACCACGTATGCTCCTTCCTTGGGGTGTTAATTGGTTGATGCCTACACAGGGTGTGGAAATTTCCATGTATCTGAAACATTTCCTCCTTAAGAGACAGTCCACAACCTGTGGTTTAGTCCTTTATCCACAGAGGTTGCTTAGTGTGAGATACAGATGAAAGATGCAGTTTCAAGACTGCTTTTTTTGTACCTTGCTCAGCTAGGGATATGGATTCTAGGCTGCTCAGGTTCATCTTCCAATTTGGTGGTGGCTCCTTCTGCCAAGCTTAAGTCAGACTTGTGCCACTTTAGCTGAAGGTATCTTTCCATCAAGTCAGCTCCCACGTTGAAGACCAGAGCCAGCCAGGCCAAACCAAAAACAATCCATATCGCAGTTAGGCTCCTGTACACGGGGATGTAGTGCTTGTTGGGGTTTGTGCCTGAAAAATCCAGGAAAATGTGCATGTTTATCTTGGCAGCTTTGGTCTGCTAACCAGACATACTCATACACCCTCTCCACTCCTTGCAAAAGTGTATGTGCTAATAAGCTTGTGTGATCTATCAGCAGATAGAATTTTTTTCCTTTGTTCTTTTTTTTTAATGCCAACTCTCAGGTTAAGCTTAGCACAGTTAGCATCAAACACCCAAAGGTGAGGCTATGTGATAAAAATAGCCATATCTAATATTAATCAGACATGCTCAAAGTCAATGGTTCCTATCCAACAACAAAGGAAAAAAATCTTGGAAATTAAATGTTGAATTCTTATTAACCGTATTTTACTCAAGAGGCACACAGGGAAACTCAGATGATTTAGAAAGCTACAATTTAGTGATATAGTGGTTGCATTTTGGAGGGTGATAACCTCAGTACCTGGGATTCACAATCACTTGGATAATATGGGAAATGCAGCCATTTTAATTAAGTGGTTGTGAGAATCTTACTCCCTGGTTTGGTATTTCCACAACATGGACAATCAGTGCAGCTGATACAGTCACAGGACAGCACTCCAGCTATTCATTTAGTCTCTGTCATTCAAATCATCATGAAATTCCACAGTGCCGTATTCAGCATAGGATTGTTTTTTATCTCCTTTTGGGACATAGTTATGACCTCTAGGAGAGGAGAGCTATCACTTGTGAAGTAAGAAACCCTAGTGGTTTTAACAAATAAACACATTAGACAGATTCTGTTAAGATTATGCATTTGTTCAAATAAATTTGTGGAAAAATAGCCCCTCACATGTTTCTACCATAATGTTCTCAACCTAGAGATCTAAAGACTATGTAATGTCACTGGGTTTGTTTTCTTTCAGAGACATTGTGTGGTTGTCAGTAATGTTCTCCCCATTTTAAGTACTGTTTATTTAATATTTGATATGATTTGTTGTTAGGAATGGTAGGCACTCACTAGAACAAATCACAGGTAGAAGTGAAGTGTTAGCGGTTCAAAGGCTTAATACTGACAAAGGGATTTTATTTATTCCACCTGTCACTCTTGATAATATTTGCACCAGCCTGGACACAGACACTGTTGAATGAGTGTTCAGTGGCATGTGTGAAGTGAGTTGGGTGACTCTCAGGTTGGCTGTCAAGAGAAAAATGCTCATATCCTATAACACATCAGCTCATTATTACAGGTCTGGCTGAGCTCAGTCTTGACCAGATCCATATCAGAATGGATATCTATGCTCCCTGTATTTAGTTTTATACTACAGTAATGAATTTCAACAAAGCTCAATCCAGTTCATGTTCTTTTTTACCTACTACATAGTCCCCAAATCCAATGGTGCTCAAGGTGATGAAGGTGAAGTAAAAGCCTTCTCCGTAGCTCCAGCCTTCTACATAACTGAAGACTAATGGTGGGAACACCAGGAAAAGCAAGGTGCCAGTGGTCAGGAAGATGGCCACTGCCAGTGTTTGAACCACCTGAAAGAGAAGAGGAAGATGGCAGCTAAACAGCATGGAGCACTTGTCTTGTCAAAATTGCTGTGTCTGTTTTACTTTTCAATCACAATCCCACTCCACCCAGGAGCAACGGCGAGAAAAGGAAGGAAAGCCAACGCTTCCATGTACCGCAGGCTGAGCTCGCTGATTGCATGAAGATATTATACTTAACCATGAAACAGAAAAAATCTTAAAACTAGGAATTAAAAGAAGGATTTTTTAAAAGCTTTTTGCAATGAGTCATATTTTCAGACTTAACTATGACAGCCATAGGAAAGAAATACTCATTTTAGAATTTCAATGCAAGTGGAGATGCTCTTGTAGTCAACTAGCTCCTGTCTTTGAGGAAGATCACCCAGTACTGCATAATTCATGATACAAACATTGGCAAGAACAAATTAGGGTTCTTTTCACTATGACTGCTTCCAAAGATTTATAAAGTGGCTTGCAAGAGCTCAGCCAAAAATATGTTTGGATGTGAAGTCAGTTTGCCTGCTTTCATTTTTAACTTAGAAGTGCTCTGAGCAGAACTGGTTTGTGTTAGCGCAGGGCAGATCTGTGCCTCTCAGGGCAAACATCTGCTTTTGGGGAGATAAGTTAATGTATATGCGACTGCATTAGGTAGGTGCAAAGAATGGGCAGTGGATGGGTCCTCAAGAGATTTTAGGAGTTTAAGACTGATGATCAGGAGCTCATGTGTTTCCAGGGAATGCATTCTGGTGAACTTTTGACTAATGATGTGTGGGCTGATGCAAACTCATTGCAATTATTTAAAAATGCCCTCAAGGACAATCAATCCGGAGTATGATTTTCTATTAATGAGCCTATTGTGACTGAATGAAAAACCAAACCACTGTTTATAAAGTGGAAGGTCCAGATATCATGTTTTAATTTCTTTCTCTGAATTATCTCACATAAAAAATAATGCTCTGAGCTTGAGATGACTGGGTGAGTGACAAGTCACTTCTATATTATGTGTCATGTCTCTCTAGCTGTGTAATACTTGCCTCATTTGCAGAGCAGTTTGAGAATTACTGTTTGGCATGATTATAGTTGATATATAATTCAGTTGTTTTTATTTACTTCATTCCACTCTTGTAATAGCATTTAATTTCATAATAAACTTTGCATTAAAACGTATACTGAAATGCACAATTTTACTTTTTAACCTGTCTTTTAAGAACTTTCTTTTATAAACCTATAATGTAGGGAACCATAAGTTGGGAATAACAAAGAACTGATTGCAATTAATTTCCAAGAGCATGATAGAATTGTGTTTATAAGGGGATAAACCAACTTCCTTGAATAAGCTCTTCAGATCAAACAAGCAGATACAGCTCCAAAGGTTTGTCTGATTATAGGAGTTCTGTTGGAAATGAGGTGTCAACTCTGGAGTGAAAAGGGAAAGAAAAAGATGACATCCCTGAGGTGCTATTAGAAATCTCAGGAAAAATGCAGTTATACTAGCATGAAAATCCTTCTGGTGATAGAGCTGCATGGGTTTGGGGAACAGACAGAGGTTATGCAGCTAAAGAATTTCTTGCTTATATAATCCAAGTCTGCATTTTACAGTTCCTTTATAGCTTTCCCATCGTAGATAAAGAATGTAGTGACTCAAGAGATTTTACAAATGTAAAAGAAAAAACTTGTGCCAGAACTCTGAAATGTTTCAACATATCTCACATATCTAATCTCCCTTTTCCCTAGCTGAAGGGGTCAATTCATTGACCCTTTTCTCAGCAACATGCACTAACTTTGTAATAAATGAACTTCATGTATTTTCCATTATCAGTGCTTTTCTTATTAAAAAATGTCTGGACTAGTTCAATGGCTCCCCAATAAACTGAGTAAGGAGAAGGAGTATTTGCATTTTAAGAAAAGAAAAGGAAGTGCTAAGTTGCTGGCACAACAGGAAAGCTAATTCCAGCCAGATCAGGAGGCCAATAAAAATAAGTTGTCTTTGCACAGTGTCAAGCTAGACTCTGGATAGATGCTGGCATTGATGCCTTAGGTTTTAACTTTTATATTTTTCAAGTCCTGTACTGCCTAGTGTAACTCTG
The DNA here is from genome assembly GCA_013396875.1 of Vireo altiloquus. Lineage (NCBI taxonomy): Eukaryota > Metazoa > Chordata > Aves > Passeriformes > Vireonidae > Vireo > Vireo altiloquus. The sequence continues at coordinate 250,381 of VZRF01011046.1, forward strand.
AAGTTTCCTGTAGCTCGTTAGCTGCTGCTCTCTTATGCTAAGACAGACATAACAAAGCCTCTCCAGCTTGCTCTCCAAGGACACCCAGACCATTCTAGGCCCAAAAGTGTAAACCTTCATCTTGGGGAGGGGGGGAAAGTTTGGGGAAATGACATCATTAGCTAAAGTTTTAATTAGCGAATTTATGCTGATATGCAAATAGACCAAACCTATAAAAATGTGAAGAACTCGTGACCTGTCATCCATCTTGGGATCCACTGAGGCAGGAGCCTCTGGACCCCTAGGGTGTACCTTTGAAGGCCTTTCAAATAAATACCTCCTTTATTCCCTTACTCCTGTCTAGTCTCTGTTTCTAGGTAGCCATTTAAGGCATCAGCATAGGCTGGAGAATAAGAGCTTTATCTGGCAATGTGTGTATGTGCACGTATTCTGCCAAGGTCACCAGGTCTATGGTTTTGCTGAGTAAGGTTTTAAAAAGGCAAATCTAGGGTCCCTCAAGCAAAAGCTTTAAAGCTATTGTAGGTAGATTGAGTGTATCAAGTTTCTGATAGAGAATGCCATGTAACTGCTGTGGTTCACAAGGAAATCTAACAGATAGCAGCAGCAGCTATCTGAGAAAAGAACGTTAATGAGTTTTAAAATAGTGAAAACAAATGGTAAATTGACACTGTACCTGGGCACGCCCTGGTTTTTGCACCCATCTTTCCAGGGTAAGCAGATGAGCATTGAGACCTTTCCCCAGCTGATTAAGGAAGGCCAGGTTGAGGGGCACTCCAAATAAGGCATAAAACACACAGAAGATCTGCCCTGCCACTGTGCTGGGGGACAAGTTACCATAACCTGGAAAAAAAGAAGAAAACAACTACATGAAAAGGCTCTACAGTCAAGCTGCAGGCATCATGGAGTGTTTGCAAGCTTGGAAGCCCAACTACATTTAGCTTCAGGAGCCTGTGAATCTGTGATTTTCTTTGATTAAATCTGTGTGCAAATTGCCATTGTTGTGATGAAACTATGTGCATTCACTACTATTACTGGAAGTTAAACATGAAAAATATTACTCTTCCAGGTACTATTGCAACTTTCTATAGATCTTTGATTTTGTGGCGAGTGCAACTTAGTGCTTCAAATAGCCTAAAGATGTGCTGTCCATGTACAAAATGATCTTACATGTACCAAGTAGGCCCTCAGCTTTTTTGGGTGTATAAAATACTGGAGACAGAAAAATAACAGGCATAATTGGAAACCAATGGAAAACCATAGCCTGCGGTAGTTGATTGTCTTGCAGGCGAATTTTGTCCTATTCTGTCCACCAATTACACATTTCTGGGGGCTTTACAGGACAGTTGGAGGAAACCTCAGTTTTTAAGGAAAGAGAGTACCTCACCTATAGTGGTGACAACAGTTCCTGCAAAAAAGAAGGAGTTGCTGAAGTCCCAGTTAGTGGGATTTGTAGAGTTTCCTTCTGGATTGACACCTTTTTCCCACGCTTCCATGAGGACCTGAAGCAGAAAACGTCAAAGGAGCAAAGATGAGGAAGAATGTCAGAAATAGAGATAAGGAAATACTGTTTTCCACCTTAAGCATGCAGAGTGATAAACTGTGTAGATAACAGGATAGAGTTGGACTAAAAAGAACTTCTGCTGACATGGCAAAACTTGGAAATAGAGCTGACCAGGAACTTGAACTCTTGCTACAGGAGCACAGATCATTGAAATACGATAGGTTCCCCAGCTAGATGAAATCTGAGGGGAAGAGAGGGGAGAATTCCCCAAAAGTGATCAAACTGGGAAAAAAAAATTAAAATTGTGACATAAATAATAAAGTAGTTCCTCTTCTCTCCTTCTGTAATCTAGTAATCTCGTTCAAGTTTTTAATTTAGGCATGTGTAAATGTATAGTTGTGTCTGTGGGCAGGGGCATGGGGAACATGCTCATTTCTGTTTCCTCCATGTAAGTACTAGTAAGGATGAATTACTATTTTTGCCTATGACTTCCATATAATTTTCAGTGACTATTCTCCTAGTCTGAAAGATTAACTAATAAAGTATTCTCTGCTATCCCAGATAGCTCTTACCAGATGACCAAAAAAAATTGTGCGCCAAAAAATTACTGTTCCTGCATCAAATATCCTGCCAACTGCCTTAATGAAGATTATGTTCCTTTGCTGTCCCCAAGGATTTCTTTGTGGGAGACTGGTTTCCCTCTACCCAGTGGTTGGGGTTTTAAGAATCCCCTTGTTCGTCACAAAGCAGGTCATAGCTTTGTAATTTTGAAAAAGGCATGAAGGAATTTCTTGTTCATCTCTTCTAAAATTTTTGTATGATGCAAGACATGAGCAGGAGTCAACAGCAACCTCAGCTTTAGCTGGTTCCAGGAGTATGAGACCAAAGAGGATACTCTTTCTTGATTCAAATATTAGCCACTCCCAAAAAGCTGACTTTTCTAATGTACATACCCACTGCAAGGTATCTGATTTTGGACAGGTTTTGCGATATTAGCTGATCTGTACTTGTGGACTGAATATCCTAAATTTAGTAGCTAATCTTATTCTTTCAGTGAAAAATGCTACAGCATTGGCCAAATTTAACAGAGGGTTGCTGGACATCCTCACAGGTGACCTCATGACTGAAGTGTCAGCAGAGCTTATTTTCAATATGACAAAGAACTTTACATTGTTCATTAAAAGAGTTTTCTTAGAATGAGAAATTTTCTAGAGTCACTTATTTCACTTGCTGCTAAGAAGGAACACACAGAAGCTACTGAGGTGTATTTTGAAATAGTCACAGGTTTCATTTATTCCTGTAAGGAATAATTGACAGTTCTATGCTTTTCAATGCACAAGAGTTCATAGGAGTTACATTCACATCATGAGAGCCAACACGGAAAAGTAAGGCAACTTTGAATGTAGAACCTTTCAGACACAGTATGACAAGGGCAGATTTCCTGGTATAATTGATGCTGATAAGTACAACGCTATGAGA
>VZRF01011047.1:0-35991 GCA_013396875.1 Vireo altiloquus
TAGGGATGGGATCAGACAGGAACAGGATGGGATGTTTCGGGATGGATCAGGATGGGTCGGTATGGATCAGGAGAGGATGGGGCTCCATCCCGCCCTGTCCCAGGCCACCCACCAGCTTGAGCATCCACGTGCTGCCGCGGCAGGTGGCGAAGCAGCCGAAGGTGCCCAGAAGGACAACGACGGTGCCAGCGCCCACCAGGACGAACGGGACATTGGTGGCTTTCTCGTCCAACAGGGAGAAGTAGACGGCCAGGCTCACCCTGCCCCAGATGCCCACGGCCAGCAGCACAATGCCCGACACCTGGCGAGGAGAGGGGAAAGCCGCAGTGGCTCGCGACTGTCGCGACAGGGCGGCGCGGCCGCGACTTGTGGCGGGGTAGGGCGGGCGCTCACCCAGAAGACGAAGGTGTAGGTGAGCAGGACGCTCTTGAGGCAGGTGATCACCGGCTTCGTCTGCAGCCGCCGCGACGGGGACGCCATGGCCGACACGGGGCGACTGCGGGGCCGGGGAGGGACCCGGCNTGGGCGGGGCCAAACTCGCCCTCCGCCGGAGGGACCCGAACGCTCACGGAAAGGACCGAGCGCGCCAGAAGGCGCCGTGCTCTTCCCTCCTCCTCCCACAGAGGGAGCCCGGGCCACCCCCTGTTCTGTGACACCCCCGTCGTGTGTCACCCCCCGTCCTGTGTCCCCCCTGTGCTGTGACACCTCCTGTCTGCTCTCACCCCCTGTGCTGTGACACCCCCGTCCTGTGTCACCTCCTGTGCTGAGACACCCCAGTGCTGTGACCCCCCCCGTCCTATGTCACCCCCCGTCCGCTGTCACCATCCCCTGTCCGCTGTCACCACCCCCTGTCTGCTGTCATCCCCTTGTTCGGTGTCACCTCCTGCCAGGCCCGTGTCACCTCCTGTCCTGTGTCACCTGATACCTAGCCCCTACCCCAGATGCCCGTGCCTTTCCCTACTACCCCCTGTCCGGTGCCATTCCCTGCCTAGCCCGTGTCACTCCCTCTCCAGTGCCACCCACTGCCTCCCCTGCACCACCGCTTGCCCGTGCCACCCCCTGCTTGTTCCATGCCACTTTCTCCCTGTTTGGTGCCACCCGCTGCCACCTCCCGCCTGCCCCGTGCTGCCCTGTGCCACTCCTTGCCCGCCCCACGCCATCATTCTCTGCCCTCCCGGTGCCACCCCCTGCCTGTCCCATGCCACCTCCTGCCCGGTGCCACCCAGTCCCCGCTCTCCCTCTCCAGCGGCTGCCGATGCAGCCCTAGCGTGCCCCACGCCCTGTCCAGGTGTCCAGCGGGACAGTCACCCCGCGCCTAGCACTCGGCATTACCACCATGCTAGCCAGCGCTGGGCTCCCTGCCCTCCGAGGGGTGAGCCGTGCCGGGGGTGTCCCCGGGCTGCGGGCTCCCCTCAGTCGGCAGCAGCAGCCCCGCACGGGGCCTCCCGGCTGCCCTGTCCTGCCCAGGACCGAGCGGTATTAATTAGCGCTCTCACCAGCCCGGCCGCCACATAACTAGCCCATTGAGACAGCAGCACGTCCTCCCCTGCGCCCCCCACGCGAGCGCTCCTACCTGTCCGTGCCAGGCTCATCCCCTGCTTTCCCTTGCCCACTCTGTGCCCCAGAGCCCAAATCCCAGACGGCTCCAGCTCCTGTCCTGCCTCCCACCCGACCCCAACCCTGCGGGCTTGGGGCAGCGGGTCCTGACAGAGGCACTGCGGTACCTCTCCCTCGCGGGGGCTGAGCTTCACTGGGAAACAGACCCCAGCTGGAAGCGCTTGCCTCGGGAGCGGTTTCAGAGCCTTCCGTCTGCAGCGGGGTCTCTCCCTCCCTCCTGGCAAGAAGTGGGAAAGGGGACCTGGCTCCTGCGGTTTCGTGCTCGTCCCTGCAGGCCCCCGTTCCCGGAGCCCGTCAGGGCTGGCACAGGCTCGGTTTGGCTCTCTCCGGTGTCTAAACAGGCTCCTGGCTCTTCTGCTTGCAGAAGAAAACCTCTTACAACCTTTTAAAGCCCCGGAGAAACAAGAGGCTCATTGGAAAACGGGCGATCCTGGTAATTATTATTTTTTACAATCTCATCATTTTGGGCCTGACTCACGGCTTTTGAATGTTTGGGATGGGCAGCCAAGGGGGAAAGTAAGTTTGCTCAGCAGAAGCAGAGCGGCCAGGCAGGAGGGACAGACATCTGTGCAGTGACAAGGCGACAGAGGGGGCCGTCGTCCTGCCTCCGGCTGCTCTCCATCCTCGCCAGGGCTGACGGCTGCTCCCGGACCCAGCACGGCGAGCGGGCTGCCCACCCCGCACCCCGGCTCCCCAGGATGGCGCAGGAGGCAGCCCCCGTCCTGCTGGTAGTCTTTGCCAGGCTGGTGTCATCCACGTGGCACGAAGGTGAGCGCCAGGGTGTGCGGGCACAGCGGGGCTCCTGGGGGTGGCAGCCCGTGCAGTTCTGCTCCTTCGTGGTGGGAAGGGTCGGACGGTGCCTGGGTACAGCGACACCGGGAGGGCATCAGTGCCGGAGAGCACGCGGTGCTGTGAGAGTGAGCTGTGAGTACGGGGAGGAATGGAGGGGATGCTGGCAGGCATCCAGGGATAACCAGAAAACCAGCCTCTCTTCCTCACACCCCCGCCTGCGGGAGCGCAGCTTCCCGCTGACTCCCTGCTCCCGCTGCGGCCATCGGCCGGCAGATGTTTGCTGGACGGAGCTCACAGTCCCAACCCCCTCATGGGTGGACCACCAGCTCACAGGTCTTGTTTGGGGTGGTTTCTCCCCTTCCCTGCTTCCATCCGCTCCCCTGGCCATGCAGCCAGCACGCCTGGCTGGGGATGCTCCTGCCCGGTGCAGCCGGGGCAGAGCTGGCCCCAGGTGAGAAGGAAAAGGCAGCGTTTGCAACAGAAGGAACATCACCACTAAATGGCACATCTGCCTGAGGGGATACAGCGCATCCACATCTGTCCCCTGGTCCCCGGGAAACAGCTTTGTTCACCAAAGGACGCATCCCCTCTGCCGCCCCCATCGTACCCCGTGGGTACCATCCCTGCTCCTCCGCTCTCCGAGGCATCCATGGCAGCGTGAAAAGGGCAGCAGGACAAACGCGTTGTGAAAACGAGCGAGCAATTGGTGGGAAGCAGTGGGGAGCTGCTCCGTAGTGAAGTTCATGTTGGAAAGATTCGTAATGGAGTTTCCTCCCCGTGACGGCGGGGCTTCTGCTCGGGTTGGCCCCGGCGGATATCCCCTTCCCAAAACCCAGAGCAGAGGCAGGGGGAGATTTGGTGCAGCCACGGCGGGGCTGCCGCTGTGCCTGGGGTCCCTTCCCAGGCCGAGCATCCCCGCCAGGCCGGAGGGGAGCGCGGTGGGGTGGGCTGGGCTGGCGGCGAGGAGGGGGCAGCGCTGGCGGGGGCCAGCGGAAACGCGGCGGAAACGTGAGCTCAGTGCTGGGGAATGCCGCGGCCGGCCGAGGCGCCGAGGGGCCACGGGGAAAGGCATCAGCCCTCTCCCCCTCCACGGCTCCCTCTCCGCCGGGGAGCACCTGGCCCATGAAGGCATGGTGCGGGCCAGAGGGCGGCCCGCAAGGATGGCGCAGGGCTGTCCTCACCCCATCCGTGGGGCCCCTCTGCGTAGCACGAGTGGCGTGGGGCCAGCATCTCCTGCCAAGCCCCTTCAGCAGCTTCATCCTACCCTGGAGTACGAGCAAGGGGCTGCATCCCCACCAGCCCCGGCTGGGCAGCGTGCCCATCATCCCTTGCCTTGGTGACGGGATGGGCAGGAAAGGGCAGGAAAGGAGAGGAAAGAGCAGCTTTCTTCCTTCCCTTGGGATGCCCCGTGGCAGGGACGGTGCCATGGGAGCGGGTGGAAGCCCTTCCCGGCAGCACGAAGCTGGGGGTCGGTGCCAGCCCACTTCGCGCCAGCGCCCGTTTCCTGCCGCAGCCACGGCTGCCTCTGCCGCTGTTTAGTCTGCGGCTGGTGCCAGCGCACACCATGTCCCTGGGGACTTCGCTCGCGGTCTGCCCGGCTTAACCCTTGACAGCAGCCCCAAGGACAGGGTCTGCCCGGGGCTGGGGTTGCTTGTTGGGAGTTGCGGGACGTTTTGCAGCCATGAGCTACCCCGCAACCTGCTCATCTCTTCTCTCCTCCCCAGGGTCTGGCTACTACCTGGAGAGTCACACCAACGAGGTGTACGCAGAAGAAACGCCGCCTGAGCCTGCCCTGGATTACCGTCGAGGTAACAGCACCCAACCCATCCCTTGGGTCCTCATGGGGAAGCTGAGGCATGGCAGGCTCCTCCGTCACCTCCCTGTTCTCCCGCAGTGCCCCAGTGGTGCGCCACGCTCAACATCCACCGCGGAGAGGCCACTTGCTACTCGCCCCGGGGCAGCTCCTACCGCAGCAGCCTGGGCACACGCTGCGAGCTGAGCTGCACCCGCGGGTACCGCCTGGTGGGTCCCAGTGCTGTCCAGTGCCTGCCCAACCGCCACTGGTCCGGGATGGCGTACTGCCGCCGTGAGTGTCCCCGGCCCTCGCCTTGCCAGCACCCCCACAGGCACCCACCGCGGCCGGTCCGGGGTGCTCTGCCCACTCGCACGGCCAGCAACAGCTTCCCTCCCCTCTTTGCTCTCTCCATCCCAGAAATCCGGTGCCACGTGCTCCCAGCGGTGCTGCGGGGCTCCTACGTGTGCTCGGCAGGCGTGCAGATGGATTCCCGCTGTGATTACACCTGCTTGCCCGGCTACCAGCTGGAGGGTGACCGGAGTCGCATCTGCATGGAGGATGGGCGCTGGAGCGGGAGCGAGCCAATCTGTGTAGGTAAATTCTCACCCCTCGCTGCTGGGGCATGCAGAGGCTGATCACCCACGCCTGGGGTGTCTGCAGGTGTCACCTCACATCCAACCGGGACATTTCCTGCACCTCCTTCCCTTGGGACCCTCGTTCCTGCTGCTCCCCGCAGCACCGGCACCAGCCCGGGACTGGGGCACGCAGCACTGGCTTTACAGCAGGTCCGGATGGCTCCGAGGTCCCTGGGGTGGTTCAACACCTGGGCTGGTGCCTCGCTCTCATAGCTCAGCCAAGATATCCACAGGCTCCCTGAGTCCCTCTCCTCCCTCTGGGCAGACATGGAGCCGCCCAAGATCCGCTGCCCGGACTCCCGGGAGCGCATCGCCGAGCCAGGCAAGCTGACTGCCACCGTCTACTGGGACCCTCCCCGCGTGAGGGACTCTGCTGACGGAGTCATCAAGAGGTGAGGGCAGAGGTGCTGCAGGCCCTGCCAGCGAGGGCTGGAGGCCGTGCCGGGTGCCCCTGCCCGGGGTGCTGATGACAAACCCCCGTGTTGTACGCAGGGTGATGCTGCGGGGCCCGGAGCCCGGCTCCGAATTCCCTGAAGGGGAGCACGTGATCCGCTACACCGCCCACGACCAGGCGTACAACCGAGCCAGCTGCAAGTTCAGCATCCGCGTCCAAGGTGAGGGGGCTCCGTGGGGCCGCTTGCTGCTCCCCCCAGCTCCACACCCACTGCTGGGGCTAGGCTCCATCAGCCGCAGCCCTCAGCCCGCCTCCCTCCCTGCAGTGAGGCGCTGCCCCGTCCTGAAGCCTCCGCAGAACGGGTACATCTCCTGCACCTCCGACGGCAACAACTACGGTGCCACCTGCGAGTACCTGTGCGACGGGGGCTACGAGCGCCAGGGCACCTCCCTGCGGGTCTGCCAGTCCACCCAGCAGTGGACGGGCTCCCAGCCCCTTTGTGCACGTAAGTGGTGTGGGCAAGGCAGGGCCTGCACGTGGCCATGCCCAGAGCTGTGGGCGATGCTGCCTGATGGGTTGAAGGGGTGACGGGGGCACCACGGCACCTCCCCCCACACTTGTCTCTTGCCCCAGCCATGCAGATCAACACAGATGTGAACTCGGCCGCCAGCCTGCTGGATCAGTTCCATGAGAAACGCCGCCTCTTTGTCATCTCGGCCCCCGACCCCTCTAACCGCTACTACAAGATGCAGATCTCCATGCTGCAGGTGAGGAGACCTTCCTGCTGCCCCCCTCCCCACCTCCACATCCAGCACCCCCTCACTGTCTCCCCCCTGCACAGCAAGCTGCCTGCGGGCTGGACCTGCGCCACGTCACCACGGTGGAGCTGGTGGGGCAGCCCCCACACGAGGTGGGACGCATCCGGGAGCACCGGCTGTCCCTTGGCATCATCGAGGAGCTCAGGTAGGGAGAGAGGGGGCTGTCCTGCAGAGCCAGGTGCCTGTTCGAGGGTACAGGGAACGGGAATGACTCTAGGAAGGGCAAAGCATGAGGTTGCAGCATGGTTTATGAACAGCCCCTTCTGCTCCACCAGAGGGGCTCATGCAATGGGGGGACTTCCCTGCAAGTGTGAATGTAGTATCACCAGAGCTTCCCAGAGCTCACAGCCCGAGGAAGAGAGGAGGTCCTCCAGAAGGACCTGAGCATGGTTACAAGAGGTCTGCAGGCTCAGCCCTCAGCCCCCAGCCCTGAGCAGCAACCCCCCTTGCACCTCAGGCGCTTCCTGCACCTCACGCGCTCCCACTTCAACGCGGTGCTGCTGGACAAGGCAGGCACCGACCGCGAGCGCTACATCTCCCCGGTGAGCCCCGACGAGCTCTTCGTGTTCATCGACACGTACCTGCTGAGCGAGCGCGAGGCGGCCAGGCGGGCACAGAGCGGGGACCCCTGCGAGTGAGCCAGCGCCGGGCAGAGCCCCCGCCACCGCCCTCGGGGGATGGACACCTTCCTTTCTGCTTTTCTAGTCGCCCATTGTAGAGGAGGAGCAGGGTGCCAAGGGCCCCGGGGAAGGGGAGCCCCTCTCGGGCAGTTCTGGCACAGAGAGGTGAGCAGGGACTGGGTGCCAGCGGCATCCCACTGCCCAGCAGCCTGGAGCAGTTTCCAGCTGGGGAATGGTTCAGCCCAACCAGGACCACGGCAGGAGATGCTGGAGGACCCCTGCTCAAATCCCAGGGCAGGGGGGAGCCAGAGGAGAATGGGCAGGGCAGGGAGGGCAGGCTGGCCAGCAGTGTGACAGCCTCTAACACAGCAGCTTCAGCCTCCCCCAGCTCACCCTGTGCACAACCTGCACCTGACGCCTCCCACTCCGAAGGCACTTATTAAAAGCAAATGGCCCCACGCTCAGCAGAGCCCACAGCAGCCAGCCAGCGTGCAGTCCACCCCAAAGGGTTTGCCATCCCCTCTGCCACTCCCTCCCTCTCCCACCACCCACGGGGAGCCCTTTCTGGGAACTGCTTTGGCAGTAGAATATTAACTTGAAATAAATAAATTTGTATAAAAAGTCAGTGCTGGCACATATGTCACTGAGAGGCCTGGGACACAAATGTTTCCTGGGGATCACAATCCCCAACCTCCCCAGGCTGACCCCACACAGTTCCACCCATCCCCTGCGGCAGAGCTGGGGCTGGGCTGTGTATGGGGAAGAGGGTGGAGAGGACAAGGAAAGAGCAGACTGTGGAACGGGGTGGCAGGAAAAATAATGGGAAGAAATAAAAACACAGTGACATTTCAAAGCATTTTGCCTGGGGGAGAAGAAGGGAGAGTCCACAAAGACTCCAGTTCAGCCTGAAATCTGGTACGAGGCTTACGACAAGAGAAAAACCCTTTAAATGATGCTAGGCCAAGAAGACTTTCTGCTCAAGCCTGTTTAGAGAAGGTCATGTTTATTAAAGTGTAAGAAAAAAAGAAAACAACCCCCATTTGGCAGCCCTGCCAGGCTGTGCAGCAAGCATAGCTCCCCACAGCAGTGCCAGTCCTGGTGCCACAGCCTACGGCCTCAGCTTGGCCATGGTGGAGCGGAGCTGGAGCGTCCCCTCTGCCCAGGAGCCTGGATACTGGCACATCTTCTGCCACAGGTTCAGCTCCTCGCCCGTGGAGTCCATCCAGTCCACAGCCTGTCCGTTGCTCATGCCTGGGAGAAGGATGGAAAGTCCCTGTGGGAGCAGCCTCCTGCCTGCAGTGCAGCAGCCCCAGCGAGGCTGCTGGTGCCCAGGGTTTGATGGGTGCCGGGCTCCTCACCATTGCCCACCCCCAGACGGACTCCCCCGAGGAAGTCGTTGCTGGACAGTGGCTCCCGGTCCCAGACCGTCAGCTCCAGGCAGATGTGCTGCAGGTCCTCGGGGTTGATACCATTGTAGACAAAGGTGTGGTTGTAATGAGGGTTCAGGGTCTTCTTCACCACAGGCGTCTTCCTCTTGGAGGCTTTGTTTTTGTGTGGCAGGAGATAGCTGGGGGAAGCAGCCCCTTGGGTCAGCACATGGGCAACTGCCTCCTGCTCTGCGGGCTGGGGCACCTCAGCACCCCAGGACCCGGCCTGGAGCCCCCTTCCCACCTTTCCTGGCACGGCTCAGGAACAAGGACCATGAGACCCTGCAAGGGGCCCTGCTCCAGGTCCCCTGGCAGCTCTGGGAATACAGCCAGGGAGGGCAGTGCCCTCATCGCTCCCCCACGCAGGACCCTCACTCACCCCTTAACAAAGCTGTCTGAGGTCCCCCCGGACTTGGCAGCTGTGAGGTTCTTGGCTTCTTTGATCCAGACCTGGAGCTCACCACCTTCCCCTGTTTTACCTAGGAGAAACCCAGCACAGCAGAAATTAATCCAATTTAATTTCCACCACTGCAAACTTCTGGAAAGTTCTTGCTGAACGCTCTTCATCCCAGAGGCAGCTGCAGAGCCCAGGCTGGCATCTCCTCTTGCCCTCTCCTGTATGGGCCATGCCTGGCCAAAATTGCTTCATGCAGGGCCCAATGGTCTAGCCTGGTCCAGCCCTAAGGAAGTACTGGGATGGTTTTGGGCAGCCTGAGGACAGCCAGGTCTGCCCCAACCCAGGGCAGCTCTGCAGGCAGTGACAGCACCCAAGAACCCCATCCAGAGCCAGCCTGCATGGCCACGAGCAGGTCCTGCAAGGCTACACACAGATCCTGCGGCTTCAGCACTTACCTTTCCTGCCATTCCCAGCCCCAGGATGCTTGGCAGACGGGATGTACTTCATGGAGACAACCAGCTCCCCCCTGTACTGGTGGAGACCAGCAGCATCTGCCCCAATCTGCCAAGAGGTGAGAATTACCAACCACTGCAGAGAGGCCACGGCACACACAGTGACAGCCTGGTGTGCAGCACCTCCCCAGGCTGCAGCAAAGGACTTGGCTTCTCCTAAATGTGGCTGAACTGGCACAAGTGCCTGCAAACTCTCCCCAGCATGACCAGTGTAGCCCAGCTCCTCTGGAATCTGATTTTGGCTCAATCACCTGCCAAGGAGGGAAGCTAGGCTCACGGCAGAAGATGTGCCCTTCTTTCTTACAACAGCACTGCTGTGTCCACTGGGGTTTTCCTATCCCCAAATATTTGATTTGGCACAAGCCTTTTGGCAATGCTCAGCCGAGGTCTCCACACCCCTCTGCCCACTGAGGGCTGTACCCCAACAGGAGCAGGCAAGGGAGGCTGTGGGCAGCAGGGCTGGGGTGGCAGGGGCACACCTTGCCATGCAGGGGTAGGAACTCCTCCAGGTGGCTCTCGAAGTTCCAGGTGTCCAGCGGGACCTCCACCTCCCCCAGGAAGGTGTTGCGGCCGAAGCGATCGTGGTGCCACACTGAGAACTGCAGCGTCCTCGCAAGCAGGAGGGACTTGTTAATCTCATACTGGGGAGAGAGAGGAAAACCACTGGAGAGCAGGCAGCACAGGGCAGGGGCAACACCATCAGTTGGGCATATACCATCAGCTACAGCTCGAGCACGAGAGGAGACAGGTTTGAGGAGCAATGGATGCACACAGGAGCCTGTTCCTCTCTCTTTCCGTGCCTGTTGAAACCTCAGAGTCCCCAGGCAGCGGTGCAGGAGCCTGTGCTCTCCCAGCAGATGGTCCTCAGAGCCAGGACCCATGGCACCTGGCCATCCCACCACAAAATGAGCTCTGCCAGCCCACTGGGTCTCAGGTGGTCAGAGCACCAGACCTCAGCAAACCTGGCTGTGGGAGCCTAAAAACCAAACCACAGCTCTCACTTCCTCCTGTGCAGGAGTGCCTGGCCTCAGAGGTGCGCTGCCAGGCTCAGGGACAGAGTCAGCCAGCAGGGATGCTGAAGGGCAGTGCCAAGTTGCTCTGCCCTGGGGCCCAGAACTGTCTTATCTCTGCCCCTGCAGACGTGCTGCTCTCCCTCCTGCCTCCAGGGGCCTAGAAGCCTTTGCCATGGAAGGAAATGTCCAGGGTAAGCAGGATGCCTCTGCTCTGGGGAGTGCCACAGGAACCAGGGACATGTCCTGTGACATGTTCACACCTGCAGCTGTGTCTCCCCACCTGGCAGTGGGGCTCGGCAGCACAGCCAGAGCAGAGCTGGCAGTGGGGTTTTGCAGCTTTCAGGGTGCAGTCTCTGGACACAGGTCCTCTGGTCACCCCTCCCCAGCAGCATGCCCCGAGTACCTGCACCCCAGCCCACGTGCACCCACCTTCAGCAGCTCGTTGTACAGGGGGTTGATGGTGTTGCGTTTGATGGTCGTCTTGCGCTTCCCCTGCCGGGATTTGTCGGGCAGGAGGTAGGTCTTCACGTACCTGAAGGGAGGAACAGGCAGCACTTCAACAAGGTGCTCCCACAATTGATCCCTCGAGCTTCCCAGGGCAACCCCAGACCTTCTGCCTCACCAGGACCCCCCCACTTACAGCTCCCATCTCTGGTGGGCACCCCACAACCCAGCTGGGCACCACCAGCAGTGCCAGCAGCCATCGCCCCCCTGGCTCTCACGGGTTGGAGCGCTTCCTGCCCTCGTCCCCGTAGGCCAGCTGGCGACACTCCTTCACGTGAATGAACAAGGTCTGCGTCTTCTGCTCGTAGCTCAGCGAGAAGGAGATGCCCCCGGTGACAGCCACGCTGCCGAAGTCGCCGGCCTCACTGTAAATGCTGACCATGCTCCCTAGCGTGCTCTGGAAGACATGGCAGGGCTGAGCTGGCACAGGCTTCATCCTCAGCAAGGCTACTCCCCGTACCTCTTCTGCACAGCCTCACTCACCTCCCTGTGGCCGGGGATGGCCACCAAGTGCCTCCCACCCACACACGGGCTCTCTGAAACAGAGCTGAGTCTCTGCATTTTGATTCCCTTCAAGTAGAAGAGGCTCCCAGACACAAGGCTCTTACCCCTTCCCTCCAGGAGCTGCCTGCCCTGCCTCACTCCCACCCAGCCCATCAGTTCTGCCTTTGTCCATCACTTCTCCCTGCAGTGGAGCAGAGCACAGCCATGCCACAGGAACCCACCGAGGAGGTGCCGCTGCGCATGCTGCCCCGCGCCACCCGCTGCCGGTGGATCTCCACCAGGTTATCGATGTCCTCCTCCTCCTCCTCCTGCAAGGAGAGACAAGCCCTGTGTGGGGAGCGGCGGGGCACAGCCGGACAGACACCCGGCTCCTGCAGCTGGCAGCCATCTCCGCGGCACTCCGAGGGTCTCACCAGCTCCGTGTTGAGGCCAGGGACTGACTTGCTCCTGTCCCCCAGAGAGCCACCTTCCCCCACAAGGTCCTCGGGGCGCAGGTCGATCACCGACTTGGTGTAGCCTGCACGAGAGGCAGCAAGCGGGAGGCAGCGGCACGGAGCAGGACTGGCAGAGCCCTGCTGCTCCCTCACGCAAGGCGCTGCCCCAGCCTCTCCCGTCCGCACTGAAAGCCCATCCCAGCCCAGGGAGGAGCGGCTGCCCACCCCTGGCCATGTCGGCACCCAAACCCATGGCACCCGCGCAGCTCTCACCCGTGGGCCTCACCACCCGCCGGGGGTTCTTCTTGAATATTGTTTCGTGCTCGTCCACCAAGGTGCTACTGCGGGTCCCCACGGTGGCATCCTGAGGAAGAAGAGTCCCTTCAGAGCAGGGCAGGGCTGGGCACCCCACAGGGCTCGCAGGCCCACGCCCCAGGACAGGGCTGAGCCTGCCGGAGCAGCGTCACGCACCCGTCCATCGGAGAAGGCGTTTTTGGAGCGGAGAGGGAGCGTCAGGCTGGAGGAAGCAGGTCCTGCTGGCGCAGCAACCTGTTTTCCAGGGATGGCTCTCTCCAGGGAGTTCCTCCTGTGGCGGACACAGAAAGGTCTGTCCCAGGCCACAAGAACAGCTGGCAGAGCAAGTGCTGGCCAGGACATGTCACTTGAGCTGCGTGTAGCAGCCAGGGAGCAGAGGATCTGCCTGCCCAGGGACAGGCTTCAGCCCAGCCATAGGAGCCAGCTTCCCCTCACTAGACTGAGAAAAACACGCTTCAGATGAAGGCCCTCATCGTCTGCCAGCCAGCCTTGCCAAGGACAACCCACCCTGCGAGCCTCTCACCTGGCCCCCACATCAGCAGGACTAGGTCTGTAGCCATCCAGGCTCATGTTTTCCATGGACTCTGTGTCACTTCTACCATCCCGAAGGTCTGAGGCATCTGGAAACGAACTGCAGACAAGCAAAACCACAGGTATGTCCTGTTTGGCAAGGAGGTCGGTCTGAGAGAGCTTCTGCGCCACCAATGATCCACGTGGGGTGGCAGATTCCTCTCAACCTGCAGCAGATGAGAGCTGGTACCTGGAGCATGGGGGACAGCAGGGACTCTTACCTGGACCCCTCCCGGGGTGCAGGGGGGCTCGGCTGCCGGACTGCAGAGGAGCTTTTAGGCTCACTGAGCTGGGCTTTCTGTAGGAGGGTTTGTCCCACAGTCTCTCTTTTGTTGGCTGGAAGAAGAGAGGCATCAGGAGGAACACTGCTCCAAGCTCACTGCCTGGAGCAGGAGGTGCTCCCATCCAGCTCCACGCTGGGCAGAGGTGCACAGAGGAAAGCTGGAGCATCCCAGATGTCTGGGCTGAGGGAGAAGGCATTGCTGTGGCACCCCTACCTGCCGACCTGTGCCGCAGGGACAGCCGCACCATGTCGCTGCCCAGGTGGTTGGCGAAGCGGTTCACCCTCTGGTCATAGAACCAGTCGCCCGTTGTCTTCTTCAGCTCCCTGAAGGGCAGGGGGTGGTGGGGACAGTCAGGGGCAGTGGGGGCTGTCCCCTGCTCCAAACCCACCCTTGGTGCTGCCACAACCCAAGGACAACACAGGCACAGTGGGCAAAATCAGCAGGTGACTGGGCAGACGATTCACTGGGCAGTGGACAGGCTCAGAACATCCTCAGCAAACACGGGAGCAAGACAAGTTTTGTAGGACAGGGGAGGCCAAAAGGGAGGAAACCTGTGTCTGAAACACAGGCTGTGCAAGGGGCACAGGGAGAGGCCACAGTCAAGTCAGGTAGGTGAAGGATCAGGGTGGACAAGAGGGAGACATAAGAGTGGGTTATGACCCATTTCTCCGTCACCTAAACATGGGAATCCGCTCCAGGAGTGAGAGCAAAGCAAGCTGCCCTGCACTGCAGAGGATCACCCAGGCTAGGAAAGGCTGGCCATGGGGCATCAAGCTGAGGCAACCGAGAGGAGGAAAGGGACAGGAGGCATGTACAGAATGCCTGGCACTCGTCCCCGGCTACTCACGCCTCCTTGGTGCAGACTTTGCAGCGCCAGGAGCCGTTGGGGCTGTAGGAACGGCAGTCCCGACACACCAAGTGGTTGCAGCCGCGGCAAGTGTTGGCCTTGGGGCTGACGCGGCCCAGGCTCTGCTGGCAGCGGGCGCACGTCCGCTCGCTGTAGCGCTGGCTGCCCCGCTTGGCTCCCTTGCGCCGGATCTCCAGCAGCTCATTCTTCAGGCGCCTGCTCAGACCCGACACCAGGAGCTGTCAGAGCCGTCCCGGGACCCCGGGAGATCCCCGTCACCCCCACTCTCACTCATCCACCCCTTCCAGAGCAGAGGGGGGGCCCAGCTCCAGCCGCGTTCGCACCTGATCCTCCTCTCCTCCGCCTTCCGGAGCTCCTCATCGCGCTGCAGGACCTGCAGGATCAGATCTCTCTCCACCTCCGACAGGAACGACAGATCCACGGCCTCGGACATCGCTCCACTCGGCACGGCTGGCCCTCACGGGATGCCAGCTAGGGACATGCCAGCTGCTGAGCCCGGTGCCCCGTGCCCGTTCCCGGGGCCGGACAGGATCGCGGCACTCAGGACACCGGCCCGCCCGCCGTCTCCACCGCCCTGCCCCGGGCTGGGCTCGGGCCGCCTGCCAGCCCCGCCGCCCCGGTGACCTCAGCCGGCTCCGTGGGACCGGGCTGACGCCCAGCACCCGCGGGCAGCCCCGGCAGGAAGGAGCTGCTCCGGGCTGCCCCTCCCACGCACGCACCGGGGCTCGGAGCTGCCCGACCCCGAGGAGCCGCCGGGAGCGGACGAGCACCAGGACCCGCGGCAGGGACAGGATCCGGCTCGGAGGCGGCGGCACCGGGACTCGGGCGGCCGCTCCAGCCTCGACGGAGCCGCAGCGCCTGCTCGGGAGCTGGAGCCGCTCCCCGCTCCCCGGGGTCGGCGGAAAGGACCTTCCCGTCCCCACAGCCGCGCCCCGGCGTCCCTCGGGGAAGAGGGACCGGCGGGACGGAGCCCCGGCTCCTCTCTGTCGGGGAAAGGGGGGGCCGGGGCCGGCGGCACCGCGCTCTCAGCGTGGCCACCGGGGCTGGGACCTGCCCCCGCCCCGAGACACCGCGACTCGACCCCCGAACGCAGAGGGACCCCTGGTTCTCCCCGACTCCCCACCAGCCGAGGGATCCCCGTCCTCCCCCGTCCGCGGAGGAACCTTCGGTACCCCCGGCCCCCGCCGGCGGAGCGATCCCCGGTCCCACGACCCTCCCGGTACCTGCAGCGGCTCCGGCCGGCGCCTCCCGGCAGCGGGAGGAGGGCCGGGAGGGGAGGGCGGTGCCGGTGCCTTAAAGGAGCCGCGCCCGCCGCACCTGCGGCACCGACGGGCGGCCCGTGCGGGAGGCGGTGCCCGCCCGCTCCAGCCCTTCCCCCGCCGGTGCCCCGGGCAGAGCTGCGGCTCCAGCCCCCGGGCCGCTTTCCCCCCGCTCGGCAGGGCCCGGTGCCCCATGGCACCCCATGGGTGGGCAGCTCCTGCCGCAGAGCACAGAGCGCACGCACACCCGAGCGGCGGGGGACCCTCCGGGATTCCCGAGGAGGCTCGGCCGTGGTGTCCTCCCGCCTCAAGGCTCCGGCCGCTGCCCTTGTCCTTGGCAGCAGAGATTCGGGCCCCGCAGGGCGCCTCGCCCCTGCCCGCCGCAGCACAGGCACCAGGGGAACCACGAGCACACGCGGCTGGACGAGGCGTGGGGCTCCACCCGTGGGGAGGTGGTTTCTCGGCACGCAGGACGCTGAGGGAGGCCACCTGGGTGCAGCCCCAAGGCAAAGGAGAGGACGCGGCTCTGCCCACACTTTCGGCCGCACCCCAGAGGCTCTCAGCCCTGTGGGAAGCGATGGGACACTGACACAGTGGAAAAAAACAGGGAGACATCAAAGGGCCAGCGGGAGCTCCCTCACGGGGCGGGGGTTCGCTCCATCGGGAATAATGCCATAAATACGTAGAGGACTCTGGGCTTGCTGGCAGACGATGCCACAGAGGCTTTGCTCCCTGAGCCCCTCCACACACCACCCTAGGACCCAAAGTCCCCAGGCCAGACCGCCACACTTGCACCAGTCTTCACGTTTTAACTAGACACCAACAAGAGTTAGTGAGAAACATTGCTTTTTCTGAAAAAAAGATATGAAGAAAATGAGATGAACAGACTTGTTTCGTACATTAAAAAAGCATGCTGGTAAATGCAAGCACACAAAGCTTGTCCCTGACCTGCTGAAATGAACCCAGCAGGAACCTTGCTAAGCAGGCTTCTCAGCCCTGTGGCTCTCTCCTGAGTGAAAATGGGGCTGAAGGTGCTTCCATGTGTCCAAGATCTGGGCAGCGACTGGCACAGCCAGGGCAGAACACTGGCACTCTGAGCCCCAGCTCGCTCCATCCTTCTCTGGATCCTGAAGGGATCTGCCATGGGAGCACCACCCTGGGTGCCCTGGGCAGGGCGAGGCACTGCTGGGCAGTGCTGTCACCTGGGAACTAGGGGACATAAGGCACATCGAGGCTGGCAGCAGGACACTGCTGGTAGCATCTCCCTGCCCCTGGTGCTTGATACCACCCTTCCACAGGAGCTGGAGCCCCAGCGGTGCCCACGCCCAACTAAACAGGCAGCACTGGCCGGCACTCGAGGTCCAGCACGAGGTGATGCACGTGTGGTGCGTAGGACTTCACTGCCTCGATGTGCAGGACGCTGGTGCGCCACGGCCGCCCGTGCAGCTCTGCCAGCAGCCCCTGGATCCGTGTGGCCGTGCCTTCAGCCCACCTCTGCCACTCGGGTCTGAGCCTGGCCCCCAGCGTCTCCCTGCCGGCATCCCCCGTGGGGTGCTGCGCCTCGGCCTCTGGAGAGCCCCGCTCAGCCAGCAGGGCAGGGCGAGTCTCCACGTTGTGGTGGATGTGGAGAACCCCACCCGTGTCCTTCTTCAGGACGCGGCAGGCCACCGGCCAGCCTTCCTCCGAGCTGGGAATCAGCCCCAGGTTCACCCTGTCTGCGACGTCGCGCAGCTCCAGCTGGGAGGAGACAGGAGGTGAGGGGATGCTGGCAGGGAGGGGTCCACGGGCAGGCAGCAGTGCTCACCTGCCGGCTGTCCCCGGCGTGGATGTGGCAGCGATCCTGCAGCCCGTTCAGCACCAGGGTCCTGCGCAGGGCCTCCACGGCGTGGCTGTTCCACTCGCAGGCATGCACAAAGGCGGCTCCCGCGTGGACCAGGAATGGCAGCGTGAAATAGCCGATGCCTGCGGGCGGGAGGTGGCAGTGGCTGAGGGCAGGGACCCGCCAGAGATCCACACTCCTCCCTGAAGGCAGGGCAGGATGCACACTGCCTCCCTGGCTCTCCAAGTCTGCTTTGCTCTGGGTTGGAACAAGCCCAAACACTGGCAAAACGGAAATTTATCGCTCCCTCTTCTGCAAAAGCAAAATCTATCTTGAAAAATGTTTAGAGGAGATTATTTTACCTTCACTCTTTGGCCATCAGGTTGAGACCTGCCCTGCTCTGCAGAAGCATCCAGATTACCATTTAGTTTAATTAATCCAGAGCAGTTTTGTGGGTGCCCTGTCCTTTCAGTGTGGTACAAATTGGAAGCACTAACTTCCTTAAGCACAAACAGTGGCAAATCTTTCCCCTAGATCGAAGTGATTCCCCAAACCAGCAGCAGGTACAGAACACCTGCAGAACCTGAGGACATCCTAAGTGTCCAAAGGCCGCAGGGACACAGGAGGGACAGCAGTGCCAACATAGCTGAATGGCTCACAGACAAGAGAAGAGCTCAGTATTTTTCATTCCAGGCTGGAAATGTCATTTCATGTCTAACTGGATGCCATCAGCACCTGCACCACTGCTCTCTGCCAGCCCATCCTGCCTGACCCATCCTCCTCTGTCCCCCTTACCTGCGTAGAGATCCACCAGGACCTCCCCGGAGCAGGGCAGTGAGGCCACACGCAGCTTCTCCGTGATGTTGCCCGGAGAGAACATGCACTTGGTCACATCAAAGGTGTACCTGGAAGAGCCCGGTGAGACGGTGAGGGCAGTCCTTCCCCACACCAGCCGCATCCCGCGACTCCTGCCTACCTGATCCCGTTGTCCACGTGCTCCACCCAGCCATCCTGGCCCAGCAGCAGGGTTACTCTGGGGGTCCGCATCCCATCTGCCATCACCCGTCCCCGCCTGGCCACCCGTCGGGCCCCCAAAGCCGAGGCGACCGTCTCCCAGAGCGCCGAGCCTGCAACGCAGCGGTCCCGGGAGCACTGGGAGAGGCAGGCAGCTCCGCGGGCAGCACCGGGGCAGCAGAGCCTGCTCTCCCTTACCCAGCCGCTCCCACGGCGCAGCCTTGAAGCTGTCCTCGCTCAGCAGGACCAGGTCCCCGTGCCGCTGCCAGGCGTGGGGCACGTCCCGCTCCAGCTCCTCCGACCAGGTCTCGCCCAGCAGCCGCCGCAGCTCATCCCGCAGCTTCTGGGCAGGGGTTCGCCGGCGGGCGGCCCTGGAGGGAACGGGGTCCTGCAGGAGGGATGTGGCACCTGGGGCCGAGAGCCCACCGCCCCACACAGGGCTCAGGGCAAGGCAGCTCTCCCCACCTGGATCCGGACCAGCTCGCAGGGCATCTCCGGGGGTAGGCAGAGCTGGGAGAGCTTCTCCTCCAGCACGGGCAGGGCCACGCGGCCCCCTGGCACCTGCTGCAGCTGGTACCGCCCGTCCAAGAGCTGCTCCTCTTCCAGGCATTCCCTGCAAGGCAAGGCATGGTCAGACCCTCCCGGGGCAGGGCTGGCCCTGTGACCCTCCTGCCGGAGCAGCACAGAGCTCCCACTGCCCCTCGTTCCCACTGTCCCTCACCTGAGGCGCTGGGCGAACCTCGGCTCTGCGGCCAGCGCAGGGACAGCGATGGTGGCTTCCATCCTGCCCGGCCCCGCGGGGTCAGGCTCGGCAGGGGCTGTGCCTCGGGGCCGGGGCCGCAAACTGCATCCCTGAGGCTGCGGGGCGGCCCGGAGGCTCCTCAGTGCCGGGGATCGCCGTTCGGGGGTACCGGAGAGTCCCGGAGGCTCCTCAGTGCCGGGGATCCCCGTTCGGGGGTACCGGAGAGTCCCTGAGGCTCCTCAGTGCCGGGGAACGCCGTTCGGGGGTCCCGGAGGCTCCTCAGTGCTGGGGATCCCCGTTCGGGAGTCCCGGAGGCTCCTCAGTGCCCGGGGATCCCCGTTCGGGGGTACCGGAGGTTCCTCAGTGCCGGGGATCCACGTTCGGGAGTCCCGGAGAGTCCCGGAGGCTCCTCAGTGCCGGGGATCGCCGTTCGGGGGTTCCAGGGGTCCCGGAGGCTCCTCAGTGCCGGCGATCGCCGTTGGGGGCCCCAGGGAGGCCCGGCCGCTCCCACCCCGCTCCTGCCGGTGCCGCGTTTCCCGCCGGAGCGCTTTCCGAAAGCGCCGCTGTCCTGTTTGTTGCGGGCTCGGGCGGAAGCGGAAGAGGAAGCGGGGGGACGGTTGGTGCGCGGACCGGAAGCGGCGCGGGCGGCGCGATGGCGGGGCTGTCGGTGCGGGACCCCGCCGTGGATCGGTCCCTGCGCTCCGTGTTCGGTGAGGCCG
Source organism: Vireo altiloquus (assembly GCA_013396875.1). Classification (NCBI taxonomy): domain Eukaryota; kingdom Metazoa; phylum Chordata; class Aves; order Passeriformes; family Vireonidae; genus Vireo; species Vireo altiloquus. The sequence continues at coordinate 19,053 of VZRF01011047.1, forward strand.
CGGGGGCGGGACCGCGACCTGGAGAGGGAGAGGGGCAGGGACGGGCAGGGGCAGGCGGAGGGGCAGCGTGTTTCCGCCCCTCGCCGTCGGGGCCGGTACCCGCCGCGCTGACCGGCGGCACCGTCTGTCTCCGCAGTGGGGAACATCCCGTATGAGGCCACGGAGGAACAGCTGAAGGACATTTTCTCGGAGGTTGGGCCCGTGGTCAGCTTTAGGTGAGAGCGGCCGCCGGCCTCCCCCGGGTGTCCCTGCTCGGCGCAGACCGAGCCCCGCGGGAACCTTGCGCTGGAAAAGAGCTCTAAAACCATCCAGCCCAGCCGTTCCCGCAGCGCTGCCTAGCCCACCGCGTCCCCGAGTGCCACACACACCTTTTGAACACTCCCGGGGATGTGACTCCCCCGCTGCCTTGGGCCGCCAGTTCTAACGCTTGACAAGCGCTTTGGCCAAGGAATTTTGCCTGAATCCCGTGTGAACCTCCCCGGGCCCCCCTCGGGGCTGTTTTCTCACGCAGAGCAGCGCAGCATGGGGGTTGTGAGGCTGTGCCAGCCGTGCTCAGGGCAGAGGGACCGAGTGGCTGTGCCCAGGTCACCTGGAGATGGAGCACAGGCCCCGTGCCCGGCAGAGGGACATGGGCACGCGGTTCTGGGCTGGAGGAGCTGCCCTGCTGTGGCTGAGGTGTGCTCAGGGCCTGCTCAGGCTCTGTGCTGCTCGCTCCCATCCCAGTGCCTCTCAGAGGTGTTTTTCAGCCTCCAGGCCCTACAGAGCTCTGGGTTGAGGGTTTGGGAGGTCTGGGAGCAGCCAGTCCCGTCCTGTGCCCCAGGAGCTGCCTGATGGGGTCGTGGGAGGCACAGAGCTGGCACTGGTGGGCTTCCTGCACCCCTCAGCTTTGGGAACACCCATGCCAGGAGGCCCTTTGGCTCTGCCTTACGCCTCGGCCTGACTCCGGAGCCCTCGCTGTGCTCCCGGTGCTGTATCCCAGATGCCCTGTGGAGCTGTGGGAGCCGCAGGCATGCCCACCCGTGCTGCCCTCAGCCGCGCCGTGTCTCTCCTCGCCGCGCAGGCTGGTGTACGACAGGGAGACGGGCAAGCCCAAGGGCTATGGCTTCTGCGAGTACCAGGACCAGGAGACGGCGCTCAGCGCCATGCGGAACCTCAACGGGCGCGAGTTCAGCGGCAGGGCCCTGCGCGTCGACAACGCCGCCAGCGAGAAGAACAAGGAGGAGCTCAAGAGTGAGTTGGCATTTTGGGATGTCCCGCTGGGCCTGGCAGTGCTGCAGGGCACGTCTCTTCTGCCAGGCTGGCACTCAGAGCTGACCTGCTCTGAGAGCTGTTGCGAGTAGTTCCCCAGAGGGATGCGTGGGCTCAGCTCTGTGGCTTTGCTCCCTGATGATCACAGAATCACACAAGTATTTAGGTTGGAAAACGTTGCTAAAGATCATGGTCCAACCTTTGACCAAATACCACTGCATCAGCTAGACTGGAGTACTAAATGCCACGTCCAGTCTTTACTTAAGCACTTCAGGGACAGTGACACCACAACTTCCCTGGGCAGTCTGTTCCAAGGCCTAACCACCCTTCTGTGAAGAAACTCCTGATGTCTCCCTGAGTTCACTGCCTTCTTTTCCCCCTCATGGGCTGGTGCTCCCCTCCTGATGAGCCTGTTACCTGTGCTGTTCGTGTTGCAGTATGAAGTCACCACCTCTATTGCAGGCTTGGGCACAGGTGCACCCATCATCGAGTCACCCTATGGGGACCCTGTGAACCCAGAGGATGCCCCCGAGTCCATCAGCCGGGCAGTAGCCAGCCTGCCGCCCGAGCAGATGTTTGAGCTGATGAAGCAGATGAAGGTGAGTGCAGGAGGGCTGTGCTCCCTGCATGAGCACAGCTCCTGCCACCACTGCCTGCCCCCTCCCAGCCCCTGTCACACCTTGTCAGAGCTCTGATCAGTGCCTGTCTTCTCAGCTGTGTGTCCAGAACAGCCCCCAGGAAGCCAGGAACATGCTGCTCCAGAACCCCCAGCTGGCTTATGCGCTGCTGCAGGCCCAGGTGGTCATGAGGATCGTCGACCCAGAGATCGCGCTGGTTTGTCCCCTGTTGCTCATCCAGGGTTGGGAGGATGCTGGTGGTATCCTTTGTGGAGTGGGAGTGGAAAAGAACTCCTTTCTCCTTCTTCCTCTCCTAGAAAATCCTGCATCGCCAGACCAGTGTTCCTCCTCTGATCCCCGGCAACCAGCAGCCAGTGCCAGGGCCGGGGCCTGGGCCGGGACCGGGGCCTGGGCCAGGTCCCAATGCGCAGCTGAACCCTCAGAACACCCCCTCGTCCCAGCCACAGCCCATAGTAAGAGCCTGCGTGGCACGTGAGCTGTGCTGGAGAGATGGGCAGTGCCAGCTCCAGCCCTCCGAGCAGGGGCACGTGGCTGGCTTTCGGGGTGTCCCTGAGATGCAGTGTCTCTCCCGGGCAGGGCGGGATGCACGTCAACGGCGCTCCTCCTCTGATGCAGCCACCCATGCAGGGGGGAGTGCCAGCCCCAGGACAGATGGCAGCCCCTGTGCAGGGCCCAGGCCCTGGCCCCATGGCTCCAGGAGGTGAGTTTGGGCCGAGCTGCCCCACCCACGAGCACACACGTCCTGCAGACACTCCCCTCTGCCTTCCCCCTAGCCAGAGGGCTCGGCCCTGTGGGAGCACTCGTAATCCTGTACTGTGCATTGTGGTTGTGCTGCTACCAGAGGTGGGCTGCAAAGTTTATTCCTGGGGGGAACCAACACCAAGGGAATAAACCTCCAGGTGCTCCCCCAGCAGCTGGGAGCAAGAAGGTATTAGGGGCCAAAGGAATGGGTGAGTTGTCAGGGATGGCAGAGGAGGGGTCTGATCTCTGCCTGTCCCCTCTCAGGTGGGATGCAGCCACAGGTTGGGATGCCGGGTGCAGGGCCTGTCCCCTTGGAGCGCGGACAAGGTAAAACAGACGTGGTTTAGTGTGTAAGTGCTGTGTGTCTGAGCTCTGTGTGTGCTGTGAGCCTCGCTCCAGTGAGCAGTGCTGTGCCCCAGCGATCTGCAGCCTGGCTGTGCCCGGCCCCAGGGCTGTGCCCGGGTGTGTTCACTGAGGTACAAGGCTGTGGTAGCAGCTCCCTGGCTCCCAGGGCTCAGCCTGTGCCCTGCTTGGCTCCCTGCTCGTTCTGCTCCGTGTTGTGCAGTCGAGCCCTGGCAGACAGGAGAGCTGCCTGTCCCCGCCAGCAGGATGTGCCTGTGTTTTCCACATCTGCGGGCCCGTGTCTGTCCCTGTGCTTGTGCGGGCAGGCAGAGCTTGCTCTTCTCTGGTCCTTGTCCTGTTCCTTTGCTGCCTGGGTGCTGGGAAGCAGCTGTTGCGTCCTGCCGCGCCGCGCCCAGCAGAGGGAGCCGGCTCTCCGTGTTGGCTTGGGGCTTGGCAGGGACCTTCCCCGAGAGTGACGGCTCGGCTTTCCCTCGGCAGGCACGGTCTGTACGGCCCAGCCCTGGGGCCCAATTCCTTACGGTTCGCGTGGTGCCACACGTAGGTTAGCACGACCCAGGTGTTCCTGTTCTCCCAGGAACAGCACATGCAGACACACCTGTCACCTCTGTTGCCTTGACTTGTATCCTAGGCCTTGTTTCAGCAACATGGCTGAAACATAGTCTGAGATCTTTTGGCCTTAGGGGCAGCTGCCTCTCATTTTCTTTGGGGTGGGCACTGTCTTCCTGAAAGCAACCTGATAGTTCTTGGCACCCAAACGGTTTTGGAGCGCAGAAGCTGGGTGTGCGTTATGGGGCCAGCGTGGCCCCACGGAATACTGCGTCTCTCAGCAGGATGTCTTCTCTCCCTGAGTGAGGGAAGGACTGTGCCATGCTGGCTGTCCTGCCTGCGGTGACAAAGGCAGTGTTAATGGAAGAGGTTGATAAAGCCAGACTTGCAACATCTTCTCTGTAGATTTTCCTGGGGACTTCAGGGAGCTGATCGTGCAGGCAGCACTGTCCCCAAAGCCGGTGCATGCGTGCATACACTATTCACGTGTCTGCTCTTTCCCTCTTTTCCTGCTGCTTGCCCAGGGAACCTGCAGCTCTCGCCCGTGGGACCTGCCAGGCCTGCGTCTATCGAACGCGTTCAAGGTATCCCGGCACCCGCCAGCTCCCTCTTCCCATGGAGCTCGTTGTGCAGTGTGCAGAGGGCAGCTTTCACCCCGCTGTTCTCAGGGCCAGGGACTGGCATGTCACTCCTTGTAGCCTGACGGCAGTAGGAGGAGGTGGAGGAGGCAGGATTTCCTCTAGGGCTACAGGAGAGAATAGGCTAGAGCCATGCACAGAACCTCCAGTGGAAAAGGAGAGCCTGTTTGGAAAGGGCTTTTGCCTAAGATCCAGCCCCCTTTGACACTGCTTCCAGGAGCTTTCCAGGTCTTGCTTTGCTCCTGGCCCCACGTCAGCGGGGTGTTGATGCCCACGCTTGTAGGGATTGCCACAGGGGCACCCATGCTTGGTTTGGCCCCTGGTGCTATAAGGAACGTGAGATAAAACCAGGGAGGAAAAAGAGAGGAATAAAATTGGCAGCCAGGGAAGGGCCTTTGGTGTGCTCAGTCTCGGCTGCGGGGCTGCGTCCCTGGCAGACAGCACAGCTCAGGGGAGCAGCGTGGCTGCCCCACACCCGGCCCGACAGCGCCGGGGACAGTCTTGGCACGGCACTGGTCATGCAGATCCTCACGAGTTCTTGTGTGTCTCCCTGGCAGTGCCCATGCCAGACCCGAGGGCCCCTATGCAGCGTGGACCTCTACCTGCTAGTGGCCCGCCGCCCCGAGGCCTTTTGGGAGATGCCCCGAATGACCCTCGCGGAGGGACCCTGCTCTCAGTCACTGGAGAAGTGGAGCCCAGGTGAGGGGAGAGGGAAGGAGAGGAGCCCTTGGCACTGTCCCCTGCCCAAGGGTAGCCTCTCGCTGAGGACAGGGATGGCACCAGCCTTCCGGGAGTCACTGCTGCCTGGTCGGAGGCCTGTGTGCTGCCAGCCGTGGGGGCCGGCCCGTTTCCCCGGGGAAGGGATATCCCCGGGGCGATGGCAGCTGCCCCATGGCATGGGGCCACCAGCACCCATCCCTGTGCCAGCCTTACCCTCCTCCCCTGCGGCCGGCTTCGGGGGCAATCCCAGCGCTCTGCCCAGACCGTGCCAAGCCAGTGTCTGATTCACACTCTCTCGCTTTTTCTCCTCCTCCTGCTTTGCTCTTCTCGTCTCTCTGCGTCAGAGGTTACCTTGGGCCGCCCCACCAGGGAGCCCCTATGCACCATATGCCTGGTCATGACAGCCGTGGCCCCCCCCATGAGATGAGGGGGGGACCCATGGGAGAACCCCGACCACTGATGGGAGAGCCGCGGGGGCCCTTGATGGATGCTCGAGGTGAGAGAGGGGGCATGAAATACTGGGTGGCTTGGATTGTGCAGGCAAGAAGGCAGAGTGGAGCCGGCTGCCCCGACCCGAGGCGTAGGAAGGGGGTGTGGGCAGTGAAATGACTGACTCCAGGCGAGGAGGGACAGTCCCTGGGTGCAAGGGACTTTCTCCAGGCATGTCCCCTCTGCCCCCAGCCCTGCACCTTTTGGGTGCTTGCTAGCCCCCGGACAAAGGAGGCAGCGGGCTCACTCCCACGCTCCCTGCAGCGCTGCTTCCTTCAGGAGCTTACCTTGTCTTTCCTCCGCAGTCGGAAGAGATCCCCGAGGGCTGGAGCCACGAGGGCTGGAGCCGCGCGGGCTGGAGCCGCGGGTGATGGAGGCGCGAGCCCTGGAGGCGCGAGGCCTGGAGCCGCGGGTCCTGGAGCCGCGAGTGCTGGAAGCCAGGGCCATGGAGGCCAGGGTCCTGGAGCCCCGGGGCCTGGAGCCTCGCGGGCCTGGTCCCAACCCGCGTGGCCCAATGCCTGGTGGGATACAGGGTCCTGGGCCGCTTAACATGGGAGCCAGTGGCCCGCAGGGGCCCCGCCAGGTACACACGTCTCCGCTCAGCCGGTCGGGCACCGACGGCGTCCTGTAGGCTGGGGCTGGGTGGGGGAAGCAGGAGCTCTGGGAAGCACCAGGCTTTGGTCACTGGCTCTGAGGGATCAGGGCATCTGTCCCATTTCCCCAGGCGCTGCCCATCAGCTGGAGACAGGACAAGGCTCAGGCCTCTCTCCACCTCTTCCTGAGGCACGGGAAGGAGCACAGGAGTTGGAGGGAGAGGAGAGCATGTAAAATGTATTGTCTCTTCATGCTCAGGCATTTTCAAGCTGTCCATGAGGGCACCCATCTGATCATCTTTACCTTCCTGGATTTGTATGGCTGAATCCAGAAACCCCTCAGTCCTTAACCCCTCTTTTACTCCCATAGGTTCCTAACATGGCTGGTGCAGGCATGCAGGGAGGAGGCATTCCTGGGGCAGGAGTCCAAGGAGCTGGTCAGCCTGGAGGCTTTAGCCCTGGACAGAGCCAGGTCACCCCACAGGATCACGAGAAGGTGAGACAACAAAAGGGAAAGGGTGAGATGGCAGGAGCAGCACTTCCTGTGTGCCTTTCTGTGGTGGGGTCAGCCCCTCCCTGGCTCTGGTATGCTGTGGCACATCTCTGACCCCTCTTTCCCCACAGGCAGCACTGATCATGCAGGTCCTGCAGCTGACAGCAGACCAGATCGCCATGCTGCCCCCAGAACAGCGGCAGAGCATCCTCATTCTGAAGGAGCAAATCCAGAAATCCACGGGGGCACCCTGACAGGTGATGTCCTCAGCCCTGTTCCTCTCCAGTAAATCGGAGCTGCCCCGGATGGGACTCTGCCCTGCTTCCCTCTGTGCCAGGCTCACCCTCCTTCCCTTCTTTCTGGCAGGTGTGTGATGGAGATGCCATGTGCCTGGATAGAGGTGACGCTCCATGGCAGCTGCTTCCCATTGCTACCTGAGCCGATGGTGCATTTTGGGAGAGGTTGTGTCACCCTCAAGAGGTTTTTCCCTCCAGTTCATCTTTTTTTTTTCTTGTATATTTTATGATGTTTGAAATAAAGTGGGAGGAGGGTTTGAGTAAATCCATGTCCCTGGCTGCCTTGTTTGGTCTCTCATGGAGGCCAGAGTGGGACTGTTGGGTTCTGGGAGCACTGTGGCCTTGCTCCACTCTTGTCCCAGCCACTTGCCATCCCCCCTCCTTCCCATACCAGGACCAGAACTAGTCATGGAATTTCTTGGGCCGTGCTGTTCACAGGGTGTAGGGGAAGGGCAGGACAGAGAGCTTGGCTTTCTGTTGGTGCTGGCGGGGTAGGAAGGGCTCCATATCCGATTGCAGGATCACTTATCACCAGCCTGCTCGGGGAGCGGGGTTTCCCTCTTTCCATACGCTGGAGCAGAGCCTGGTGGGAGCTGCAGTGGGAGCTGAGCTCTGTGCTGGGTGCAGGCTGGCTCTGAGGGTGCCACAGTGGCAGCGAGCCCCTGCAGAGAGGTGTCTGACACTGCATCCCAGAGGTGTCTGACACTGCATCCCAGACCAGCTCTTCTGTAGCAGCCCTACAAGGGGCCAGAGCATGGGCTCCTTCCTACCTGCACAGCTGAGTCACTACAGAGGCTTTCATTACAAAGAAGAAAAAGTTTAATTTGCTCTTACACAAAGGACTGTTTAAACCCTGAGGGGCACGTTTGGCCCTCGACAGCTGTGTGGACACCCATGTCCCATCCCATCCCCTGGTTCTGCCCAACCTGCTGGGCTCCCACTGCCTCCTGCTGCTCCAGCAGCATCATCACAGCACGTGTCTCTGGTTTCTCAGTGAGGGGGCTGTGTGGAGCTACAGGCCCACTTGCTCCATGAGCACCCCTTGTACACCAGGACCGACAGGCAGCAGTCTTTGAACCTGGAGTTTCTCATGGAGAAGGAGTACCTCGCTGTGTCATGCCTGGCTTCAGTGCGTGCACAGATGCTTATTCCTGGCCTTGCTTTGGAAAAGGCCTGAGGCAATACAGTCAGGGTCCCTGCCTGCTGGGGTGCCAGCCTCGCTGCCACTCAAAAGTTTTCCTTGTTGAAGTAGAATTTGACCTTCCTGGGGTCCAGGCTGGAGTGTTGGTGACAGGACTTCTGCAGGCTCTTTGCCAGGGCCTCTGGCCCACAGAGGAACACACCGACCACTGACCTGCAAACAGCACGGGGCTGTCAGTGCCCGGCGAGCGACTCAGGGAAAAGTGATTTAAAAGCTTTTTGGGCTCCCTGCAGGGGACAGCACACCTCTCCCAAAACCAGCCCAGTGCTGAGTGCAGGGTGGCTGGAGGGGTGCCTCCAGCTCCAACATCCCTGCTCGGCTCTCACCTGGGGTGGGCTGCAGCCACCGCTGCAAACTCCGTGTTCCACATGGGCCGCCCGAAGATGGTTTTGTGTCTGAGGCCTGTCACTGTGTCCGTGGCGGTGTCGAAGTGGAGTGCCACGTTGTTGGCCTGGGCAGGCAGCGATGGTGAGAACCTCAGGCACCACCCATGAGCCCCCCTCCAGTCCCTCTTCCCCCAGGAGCATCCATTGTTGATCCCACCAAACACCGTGCCTGGGCTTTGTGTCTGAAAGCCATTGTCATGCTTGCCCTGCCCTTCCTGCCTGGCTTGGCCACCCTGTGTCCCCTCTTTGCAGCCATGCCAGCCTGTGGTTACTCACAATGCTGGTGTCCCAGCCAGTGAGGAAGAGGCGGTAGGTGAGAAAGTCTGCCTTGCCCGACTCAGCCATCTTCTGCTCCAGGGAGGCAAGCAGGTCGTTGAACCAGGCGAAGGCTCCTGTGTCCCGGCAGAGCCAGTAGAAGTAGATCTGGGATGCAGGGGGAGAGGGATTGCTGGAGGTGCAGCGGAGCTGGAGGGAGGAGCCCACAGCCGGTCCTGTGGGACGCTCTGTACCTTCTTGGTCTTGAGGGTCTGGTCAGCCTGCTGGAACTTGTACCAGATGGACTTGAGGATGGAGGCGAAGGGAGTGACGCCGATGCCTGCTCCCACCAGCATGGCCACCTCGTACTGGAACACATCTTCACTGGCCGTGCCGAAGGGACCATCCACCTCGATCCTGGCCAAAGCAGGGCCTGGGTGAGGGGTACAGCCTCCCTGAGTCCCTGGCATGATCTGTTGGGCACTCCCCAGCCTACCTGGGTATTTCCACCTGGAAGGTGTCAATGAGACGCTCTGTCCAGTCGCCAGCCGCCCGGATGTGGATGGAGAAGAAATCCTCCTCGGGCGCAGAGGTGAGGGTAAAGGGGTGCCACTCCAGCGGGGAGATGGCAGGGCAGTTGACGAAGATGTACTGCCCCACCTCCATGCAGAAGCCCTTCTTCACCATCTGCAGCTCCAGCACGCGGGCAGGGTGCATGACCACCTGGGGGCACAGGCAGGGCTCAGCGCCCAGCCTGGCTCCTGTCCCTAGGAAGGGACTGTGGCTGTGGCCCCTGCCCGCCTCCCATAGCCACCACGGCGAGGAGCTGTGGCACCAGTGACTCCAAGGGTCAGAGCTGGGCTAGGAACAGGCTCCTGCACCACCCACCTTGGTGACAACCACCTTCTGCTGCGCACGCCAGACCCGCAGGATCCGCTCAAAGACGTAGAGGATGATGGGGGCAAGAACCCACTTCCAGGACTGCGGAGATGGAGGAGAGCAAAGGATTGGGCAGGGCCAGAGCACCCCAAGGGTAAGGGAAAAGCTTCCCCACAGCTGTCCCAGCACTGCCATACCTCGGCAGGGATGCTCCCAAACTCGGGGTCTTTGCAGCAGCCGTGGGTGCAGTTCTGGTCCTGCTGCGTGAGGTACTCGGCGCAGTGCTGGGGGGGCACCTCTGCCATGCTCTGCTCCGTCTGCCCACGCACCAGCCCACTGCAGGGAGGTGAGGGATGAGCCCAGGGGCGAGCTTCTGTCCCCAGCCAGGGCTGAGCCACACGGTGTGAGGCCAGCTGGGTGAGCCTGCCCTGGGAATGGCAGTCCACAGCCCCCCTGGACTCTCCCCACAGCTGCCCCAGCAGAGGTCTGTGTCTGCTGCCCCCTGCTCTCCTGCCCTGGGGAGAGGTGAGAAGCCTTACGCGATGCCGTGGATGACGAGGCCAGCGAAGTAGATGAGGAAGAGGTGGTGTGTGTACCAGAAAAGCTCAAAGTAGTTCCTGCGGATGAACTCGGTGGAGGACGTGACCATGAGGATGAGCGCCAGCGTGATGATCACCCCTGTCAGCCCCGGGATGGTCGTGAAAGCCACGTACTCGACGGTCTGCAGGGGCAGCAGGCGGGTTAGGGGGGCAGGGGACAGGCGGTGCTGGGTTGCTGGATGCCAAGGCCATGCTCACCGTCTGGTTGGAGTGGATGGGGTTCAGCCACTTGTTGCTGCCCTGCAGGTGCATCTTGGAGAGGACAGCGGGGAGGCTGCCGTCGGTGGCTTGCTGGCTCTGGTTGTAGCGCTCCAGGTTGAAGAGGTGGGCGATGGTGTGCACAGCTGGACAGGGGACAGGTGGTCACCCACGGGGCAGCTCCAGTCCCTACTGCTGCCCCATCCCAGCGCAGGGGGTACCTGTGAGCAGGGCCAGTGCGTAGGCCACCAGCTTGTGGAAGGTGAGGTTGTGGTCCAGCTGCTTCCGCAAGGTCCGCCTGCAGCACTGCAGGGAGAGGCAGCGGTGTCAGGGTGGGGACAGGGATGGGGACAGGGATGGGGATGGCCACGCCAGCTGTCCCACTGAGGGACACTCACCGAGCACGTCCCACGGAGGAAGGAGAGCAGGTTGCGGCAGACGGGCAGCAGGATCAGCATGCTGTTGAAGTTGAGGCACTTGGCTGATGCTCGAGCCCAGGCCAAGGCAGACTGGGGAGAAGAGAGGGGTGAGCAGCACCGTCCTGTCCTGCTGTGCCAGTCCTGGCTCAGGATGGGACCGATCAACACTGAGCTGGGACTGAGCGATGCTGGGCTGGGAACTGGGATGGAGTGGTGCTGGGCTGGCATGGGACTGGGAGGGGTGATGCTAGGCTGGGCTGGGATGCTGCTGGGCCAGACAGGGATGAAGACAGGGACCGGCATGGTGCAATGCCAGGCTGGACAGTGGGACAGAATGATGATGGGCTGGAAGAGGACAGAATATGAAAGGGGCATGGGATGTTGCAGCCCCCACCCCACAGCAGCAGGGCCCCGAGGGGCTCGTGTGCCTGGGCAAGCAGGGTGCTGTGGGGGAGCGCCTTACCCCGAGGATGGCCCTGGTGTAGAAATACCGCTCATCCCGGTCAAAGAACAGAAAGTAGTAGGTGAAGAGGAAGATGTTGATGCCCAGCCAGGCTGCCTGCGAGGGAAAGTCACATCTTCATGAGGGTCCTTGTCCCGGGAGTCTCTCATGCTGCAGAACTCAGGGGAGGGTGCAGCCAGAGGGTGTCAGGACAGTGCATCCCCTCCTGTTCCGTCATGAGCTGCCCTGTCATGCACAGGGCTGGGACACAGGGCCAAAGGTGGGGAGAGGTGTGGAAGTGTTGAAAAATTGCTGTCTTGTCACACACAGCCCTGTGCATCACCCGTGCACGAGGAAGGAGGAAAGACAGGAGCAGGCAACGCCTGTGTAACAGGAGGGAGGGCAGATCCAGAGGGTGGTCAGGGCTATCTGGGGAATATTGTGTGAGAAGGAAGTCTCACAGGGAGCTGGCTCACCTGGCCCCGCTGTGCTGCTGTCCCCTGCCTAACCCCACTGCACCCCACACTGGTGCCTCTCACAGCCACTGAATTTTCGCAGAGGTCCCAAAAAAAACACCCTGCCTGGGATTTGGTTTTTGGCTGTTTTCTTCTTCTTTTTTAAGTAACTTAAAGAATTAAAATAGCCCAACTGTCTGTAAACCTCCATGTTGCCGTGCATTCAAAGCTCCTCACACAGTTGCTGATGAGTGTTGTTACACCAGAAATGCTGCAGCAGATGGTCCCTATGGTGCCAGCTCCTCACCCTGCCACGAGTTCTCAGAGGATCCTCCGCCTCACAAGGGGAGAAGAGGCATGTGGGAGGCTCCCAGCCAAAGCGACTGGGAAAAGCAGCAGCATTTTTAAGTTTTCCAGGACCCCCTTTCCCATGAGCTGTGTTTTCCCTAAGACTTCGTTTTCCAGAGCCCATCCCTCCCCTGGCTGCCGGGGGAGCAGCTTGTCCGTCCCCACATCCCAGCCCAGCGCAGCCCATCAGTGTCCATCTCCTCGCAGAGCCCCGCAGCCCCCAGGGTCCCCCCGCACTGCCCTGCCCCGGGGAGCCCCCCAGCCCCCACACTCACGAGGACGGCGGCAGAGAACCAGTGGTTGACCAGCCAGTTGCCCATGGTGCGCTGTCCCCGCGCTGTCCCCACGCTGTCCCCGCGCCCGCCGCGGTTTTATGGAGGTGTGACAGCCCCAGCCGCGGGAACAGCGCCGCGGGACTTTCCCCTGAGAAGCCTTCAAGGAAATGCTGCTGGTTTCAAAGGCCGCCTTCCAGGAAGGCAGGGCTGACCCCAAAACCAGCCGAAACCAGCCCCCGTGCTGGCCAGAAATAGCCCCCCGGCCGAGAGGTCCCCCGCGGCCCCACGGCTGGTGACACAGGTGACACAGGTGACACAGGGTGTCTGGCTGCCCCTCTTGGGGTTTTGCAGCCTTTGGGGACAGAAACGGGCTTTTTTTGGTAAGGCAGGAATTTCCTGGGAAGAAGTTGCGGAGGATCCGTCCCGTGCCTGGCTCAACAGCTGTGTTTTCCCTGGCCTCCCTCAGCAGCCTCCGCTGCCCCTTCTGCAGGGAAACCACAGAAGGAAGAGAAGCATCCTGCGGTCACGGCACGGCGCCGGTGCCAGGAGCCAGCCCGGGCATCCATTACAGGGCAGGTGATTTAAGACTGAGCACCAGGGGTGCTGCACCTCCACAGGCACCCCGGGGAACATGAGCATCCTCAGTCCAGCAACCAAACTGAGCTGACCCCAAAAATGGGTGCTGGGGGGGAAGTCACACTCCTGGTTTGGGGCTAGGATGCCTGGGTCCCATCCCCACTTCTGTATCAGCCACCCTTCCCCTCCTGCCTGCCCTCCGCTGCAGAGCCCTGAGCTCCGGGGTGTCCAGTGCTCCAGCTGGGAACAGCAGCCAGTTCTGGGGCCCTGAGCCTGGAGGAACAGGTTGGACAGGATTGCTCCTTGCTGGCATGCTGCTCTCTCCTGGCCTGCAGCCATGGCCAGGCTGACGGAAGCGCAGGATGAGGCCAGCCCCCATCCTGCCATGCTCCTGAATCTTATCAGCTCCACTGAGGGGCTCCCCCCACCCCCACTTCCCGCTGGCACTGCCCCATTTCGGTGCCTGTGAGCGAGAGCGTTACGTGGACAGAAGGTGTGTGCACCCATGCCAGCCCGGGCGGGACCATCCCCACCCTCCAGGTGAGTCACTGCCAGCACCCAGACGCAGCCACAGCAAAGTTTCTTTACTGCTTAGAACAGTCCCATGGCCCCAGGCCACCGTGGGCACCATTGCCGTGGGGAGGGGGTGTCGGGGCACCCCAGGGGCTGTGCACCACATGGCAGCCAGCTTGCAGCAGCAGCTGGTTTGGGTGCCCCTGAAGTCCTAGAATCATAGAGCAGTTTGGGTTGGAAGGGACCTCTAAAGGCCATCTAGTCTAACTCCAGAGACATCTTCAACTAGACCAGGTGGCTCAGAGCCCATCCAACCTGGCCTTGAATGTCTTCAGGGATGGGACATCCACCATCTCTCTGGGCACGCTGTGCCAGTGCCTCACCACCATCATCGTAAAAAACGTCTTCCTTATGTCTAACCCAAATCAACTGTCCTTCATGTTCGTATGAGTGGTCCTGGGCAGGCAAGCACCCTCCTGTCCCCCTGCCACCGTGGGGCTGCTCTGGGTCCTGCTGCCACTGCAGGGCCAGGCAGTGCTCGGCCTGTGCCACAAGCACCCTCTGGCTGCTGGCACAGCTCAGTGCTGCCCATGCCCATGTCCACAGCCGGCCGGAGGAGCCACATGCTCAGACAATGCTGTGCCTCACGCCGGGCTCGAAGGGTGCCTCGAGGCACAGAGGGGTCCCTGGTGACTGCCGGCGGCAGCACACGCAGTGCAGGAAGTCGGCGACGTTGTGGCGGAAGAGCTGGCGGCAGGGATGCAGGTACTGGTAGAAGAGGAGCATGAAGTAGATGCCCAGGCAGTAGCCGAGGAGCAGCTGCAGCACCAGCAGCGCGGTGCAGACGTTCTCATAGACATCAGTCTTGAAGAAGTACCAGAGGACGACGAGGGCCGTGTTCTCGGCCAGCCGGGCCACGTAGTACACGGCCAGGCGGCCCCAGTTCTGCGACTTGTCGATGAGGTCCCGGTCAGCCAGCTTGAGCTGCACGGCCGACCAGCAGAACATGTTGATGCTGGAGTAGAGGAGGGTGAAGGCACAGAGCACCACCACCGTGCCCAGGCGGCTGAAGTTCTTCTCGATGTTGTCAGGCAGGCGGCTGCCGCTGCGCCAGAACTGCACCCAGGGCAAGAAGAAGACCACCAGGAGGTTGGCCAGGGCGATGGGGATGATCCAGTGCTTGAAGACGGTGCTGAAGAGCACGAGGACGGCGATGCGGGTGGAGATCTCCAGGCTGCGCCACAGCACAATGCAGAGGAAGGCCAGCGGCCGCAGCTGCACCTTGTAGTCATCGTACTTGACCTGGATGGCCAGGACATTGCAGACAAGCGCTCCGTAGGTGACTGACACCAGGCAGATGGCCATGAGGACGGCTGCGGAGGGAGAGAGCAGGGTAGTCAGGCAGTGCTGGAGACCAGGCTGTGTCCAGTCTCTCCACTGCCTGGGTTGCAAAGTGCGGGGTGACAACCCCAAGTGGGAAACACGGGGTGCCAGTCCCGGGGGAGAAGCACAGGGTGCCAAGCACAGGGTGCCAAACACCGGGGCTTGCAGCAGAAGGAACAGCTCATGGCTGGTGGTGACTGTCCCCACGATGAGGTGGCTGTGGGGGAAGTTGCTGGCAGCAAGAGGCTCAACTCCTAAAGGTTCTCCCTACATCAATAAAACACAAGCCTTGGCCAAACTGGAGCCATTTCTGTGGCTAGACCATGCCCTAACCCCCCTGCCCTGTGCAAGAAATGCTGCTCAAGGGTAAATGGGGCAGAGTCTGTGCTGTGAGGGCCCCTCTGCCTTCATCCCAGCCAAGAGCCACACACTGCAGTCCCAGGAGCATCCCCAGAGCCAGCCTCATCCGAGGGCTGCAAAGCCGAGGTCATTTGTAGGGAATGCTGGCAGCTGCTCACATTCAGTACTGCCAGGAATGCCACGGAATAAAACAGAAGAGTGCAGCTGGTCCCATCCATGCTGGCTGCCAGCTGCAGGGCAGAGCTGACACTCCAGCTGCGAGGGAATCACCCAAAACACAGCATTTGGTATTTGTTTCCTGCATCTACTGCTAGAGGAGCACTGGCACTTGTTCTTCCCGCACGTCTGCAACTCCCCAAAATGCCTTTGCAGGGGGCTCGACCCATTAGGGGGTTTCTATGGGGCATCTCCCGTGCTTCCCTTTCCATGCACCTGCTGTGGGCACAGAGGAGAAGGTCTGGGCCCCCAGCACTGCTGAGAGAGCAGGAGGGTGAGGGCAGCTCCTTCACCCAGCACTGTAATGGGAGGTACCACACCAAAATGGGAGTTAAAAGTTTGCTCTGGCATGTCCACCCCCAAGCACACAAACATCCTGGGAGCAGGGGAGGGAGCCTGGGAGTGGGAGTGCTGGGCTGGGAGCTCCGGCTGTTGGAAAATGTGCAGAAATAGATCCAATTGAGGGACTTTTGGGAAGCCAGAGCCTGTAGCTAGACAGAAAAACATGAATGGAGATTGAAGCAGGCTAGGGCAAGGACATGACCCTCTTATGTGACACAGCACTGGGTGGATGGCATGGTTCTGGAGGGCAGATATCCACACGCACAGGGCTGGGAGCAGAGCCTGGCACCTCAGTCGTGGCCTGCTCTTCCCACTTTGCATCACTGCGAGCAGGAAAGCAGAGAGCTGATGAGTGCCCAACTTCTGTGGGTTGTGCTCCACATTTAGGGGAGTCCAGCGGAAGCTGTGTCCCCAGGAATGACTTTTTGGATGGCCTGCATGTCACATGGGCACAAGGAGCTAAGGAGGTGCCACCGTGCCCCGGGGGGGATGGATCTTGGGGAGCCCACGTGCCAGGTGCCCTTACCTCGGGCAACAGGGACGTACTTCTCCAGGACGCTGATGTAGAGCTGCAGGGTGAGCTGCGGGGTGGAGCCCAGGAAGGCCTGGATGACGGCCATGCGCTTGAAGGCGTTGCGGTGCGTGGCCAGCCGGCGCTCCGAGTGTCCCACCTCCTGCTCCATCTCCACCTCGTAGCCTTTCTGCAGCCGCCGCTTGCGGGTGATGGTGACGTAGGGCTCCTCCTCCCTCCCTGACCAGCAGTACACCAGCAGGGCCTCCATGCACCTGTGGGGACACAGGAGCTGTCTCCCCGCCAGCCTGCCCGCTGCCCCCCGCTCCCAGCACCTCCGGCCGCCCCTCGCCTGATTTGGGCAACTGTCCAGCAGTGCTGCGGGCAGTCCCTGGCTGGCCACACCAGCACCGTGGGGATGCCCAGGGGCTGCTCCTCTGCTCCAGCACCCAGGAAGAATCATGGGCAGAAGGGCAGCAACTGCCTCAGCGAGGGGTGAAACAGCTGCTGGAAGGGGTGCAGCATCCAGGGCACAAAGCAGGGCCTCTGCTGGGAGCTACAGCTACAGGAAGGTGTTGATCACCCTTGGGTTCTTTCTTCCCAACTGGCAAAAAACTCTTCCTCTAAGCAGAGGCAAAAGAAACTGTGATACTGTCTTTGATCTCTCATCTTGAGCAGAAGAAGGCTTCCACGCTTCCTCCTTGGTGGGGACAGCAGGAAGGGGAGCGCGGGGTGAAGCCGTGTGTGGCACGGGCAGATAAGGCAGCGCTTCCGCAGCCCCTTCTCTGCGGGGCCCTGGTGTGTGACTTCCTGCCA
>VZRF01011048.1:0-149216 GCA_013396875.1 Vireo altiloquus
CATTCCGCACCACTGAGTGCTGGAAGGAGAGAGAGAATGAACTGGAGGTGATCATACTGAGCTCCATCTTAGAACAACAGGAATAGGGATGATACCTGTGGACCCTTAGCATCCCGACTCTCTGGCCTAACAAATATTTTACCCTTCCTTCTAGGCCTAATAATCCTTAGAACAAATGGGAAGCCAAAGGCTGTTCCTTATCTTGAATCTACTTTTCTTTAACATCTCTTCTTGTAATGGTTTTTTCCAGTTTGCTTAAAGACTGTGAAGCAGGGCTCCAATCCTTCTTCCTTGAGAAGTGTGTTCTGGGTAAGAGGAGCTCTCTGAAATACTTCGTCACTTTAGGTGTACTAAATACTTGCTTCTTCCTCCAGCTATCACCCTGAGACTGTTCTGTGCTTTCACCCTCTACTCTATCCTTTCATTTTTGTTTGGTTCCCCTTTTCCAGTGCATTTTGAAAAAATTTCACTTTGTTGAAGTAACGTAGATTCTAGTTTGTTGGTAAACTCTATCTCTGCGCAAGAAAAAATGTGGGGTTTTTTGTATTTTGTAGAATATTTTTTGTGATGTTAACATTAACAATGCATGTATTGGTTTAAGAGTGCAATCACTACAGCAAAGTAAAATGTAGCTACTTTACATGGTGTTTTGACTAACACACTCTTACCCCAAGACCTTTCAGCAAGACACAACTACTCCTTGTTTGTGATGGAAAATCTGCTATAAAACTGAAAAAGGAGCTCTGCAGGGAGGGCATGCCATGACCTGAAAGCTAACAGCACATTTACAGCTTAATAAAGGATCTAGAAGGGAAAGACATATTTTTCTGTTGCTTTGTAGTTTGACTTTCACTGCGTGTCTCCTGGAAGATGAAATCTTTTGTGATCCCTTTTGGAGAAGAACGGCTGGTTTTAAGAAAGCAAAGAATAAAACCAAAATTGGTTGTGTTTATGCCTACTACTGTTTGTAAGGTACGTGTTGGGGAGGAGTCTAGTCTAATGACAGGATGTGATAGTAGATACACATGCTAAGGACAGTGCTATTAAGGTTTTCATGAGGGTTTAATATCACTTATTTTACTTATAGAAATACTCTGTATGAGCCTTAATTACGTAAGGACTGTGCTAATCTTAGTTCATGCATCTTAACTCGAAATGCACCCATTCCCCACCCAGATTGTGACGAAACCTTTCCTTCACATTCAGTGGCAGTTTTAGACTCAGACAAGGAGCTGGGAAACATCCTCGTTATCCAATACGGTTCTGCCTGAGAGCTTGGCTTCTAAATACAACACATAACAAAGAAAGAATACTCTTCTGGTGAAGTTAGTGCCACCCATGTCACCTTATTGACAAAATAATTCCTTCTGCTGGTTCTTGCTACACAGGAATAAACTTTAGACACAAAACATTCCCTACTACATTCAGAGCAATGGGACTGCAAGAGCCTGGGAACCACACGGGCTCAGCAGTCCTTCTGCTGTGATTCTTATCCCCATTTTATCTGCATCACCACCCTGTCTCAAAGTGAGGGGATCAGAATGACCAAACCCACACTGCTCTTAAGTAGGCCTTGGACTTTTCACAGAGTGCCATGATGGTATTTCCTATATGTATGCTTTATTACCTACAGATATACCTTATCTTTCAAGCATTAAGGATGGGGATTTCCCATAAAACTATCTAGAAGAAGCAAAGAAAATGAGAATGAATGTCTGATGGTTCCATGCTTTTTTACAGACCTGTGGTGGTGTGTGTGCACAATAGGTCCAAGAGTGGTTTAACAGGATTGTACTATTCCAAGAAACAAAATGAGATTTCTGTAGGTATAGAAAACCTATTTGTCTCACTTCAGAGAATTAAATATCATTTAACTCACTGTCAATCCAAGCTGTATGGAGCAAATCCATTATCATCCACAAAAAACCTCAGAAAAATAGTAATTGAAATGTGTATATAGGAGACGGGATTGGACAGGGGATGAAAATGGATGAAAATGGTAGTTCAGCCTAGGCTTAAATGGAAAGACTATTCAGACAGGATTTCTTCTTTCCAGAGGTAAAGGGACCTGATAATCTGGGCATTGGGGCACTGGTAGGGGGGGTTAGTACCATCAGGTTGGGGTGCAGACACGTACAGTTACAGGCAGAGGAATCTCCAGCAGTGCAATAGTGATGTAGGCTGCCAGTGTGACCTCGTCATTCACTCCACCCTGCAGGGAAACACAAAAGTACTCGTTGATCCCACACAGCACCACTGGCTTCTCCCTGTGCTGCATATCTACATCCTGCAGGGACATATTCTTCCTGGCCTCCTTTTCATGCTAGGTCCTTCAGAAGATGCTGATGACTTCTTCCTGCTTCTGTGATAACTCACGTATATAACTCCTCACTCTTTCCTAACCCCCAAGGGCTGAAATAACTCAGTTGACCCCAGAGTGGCTTATGGTCAAGTTCCAGCCTGACAAAGCCCATGTGGAGCCAACCAGGAGTCAGGTTACCTTCATAGCATTGTTCAGGAGCGTCCCAGAACTGCGGAAACAGCCATTCTCCTTCTGCTTTTGGGTAAGCCAGCTCAAAGCATCCTGGATGTGCTTCTCTTCTATGAAGATGTGAGGCCGGGCCTGGGCAAAGGACTTGAGGACAAAGGCTGTGAGCCTGAAAGTGATAGAGGGAACCAAGACATCCTGAGTAGGCCCTGTATCCATCAGAGGTCACAGGGCCCATCTAACTTCATCTCCACCTCCATTTCAAACTCCACAATGACCAACCACAAGAGAACATTGAGGAGTGTGTGGGCATGAAAAGCAGAAACAAAAACCCAGTGGTACTGGGGTCTTACCATGTATTTCCCACTTGCCCGTAACGTGGCCCAAAGGTGCTATAAGAACCATCCCGGTGTTTGTACTTCAATTGCCTTTGATACCCTGAAATGGAGAGTGAAAAAATATTTCAGTTGCAGCAGTGCTTTTCAAGGAGCCATGCAAAGGCAATGTAGCAGACATCTGGGACACAGTGCCCCCTTTAGCTAATGGCATGAGTGTGAGCTATGCTGCTCAGTATTACAAAGGAAGTTCAGGCAAATCCCAGCTCTGAATATCTCTATTCTTGTGCTCTTCTTCTCACCAAAACCACCTGGAAACTGGATATCTGTGGTCATTACTGCTCTCTGCCTAAGACTTCATGAGGAGAGGTAATGCATTCCAGATTTGAGAGAAAGGAGAGAATGGTTCCCAGAGGAGAACTGGTTAAAAATGTGAGCCCTACACAGGATAGGAATTCAGAAAACAGGAACATTTTCTTTGGAGGAAGTGCAATTTTCCTGCAAAAATAATTAAGTCACAACAGCCCCTTGCAGGTGCCCACTGCGTGTGCATGTACTGGTGTTGCGTCTGTCATCATGCCCTAGCTAATGTGGTAAAATTCTGCCCTGGTCAAAGATGAGCAGTACTTTCTACACCTCAATCCTAAGGAGAATTCGACATCTATATAAACAGCTGCCATGATTAATGGTTATAGTCTGATTTATGTATTTCATATAACCCTTTTCTTATGGAGAGAAATCCTGACTTATTGCCAGCCCAGGACTTTTTCTGTGTTCCTGTTTGGATGCTACTGTCTCACCCTGTACCTACAACTGAGCATAGGATTCCTTCTTACAGATACTATATTGTATACCCCTAACCTGCCAGTATCCCGTTCCTTTCTAGAGACAGCCTCCAACAGACCATCCAGGCCAGTGACCAGCAGGGTCCTTACCCAGTAGCCAAGGGAAGGGATGAACAGAAAGGCTAAGGCTCACCGCTCACTAAGTATCCAATGGCCTTGGATTTGATCTCCTCATTCAGCTGCCCTGTCTTGTTCAGATAGTCCAGGACGTAGATGTTGGGTGCAAACAGGACCATGTTCTGCTCCCCACAGCCGAAGGGCATCTGGAGGAGCTGGTGCAGGTTCTGCATGGCAGTGCCCATGATGTCACCTGGGGAATGGGACAATCCACAGTGTAAACTGGCCATTAGACAGACTGAGCACAGCCTGAAGTGGCAGTGTTAGCCAAAATAGCATGTGACACTTGGAGGAGATTTCACTTACCTAGCACTGAGAAATATGCTCTGGCTGAGCCATCCACCACAGTCCCCGGGAGAGCCAAGGAGACTGAGTCTGACACTGACTTTTCTGGGATAAAAAGCAGAGTAATTTGGTTACAATTCCAGAGGTATCTACATGCACAGGTGGCAACTATCCATGGGTGAGGCACCACCTCCTGAAGAGGGGTGTCCTGACTTCAACAAATCCATTCATCTCCAATTTTGTTGATGAAGTTTCCCATCCTGCAAATTTTGTGTTGGGCCTGCAATACCCTTATACAGAGATTGTCATGGACTTCTACACGGCATCATCAACTAGCCTTGACTAACAAATAAACTTTTTCCAGCTGATTTTTCTGTCCTTTTCTGCTTTGGTGGGAAGACCTGGCTTACTGCAGAGTCTGGTTTGTGATTTTATACCTGTTAAATGAAAGGCGTTAGAGGTAACCGAATTAAATTCCAAATATTCTCTCCCTGCAGTGAACTTGCCAGCCTCATTTCCTAAAAGTTATGCTTATCCCTCTCTAATTGTAGACACTATTACATCCTCAGCTTTTCTCCTCCAGGAAGAATTGTTTTCATTAATAGTTGGACATGCGTTTAGTTTGTCCAATTTTATCAGATCTCTACACCTTTCTTCTCAAGAGTGGAGCCCTCACAAACCTTTTCTTCTTCCTTTGTCTTTAGTTTCTACCTCAGCAAAGAAAGTCTTAGAAAACAAATGTCTCTTACCAGATGCACAGAGCAAAGAGTTGTATGTGGTTTCCACTTCAGTCCCTTCCGGCTTGGAGAAAAAGGCAAGGAAGAAAAAAGCAAAAATATGAAACAGCAACAACAACAAAGAAAAGGAAGAAATATCAAAAGGGAAATGAAAAAGAACTCTTTGAAAATTGCCCAGAAAGTTTTCTCCTCCATGTGCTAAACTGAGGATAATTGAGGACTGTAACATACTGGCCAATTACAAATATGAAATGTAATACATTTTCTTTTCTTTCTTATCACTGAGACACCCTGCTGCTTCACAGGGTGAGATGGAGATAGCATGCAAGGTGATGTTATCAACAGAGACATGGGACTCTGCCATCCAAGGTGCCACCCACTGTGGCCCAGTCTAGCAGAGCTCTCCAGGCTGTGGTGAAGGCTAAGTGCCACTGGGAGGATAAGTATGCAGGAACTTTGACTGGGGACAGCTAGAGCACTCCAATGCACCTCAAGTGACATGTTAAAACAACCAGAGTTTAAATACATGCCACAATCAACTGGTTAATAATTTCTAGTGTAGCCTTTGAAGTCAAAAGAATAACACTTTCCTGTTGAGATGGGTGAAAAAATTTTGCAGAAAATTCAGGAATCAAATGTTTACTAGAAAAACATTTTTTGTCATAGTTTATTTTGGTGATCTCCCTGCATCAATTTTTTAACCTCTAAATAGGAGAGTTCCCATTGTTTCCTTACTGGTTTCCAGCTTTTGCTGGCTGATATTTTTTCCCAGCATGTAAACAATGGTGTTATTGTCTTCACTTTCTCACTGTCAGAATCATTGTCTCTCATTCTTCAGTATGAAAAGCAGAAAAGTATTAAAACAGCAGGGAAAAAAAAAAGAAAAAAGAAAAAAAATTTCAGATAAACTGTGACAGAGGTAAATGCTTCTGTTTGAAAGGGCACCTTCTTGCTTGTTTTAATATGCCATTCTGATATACAACTAAATAAGAAATCCATTGTTTTGTTTGATTTTGAACATTTAAACAGGAAATTAAAACATACAAATTGTAATTATTTGACTGATTTTCCTTGATGAGAAATTCCTGGGTGGAAAAAAAATCCTTTTTCCCAAAGAGCTCTCAGTGAGGGTTGGTTTCTGGAGGGGCAAGAAGATGCCCTGAGGCCTCTGGCACACTCACTTCTCTCCCTGCAGCAGGGATGCACTGCCTGCTGCAGGGAATATTGTCATCCATGTGCTCGTGACAATGCAGCTTCACCCCAAGCCTGTTACACTGTATCCATCCCTGCTAATTAATTGTTCAGCCTTGGATGCTAATCTCCGATTCCATCTCGTCAAGGCTTGCTGTAGATTAATTACCACATTACAATAACAGGATAGGATGAGCATTCTCTCAAACAACCTGACAGAAGTAACTCCAATATTTGTTCAGTAATTTACATCCCCCTGCCATCTGGGAGAAGACTTTACAGTGCTCTATCTTCCTGTATCTTCAAAGAACAAAACAAACAGTCTTTTTCCTGAAGGCGCATATGAAATTTGGAAAATTTCCTGAAATGTTAAACAGTTGTTCATCTATTATACATTCAAATCCATTTGTAAATGATTAAAAAAAAAAAAAAAAGCCTAGCAGATAGGATGGTTGTTCCATCATTACATTCAGGTTAGCAAAACATTTCCTGAAGCAAAACATATCCTAGCTCTGCCTTACTGAAAACTGGAATGTCTGCAATGTAAGGAGGACTTATTATTATATGGATTTCCCCATACAACAAACTGGTACTTTTTGTTTGCTAATAGCATCCAGAAGTCTTATACTGTGGATTAATTTTATGACTGGCAACTTATCACGAGAAAAGCTATGTTTTTATCATTGCAAAACACTGCTTAAGGAAAGAAGTGTACAAAAGAATGTAAAAATAAAAGGTTAATCACACTGTTTTGAACATTCTTAGAAGTGTAATAAAACCAATTCAAAACAGTGATGGTAGTTTTGTTTAGAAATATTTGTAGATTGTAGTGACTGTTCCAGAGTACTGGCCATGGGCGTGAGAAGTAGAAGCTTTCTGGCTAGTGTTCTATTCACAACCTATCCCTGTGATTTATTAGACGCAAACCCAAGGATTTCTCATTTATCTCTGATACAATGTGTCTCAGAAAAACCTGTCATTATTGCCTACCTTATTATTCCTGTCCCTTTCTGTAATGTAAGACCCTGCTTTGACTGTGAGATGGCAATGTTATGAGTTATGGGCTCTATTGGTCTGTGTTAGATTTATCAGTGCTTCTTTCCTAAAAGCTTGCAGAATAAGAGTCCCACAAGCCTTATTGCTGCTCTCAGGGCTAAACCAGAAAGCCTTTATCACACACAACTCTTGCTGTTACTATTGCTACTTTTCTGTGCCACCCAAATTAGCCTCCCACGTACCTCCACCAGCAGCTCTCTGATGACTGTGTCCTTCCGCCCTTTCTCAGGCGCCTCCACAACAGAGTTCCCGCAGGGCTGCTGGTTCTGCAGGGCCTCAGTGGTCACTGAGAACTCCACCTGCCCTGGAGGAAACAGGGGTCAGTCAGCCCTGCCAAGCAGAGACAGGGAAATATGGGTCTGTGTTTGTGCTGGGCACTCTGTGATGCATTACAGAGAGGCTTTTCCAACAAGAGAACTAAATCTGAGATAGGGTTTTATCTTGATCCAGATGCAGCCTTCTAGACCACCTCCTTTGTGATGGCCACGCAAGCAGGTGTTAGTCCATCAGCATGAAGAGTAGTGATGGGGAAGGCCTCATAAATCAAATGGTCTTTTTCTGGGAGGCTTCAGAGAAAACAAGCTTTGATTAAGAAATTTCAGGCCCAGACACATTAAGACAATATATTCTTAGCTCCACAACTGGAATATCTGAGTGCTTTGCATGCATTAAGGGAATTTGTGATTTCTATTAAAATATTGAGAATGGCCTGTAACACATGGTTTGTTTAGGACTTGGAAACACTATACCCAGTGTAGTGTTTCAGCCTCAGGGTTGGAATTCTCACTTCTGACATAGAGAAGGTCCTTCCAAACAGGTTTCCTCACACCAAAGATCTGATGCCATACACAGATATCTGATCCCAGTATCTTCTTGTCATCTGGTCTCTTACCTAGAGATCTTGGTGTTACTGCCCAAGCAACAGTTTTTCTTTCATTCACACAGATGCAGTAGGATTCTTCCTCTTTCCCCACTGGTACAGCCAGGAAATCACTCGATTCAGCCAGAGACACACTGACCTGCCAGTTGTACAGAGAGAGGTCATGAGGTTTGGACTTGCAGGGGAGGTGGAGTTATTGCAGACAATGCAGTACATGGAAATAGGTGGTGGAGCTGGTTATACTGGGGGATTGAGGACCCTATGGGTATTGCAGAGCAAAAGCTGCCTGATAAAGGAGGAAATGACTGAAATGTGTACAGTCATAAGAGATCAGGGAGGTAAGTGTAGAGAACGGGATCTTTGAAAAGGAAATCCATTCTGGGAAAATGAATAGCACAGATCAGTTGTGACATGAATTAAAGATCTCCCTCATGATTAGTTAGGTGAAGAGATAAAACACGAGCAGTGGGACAGCTAGTAAGGGAATAAAGAAAAGTAGAATAAGGGAACAAGGAAAAGTGGAATAAGGAACCTGAAAATAGCAAACAAAATAGGAAAGACAGGGACATAAATGAGCGTGCATTGGAATGACTGGGTAAGTGCCGCTCCTTGTTTCAGCTTCACTCCTTTTAGAATAAAAATCTGTATTTATGAAAAACTGAGCAAAGGTGATTGAGATTCTGTACTAATCCCTTCCCAAATTTTCTCTTGTGTTTTTTTGTTGGAAAAAAATGGAGATAAGAATGGTGAAGCTGCATAGCTCTGCTCAGTGTCTTAGGGACAGATGCAACAAATTACAGGAAGTCTGCACATTCCAGCAAACTTTCTGTGAAGTTTTGTGAGATGACACTAAAGACTGATGACAGGTATCCACCCTGTTGAACCTGGAACTTCCATGTGGGTATGCAATGATTCTGCAATCTGGGAAGAACCCAAGTTCTCTATTTCTATAGAACAATGACATAAATTTGTGATGACGAGGCTCTGGGTCTCAGTAGCAGAGCTTTAGGCTCTAAATCAAATGCAGCTTTCAAAACTCTGTCAGGAAAACATATTCCCTCTTCATTGAATACAACAAGGAGCTGTACATATGTACACCTATATGAAATGATCTTTGCAGATCAGTCATCTGGCTTGGAACACCTTGTTAAAAGTGACCCAGTGTAGTCTTGCCTGAGCTGTTGGGCCGAGCAAAGCTGTGAACCCCCCTTACCCTGATGCAGGCAGGCAGGTAGTTGAAAACAGTGGCTTTCAGCGTGAAGGACTCCCCACGCACTACAGAGTAGGGCATGGTGAGCTCGACAAAGAAGGGCTGGAAGGCTCTCAGGGACACTGTCGGGGACAGGCCAAAGCCTGTGTCCGCCGAAGTACAGAATGCATTGGCTTTCCACTCGGTGATGGTGTCAGGGATGGTCACTTCTAGATCAGCTTTTCCCTCAGAGCTGGTGAGAGACAGAGAACAAGATTTTAGTTATATTCTGGTGTTCATCTATTCTGCTCACAGCCTACTGAGCAACATCTGCTGACAGCAAACCCCTGACCAGCTGGGATATAGGCACTGGCTTTTGCATGTCCCTCTAAAGCATCCTATGCTTAATGTCCTTAAAAAATCCCTTTCTCTACTAGAAATACTCCTCTCACTGAAATACCAGTACATCCACTGAGGCTTTAACCTAGTCCAAGGTTTTGGCCTAGTGACCACACTCTACATTCCCTTAAACACTTACTTCACTGAAACTGTGTCCCAGATCCATGTCTCAGGGAAGTACTTCCGGACAGTCTCCATAGGATTACCATCAACCATATCTTCTGCCATGTCATATTCCAATTCTCCATGCAGATTCATTGCAGAGACTATCAAATTCATTCAAGGCCAGGAAAAAAGGAAAAGATGAGTCAAACTCCATTTTAAACCAGGAACATACTTTCCCTCCACGTAGTTGTTATTCTTAGGTAAAATTTTAAAACTGAAAGAACAGCTTTGACACCTTGGCCACCGGAAACATTAATTTCTCTCTTGCTATCTCAGTATTTAATTTTTCTTAATGTTGCTGCTCTTCTTACAGAGATTGAATGGAGTTGAACATTCTTCCCTCACTGCCAGCAAACCCAGCAGTTCCAAGAGAACCACTCACGATGATGTTATTGAGGGTATATTTCTATAGCAATACAGAATCAAATGTGAAACTTACTGCCCCAGATACTACCATGGCCCATAGTTTCATAATCTGGCTGAAAAATTGATTGCATTTATACATGACCAGAAACATAAGACACACCTATCCCTCTCTAGGAATTTTTTTAAAATGAATATGGGTCTTTACATCTCTGGCCATTAGCAAATATACAGGAAGATGCTTTCTTACAGTACAGCAAACTGTTGTGCCCTATGAAAGGCTTTTCCTTCAGACTTAGAGGGCTTTACATATTCTTAAAGCAGACAGCTGTCCTGGACCATACTCTGATGACAAATCCTCCATTTCAAAACCAAAGATCAGGTGTCTTATCAGTAGGTGGATAGAAGCTGTCACTGGACAAAAAGCTATAATTATTTAATTGGAGCTGAGGTACTGCACCATAAAAATCAGTAACTAGAAGTGATACAGGTGAGTCTTTTATACTTTGCTAATCTCAGATTTTTTAAGGAAAAAAGTGAACAAAAGCAATATCATTCTCCTATCTTCACAGTCACTGAACCTGTTCACAGAGAAGTGACGTGACCTACCTAGCCACTGCCAGTCATGCAAGTGGGGAAACTGGGAACAGAACTAAATTTCTGAGCCCCCAGTGGTAAAATATTGACCTACAGGATTGTACCACCTTCTTCTTTGTCTTGGCCCACTTTTGCCCTAGTTGTTCCTCTAGCTATTGCTAGAATGTGGCTGCCTAGAAGTAGATGTCCCTTTTTTAGGTTTTCATAGCTGGACTCAGATCTGATGGGAAAAAAACCCTACTACTTTGTGCTGAAAGACTCTTCTAGTGCCTGCAAGACCTTCCCTGCTGTAGGGGCTGGCGACCTTTATTCCCAGCACACACAGTTCTACCCAGGCACATCTGGCTGCTGGTAGGGTACTGGCAAAGGTGGATCAGTTTCATATTTCAGGACTAGGTCCAGAAGGGAGGGATCCTGAATTAGGTCAGCATATCTGAACACAATCAGATCTGCCTGTGTAATTAATATTCAAAGATTCAAAGAGGGAAGGAAAGAAGCAGGGTGGTGAATTTTAGGAGGTTGTGTGAGAGGTAAAACCAAAGAGGTACTAGAACCACTGTAACTCCTTTCCATCATGTGTTCTGGGTAATGCTCGCAGAGTTCAGGCTTATGGATCTTGCTGCTAGTGAAGACTTTTAAGCCCAATTCCTAGTAAACAAAGAGAAAGAAGAACAAAAAATATGCAAAAAATTGTTTGAAAATAAACTTTACTCAGTATGTCAAGAATGGATGTTCCTAAGTCTGGTATTGGTCAGAATAACAAAGGCTTGTAAGTAAATCCCAGATGGGCTGGTTTGACACAGATATGGGGTCTCTGTCATGTTATTCTCATACTAAGGCTAAGTCCTGGGATGATCAGATGGAAAGGTAAGGCCACAGGCCTACCTTGGGGACAGCTGTCTGGGTGAAAATGGCATATGTGAAATGCACTGGAGTGAGGGTACCCAAAAAGCTTTGTGCAGGACGCTTTGGGTGGGTATGTGTGGATTTGTGGGTTATCAAATCAGCTGATACTTAATTAGAGACCTATTTAAATCAGAGAAAGAAACCATGAATGAATGAGGACTTTCTAATATTATGGCACTACAAGTAATTTCCCAGAACTGTTTCCTTACCCAAGCTCATTTGCAGGTGTCTCTACTATGAGGAGACCTTTCAAAGGTAAAATGGTTTAGATAAATAGTTACTATTTCTGGGCTAAGATGTAGGAACTGGTCCTGGTTATTTTCTCGCATACAAATGTGAGCAAGTTTACAGCAAATGAGCTTTATTCTTTTCATTAAAAAACCCTTCAGGACAGGTGAGAAGAAGAGAGGAGACTGAATTCCAAAAGGGAACAAAAGAGAAAAATGAAAGGCTGGTGCTTACTTTGAGAATGTTGTAGGCATCACCTTCACCGTCAGATGAAATGGGTATGTAGAGAAATCCATTTAAGGACAGGTTGTCAAGTGACACACATGGATTTACATTGTCTTCTTCCAGGTAGTAGTCCATGAAGCTATAACCCTGGCTTTCCTTCAGTGGGAGAAGATGATACACCTGGGGAAATGGAAAAACAGGGAAAAATGCAGCAGGTCAGCACTTTCAGGGACAGACACAACCAAACACTCCATTGGTAAATGCTAGCTTCTAAAAAACAAGTGTAGGGAATACAACTGTAAAAATACATAGCCCCGTGTCTATAGTGGTGTTAGTGGGTACTTGGGTTGTTCTTGTACTTGCTCATTACCAAAAGCAGCCAAGACTCACAGAGCTGGGAGAAAGCTCATTTTCAGGCTTCATAAGGAGAACACTCTTGTCCACTGCACGGAGGGCACACAGGGATCTGGGAGAGGTATGGAGTCGCAGGTGTGTGTTGGAAGCAGGAAGACCTTCCTTGGGTGCAAAACTCAATCTCACCTGCAAATCCAAAAGGAAGTTCAAGCAACCACTTTTCCAGACACTGCTGCATCTATTATTCTGACATTTCTAGCCTTGTGAACTGGGCTCTACTAGTGTCTAATGTATATTCATCTTTGATCAATGTAATTAATAAGGATGAGTGATTCTCTTTTTGTTTCTGTCTTGCTCCACTTTTTATTTTTTTAACTTTGTAGCTTATTCTGGTCACCAATCCTCAGTCAACATCTGGTAAGAACATTTCATGAACCCATTGTGAATTCTGCTTTCATTCTGGAAATCTAAACTGAACTGCTGTCCACAAGATAAACATGGGTTGCATAAGCCATGTCTTGTACTCACTTTATTGGGGAGGCACATTTCAACCTGGAAATCTTCTGAACTGGCGATGACTTCCCCACTGGGTGAAATGGTGTACACAAGCATCTGTGCCACAGGAGCAATTGCTGCCTCGACAGAGAAGCTCAACCGAAATGTCCCATTAGCTAAGAGAGAAAAAAAAGGTTATTCAATATGCAAGAGGTTCCAGTATATGCATTTGCCTTCCCCTGATGAAAAAGTCAAGTTCACTCATGCTGAACATTTTTAGTTATCAGTGGCCAGACAACTGGCACATGAACAAGATCTATGGTCATTGCTGAAGATGCCTGCATTCAAAGACTGGTTGTGAATTGACAAATGAGATGAGTTTGGAGGGCCTCAATCTGCCTTTGAGATTCTCCCCAGTTAACATCTGGCATAATTTCTTGATGCTCCTAACCCTTTTTTTTCCCTCAAGCTCCAACATCTACAAAAAATAGTCTAGGAAAAAAAAGGTAACATGACTGTTGGAAAGGGTGACAACAGTCAAGGTTGCAGAGTGGCTGAAAGAATAACTTGGCAAGGTTACTGCTAAGCAAGCACTTATGTGGAACACCAAACTATTGCTCCAAGCACAGTAGAAAATGCTCCTCTGTGCTGGAAAACTCTTTTTATCTGGACCTGAGCTTTATGTCACTATCTAGGTGACAGAACATCGCTTGGTACTAGCCCAGGTGTGACTTTAGTCACTGCTACTAGTGAGGGTACAGAACTTTGTGCAGAACACGAGATCTTTTACTGCCATGATCTGTTTATATCCACTGCAGTGCAACTCCTTCTCACAGACTTACAAAAAGTCTCCTTCTTCTCATTTTCCAAAGACATTTAAAGTTGCATCGCAGCCTGTCTCAGTTATTGAAATGTGTAATCCTTGGACATTTATGTGAATAAATCTAAATGTATTGATTAGAATATAGGTATGCTTTATAGTGTTTGCATGTTTACAAGTCTGGAACAGTACCAAAAAAAAACAAATGAGGAAAGTGAGAGACAAAGAAAAGGATACACACTCTTCCTGCTTGTTGCACTCATGAATCTTACAACACAGGTAAGCATTCACAATCAGAATAGGGTAGAGTGGCTATCAGAAAGTGCTGGTCTTAGTAAATGGCCAAAACGTAATTCTTATTTTTGGTTTAATTTTCTAATATTTCTCATTAAAAAAATAGCACCTGTTGGAACTCAGAGAAAACGAAACTAACCAAAGCCACTTCATCTAAAAAGGTTTTGTTTTGAAAATTCAAACATTACACATAAAGTTAGAACGAAATGTTATATACAGTGTTTGAATAGAAGTAATTTATGTACATCCCCCCCTGCCTCAAATTAATATCACAAATACTAAAAAGGCATCTTTCTGCTCACCCTCTCCAGGCTTCACAGTCAGATCATGGGTGTCAGCAAATATGATTTTTCCCTTGGCCATCACCTGTGTAACAGAGAAATCTTCCTGTAATTGTTGCTACCAGTGTTGAAAGGCAGAAGGAATGCTCACTGGTTAACTGTAGAGTGTGTGTGACACCAAAAGATGCTAAGCAAGTGCCAGGCTGGAATTTACTGGGTCTTCGGAGGCAGGAATATTTGCTCCTAGGAGGACCAGTGTTTCCACATTGCTCATACTTATCTTTGCTATATATTACATATATAGATCAGGTTTGAATGCATTTTGCCTAAATATAACCACACATAACTTTGAGAGTCATCTGCACATTTTTAACAATTTGAAACAGACTGGAGTTCAAAAAACCTCCTCATTCCTCTCTCAGTTGCATTGTGAAACAGTATGCAGAAAAATTTCACTGGGATCAGTTTTATAACCACACAGAGTTGGGATAGAAGACCACAGGCTGCAAAGAATAAGAGCCTGAATAAGGACCCTGAAGTCAGGCAGTAAGCAATAGCCTAAACGCTTCCTGTAATTTCCTCATTTCTAGAAAAAATTCCTTTTTCATAGTCAAAAATATCTTTTATTCAATTACTTTTGATGTGGAATATTTATTCCATACCACCATATTTGAATCTCAAGGTGTAGGATCTACACCTATAGAAATTGGAAGTTCTTTCACTTTTTATTTATCTGCTGTATGTGCATATTTAAACTCAATTTTCCCAGGCTACTGGGATAAACAGGTAACTTGTCCTTCCATTAATTGTTAGCAGTCTTGAAAATAAGCCCATAGACCTCTCTAGGACAGGTTTCTATTCTCTTTTTTGAATATCAGCCTAAGTCCCCCTGGTGTTCTGTGCAGTCCACTGGAGCTGAAGTGTCCATTCCACTGATATTTTTCTTGTGTTCCAAAGCTACTCTCATCTCCTCTGCTAGCATCATTAAATGGGATAACCAGAAAAACAAATTTAGGGAGAAAGACATTCTATTTGACTATTCATTTGATTCATCCTGTTCTCCTGAGAGAACCTGACATGTCACTGTTTGGTCACAGTTCAATTAGTCTCTCTTCTCTGATCCCCAAAATGAACAAATTCACAGTTCTTAATGCCAGCATGTTACAGTCTGTTCCAATTACTGTGGTCTCCCAAAATTCTGCACACAGAGCACTGAGAAATGAGAAACATTAGAGAAATGTATTTAGATTGCACTGTTGCAGGCCACACTTTCCATTTTAAACCCTCTCCACCATTACTGGCTATCTAGCAGTGTTCTGGTTGCTCATCATGGAACAGAGCTAGAGATGACACATTACTTTCTGTGGCCATAGACCAAAGTAACCCCATATATGTCTTACCAAATAATAAATGACAATTTTCTTCTGCTCCCCTATGGCCTCTGGTGTGAAGATATAGTGCACCTGGACCTCTGTTGAGGAGCCACAACTTAATGTCTCAGGCTTTGGCTCAATTTTGAGGAAGCTCTTGCTGAGGGAGTAAGAGCGAGTTACTCTGCGCGTGGCATGCTCATAGGATGGTGTCATCCAGTCACTGTCATAACAGTTCAGTTCAGGTTTATGATCTGCCTAAGAAAGAAGAATAAAAGGTTGATAGCCAAAAAAAGTCAGGTAAAAAGTCACATAAAAGTCCACAGAAAAACTCTGGATAGTTCTGTATTTCCCATTCTTAGTAGATCTTGGATGACCTGCAGAGAAGACACAGGTAAGTGAGGTGACCTGACAAGAAACTTCCCTTTTTTTCCAATTGTCAGAAAAGACTGATAACCCATGGATAGATATTTCTCCTGTTGAAGAGAAAGACAGAGGCTTCCCTCTGTCTCTGCCACTCACTCGGACTTCCAGGGAGAGTTCTGTGAAGCTGGTAGTGTCTATGGAGAACCAGGATTGTCCCTGCTCATCTGTAGTGTAATTCTCTTTGTATCTGTTTCCACCCACAGTAATCGCGATGGTTTCATTGGCAAGAGGAGCATCAGTGCCATCGACCAGCTTCACCTAACAAAGCAATAACAAACTTCAGGTTTTAGACTAGCAGCAAAAAACAATTCCCAAGTAATACATCCTCTTCCCTCTTTTCCTCCTTCCCAGGCAGGATATTCCTTGATAGAGGGAATAAAACAAAAGAATGTGGAAATGTGCGAGGCATGCCCTATGTTGTTAGAGGGAACAACTGAGAAAATCTCAGCTAAACAACCCAGTCAGCCCACAGAAGTTATCTATCAGGATCCTAAGTTCTGCAGTAGTTTTAACTCCCCCGGCCAGCTTCATTTGGGACCTCCACCACATATCATCTGCCTCTTGAGCAGTGTAACCTGCACACCCCACTGCTCCATCCGATGGGATTGTGCACTTGTGTGTTTGCTCTGCCATTCATTCCCCGTGGTCTCAGAAGTTCCCTACCCTCCCAAAGAGTGGGATCCCTGGTTTGTACACATGGTCCAGCACGTCAAAGCGGATTCTGCTCATGGTGGAGGTGATACCACAGGAGCCTGTTCCAGTCATCTCAATTCCTGAGAGAGAGCACAGTAAAGAGGGATTATTAATGAATTTCTGGTCATGTTACTCCACCTTCCTTGTGCTTGCCAGTTCCTCCTGTTATGGCCTGCCATCACTTTGCCTTCTCCGTGTGCCACATACCTGTGCCATCTTCTGTGATTTTGCCTTGTACCTCAATGCTCATCTCATATCCCTTGCGTAGGAGCTGAAACACCTTGGTCCTCACCACACCAGAAACACACCCATGAGCATCTGCCTAAGCAAGGGATTGGAGAGAAAATTGAAATTCTGTGAACAAAGTTTGTGCCTTGAAGAATGAGAATAGATGCCCCAAACTCAATATACTTAATTTCTGTTCATGAAATTCCAGACTTATCTTCAAGGGTTGTCTCCATGACTAGAACTTGTGTTCAGCCTGTTTCCTAGTGTTTCATCCACACATTTTCTGTGTCCTATGAGGTACCTGACACACAGTTCTCCAAGGCACACACTGGTTTCCTTATTAATTCCCTCCTTAGTTTTGTTTTTCTTCCTGTTTCTTCCATTCTCTTTTTTCTTGTTGCCCTTTCTCCTGTATTTAACCCATATACAATACCACCTCATCTTATTTGTTCCTTGTTCTCTATCCTGCCTTCCTGTTTTCTCCTCATCTTTGCTCCTTTCTCTCAGTCAGTTCCTCTTATAGTTATGAAATTCTTTCAAAGATCTTTTCTCAGTTTGTGGAACAATAGCAAGGACCTCATGGCTGGTGACTGGAGGTCTGTCACTAGTTTCAACAGGGTGAGGTTTTCATCATCAATTCTGTTTCCAGTTTAATGATGCCTCTCTTAAGAATGCCTTCCTGTGAGATTCCCTGTTTTTCCCTGGAGACAATGCTGTCTCTGATGCCCTACTATCTCCCAACATATTTGGTCTCTCTTGAGACAACATTGCCCATTAACCTTAAGAAAAACCACTACACTTTGATCTTGGGACTCACCTGCCTAGTGAATTCTTCACACACGGATTCTGTTTCTTTTCCATAACAACTTGAAGCAGACTGGGAATATTTCCGGCATACTCGGACATTCACCAAACCAGGAACAGGCTTCCCATAGGTGTACCTAATCACAATGTGTTAAACAATGTATCAGATGAGACAGTCACTGTCACACTCAGACACATCTCCTTGAAGACCTCTGTGGATGATTTCCTAACACTTCTTAAAGGCTGACATTTAATCTGACATTTTAATGATTTCCAGCATTTCCATAGTGAGATTCTTCCATCATCCATGGAAGAAACATTCATCCTGTTCTAGATGGGAGGTCTCTGTAGAAAAAGATTGACTTTAGAAAATTATTTCAGCCAGGAACATTCTTGTGTTACAAACTGCTCAGGGCTCAGTGAGGAAATGAAAAGCCAACCAGGTACTCAGAAGGAGCTATTTATGAGCTAAAAATGAGAACGCCAGGTTTTCATCACCAATTTAAATGATGTCTGATCTGACTTCTTGGAGTATTTGAGAGTTCAGTATTGGCAGAGAAGCTCTTACTGATGAAATGTAAAGACAGAAAGAGAAAATGTGAAACAAACTGGGAAGAAAGATATTTGGATTTGTTTGACATAATCTTTTAAGAAACACAGGGAAGACCCTTCACTTTGACTGTTCAGGCCAAGCCGCAAGCTCAGGATTGACAGAATGAAGTCAGTCTGCACTAGATGCCTGGGAAAAGTTTAAAAAGCTTCTCTGAGCTCTTCTTGTGGTCCTCAGCAGAAGGGAAGAGTGAAGGATAAGCAAGAGAGATTTACTGGATCTCTGTGACTCACAGACCACAGACAGACACTGGAAGCTCGTTGTCCTTAATAGTGATCATCTTTGGCACCTTCACCAGGACCTCGAACCTGGGCAGCACTGGATGGGAGAGAGACAGGCTGGCATGAGAAGAGTGAATGGGAGCAGTGTACTACACAACAACCCGAGCACAGGGCCAGGATCATCGTCATGAACCTCTCTGTGGCCTTCAGTACAGCTGTCTACCCCTTGTGTAGGTTTTCTCAACCTTCCCTCACCACTGTTTGGGTTCAAAGGCAATTAAGGAAGTTTGTAGTCCTTACCTTCCCTTATTTGCAGCACAGGCTTATGTGTTCCCGCTGGCACCAGAGACCTGAGTAGATCCCTCACCAGTGTCCATTCAGAAGGACACACTGGTCCTGTGTGTTATGTTCACAATGCATAACTTGCAGCTAGGTCTTGGAGCAGCATGTTCACCACCTTTGTAATTTACCACATTGAAATGCCCTGAATCATTGATTCTCTTGGCTGATTCTTACTGTTCTGGAGACCCAGAGCTGCCCTTAGGCTCACCAAGAGGCACCGTGGGATATTGTCCTGCATATCCAGAGAGTTCAAGTGCATCTAGCCACAGACTCTCAGGTCTACAAACACCCAAGAAGTTTTATTAGAGAACTGGGAGTTAAAAGGCTCCCTGCAGCAGCATATTTCTCCTTACCCAGTCTCTGCTACCAGTCTGTTTGTAGCATTTGTGGATTGTTCTTTGGTCACAAGTTTTCTACCAAACATGTTTCCTAAGCTTTTTTCAGAAACAAGGAAGAGCAAAAATAGAGAAGACTACGAATAGAGAAAGAGACCTTATGCAAATGACGAGAGAAGCGAAATAGGGTCATCAAAATATTGTCATCTCTTACTTCATATCTAGTGCTACTTCACACAAGCTGCTGCACTGAAAATCAGCTAAGACAAGGTCAGGTGAGACTGGTGCCACAAGCCATGCACAGGAATTCTGGCATGTCCTCTACTTCCAAGAGCATTGTGAGCAAATACAAGCTCAGGCAGGTTGCAGAAATGCCATAAAGTCAGCAACCACTTCCAATACTTGGCACTTTCTGGCCAAACGCCTATAAGCCCCATTGACTATAATTCAGTCCCTCCCTTCTCCATGTTGCTCCCAGGAAATTCTAAATTGAGTGGTCACAGCAAAAGGCATTACTGTCAAATTCCTCTCCTTACCAAATTCCTCCACACTGAAGAAGTGCTCCACGTGGGATGAGAAGCTCTTCTGCACAACTATTTTGTAGGAGCCTTGGATGGGGTCTGAGGTGAGGGGGAAGGAGAGCTGTGTAAAGCCTGTTTCCAGTTCCACTCCTTGCCACTGGTACACACGGTTCCTCTGGGAATCCTGCAGGTGAGGGTGACAGTGTCACAAGACAGTACAGGAGAGTGCCAGGCACAGGGCAGTGTAGTGCCCAATGTATACACATCCCAGCTGGGAAAAGCCTGTCTGTAATTATTCAACAATCTGTCAGATTCTGAATTGACTTACCTGTCAATTCTGCATAGCTAGCATGCAAGAAAGCTTTTAAACACTTTTAACATCTGGGGATGTTGCCTCCCCTTCAACTCTACCTGCAAAGGATGGGACCAGGAAGCTAGGCAAGACAGACTGGCAAGGTAACAGAAGAGAACGGAATTGGTATCAGAAGTAAGTGGAGCGCATGGAGAAAGGAGGGAAGTTTCAGCCTCCTTGACTGGCTACACAGCATGCAAAAGTTGGATTTTTTTCCCCTGCCTGGAATGAAGCCTGCTGAATTACCAGTACACAATCTGCTGAGGACTCGGATGCCTGACTTATCTATGGGACTGAAAAATTTACGTGTGTAAGAGTCCTAGGATAGTGGTGAGATGGGGGAATGGTGACAGGAACAGGGGAAAGTATTTTTGCCTTAGGTTTTAACTTTTATATTTTTCAAATCCTGTACTGCTAGTGTAACTCTGAAGTTTCCTGTAGCTCGTTAAGTGCTGTTCTCTTATGCTAAGATAGACATAACAAAGCCTCTCCAGCTTGCTCTCCAAGGACATCCAGACTGTCCTAGGGCCAAAAGTGTAAACCTTCATCTTGAAGAGAGGGGGGCAAGCTTGGGGAAACTACATCATTAGCTAAAGTTTTAATTGGCAAATTTATGCTGATATGCAAATGGACCAGACCTGTAAAGGTGTGAAGAACCCCTGACCTGTCATCCATCTTGGGATCCGCTGAGGCAGGAGCCTCCAGACCCCCAGGGTATACCTTCGAATGCCTTTCAAATAAATACCTACCTTTATTCCCTTATTCCTGTCTAGTCTCTGTTTGTAGGTAGCCATTTAAGGCATCAGTATCCCCCACATACAGGCATCTAGCTGAGAGCCCTCCCTTGTGTCTTCATGCTCCTTATGCTGGTGCTGAAGTCTCATGACTGCTACATCTGTGTATTGTTCATTATTAACTTTGGTAAAGTTAACACAAAAAGTTATGAGATTATTCAGCTTGTTAGTCAAAGACATATTTCTGGAGGCAGTGGAGAGGATGTCTTTGTTGCTTGCTCCTTTCACGAAATTCCTGTACTCAGTAAAGTATCATCTCATAGAAAAGGAAGGGACCCCATGGGACAGCCCTAGCAAAAGGTAGTTCTGAGATGCTCCCCTTGAGCCTGCTAATCCACACCACCCACTGTCTTACTCTTCTTTCTCCAGTATTCACAGACCATCAGCGGCCCCCCAGCTCTGAAGCTCTTTTCTGGAAGTTTGTTGCTGGGAAGAGAGAATGACACCACTCTGAAAGGAGGATAAAAAAAGGAGCACAGCCTGGTTTTGGCCTACCTTCTGTTGTGATGACTCCTGAGCTCCAGACAGAAATGGAGCTGAATGGAGACAGAAACCCCACGCAGCAAGGAACAGTGAAAGGACTGACTAAATAGGACTCATTAATCACGTAAGTCAAAACAAAATTTGTGCACACTAATTTCAGGGTCCGTCCATGAGCCCTTATCATCAGTTTTTTCAGGAAGATATCCCAAATAATAATAGTAAATTTTGGGTTCTCATCTGAAAAAGTGAGTGCATGAGTTATTGAAGTATCCTTCCTATTATATTTAGCCTGCCGCTGAAGTTCAACCATTAAAAGAACCAACAGACAAAAAGAACATGCTTGAGAAGACGGGATGTCTACTTACCTAATTTTGTTTCTTTGGTTTTGACAGCTTATTTAACACAGATCTCTAATTTCAACCACACTTGGCAGACAGAAACTCTCAGTTCTGACTGGGAAGAGGAATAAGCCCTTTTGATGACTTCTAGGCAAGTGTAGTTCTGTTCACAGCATGGCTTGTAAAGGTTAATTAGTTTGTTCCTACAGCACATTCTGTGATCAAAGAACCATTGTTGGAAGTTATTTTGATGCATAACTACTCAGCCTTCCTTTAAACAAAGGGAAAAGGACACACACCCATGATTTTTCCCTTGCACTTCAGCCTGAAAACACCACTGCTGGAGGCTGGTACCTCTGTGCCTGCACATTCTTCTGCAAATAACAATGTAGTTATCCACTCACCTGAATGTAGACAAAGGGAAACTGTGGGGAAAGAGCAAATCAAAATCAGTGTTAGAAATATTAATCACATGGAAGTAATTTCCAGATTTGGACTGAAGGGCAGAAGAATAAACTTCTTCTAAGAAGTCCTTTGGGTTCTTCTCTTTCCATATTTTCTCTGTTTCCTTGGTTCTTGATGGCTAAGGGAATCTTTTCTATAATATTTTAGGGCCCTGACTTTTTCTCCTACCACGGTATGAAAATGTGATGAAGTACAAGTTTTCAAAGAACTTGTCTGCATGAGGAACTGCTTGCCAAATGAAAGAGAAGGTGGGCTTGCACCCCTGACCAGTTCCACAAAACCAAGTCCTCCCCACTCTGCTCTCTTAAGTGTGGGATTGCACCCACTGCCAGCCACAACTGCACACCTGTCACTACCCATGGAAGCTTGTCCCACCCATCCTTTTCAGCAATGGGATCCCTGCCCACATGCTTAGCTACATACATTCCTTTGCAAATCTGGTTTTAAACGTCTATGAAAAGGGGGATGTGTTTCTCAGCCAACAGAGAGAGGTGGAGTGTGTCCTAGGATAGAATATGGAACAGGTAAAGCGTGGTGTGAGAGAGTGTTATATGCTTTAAAGGCTGTCTTCAGTGGTTCTGGATGGTGACAATAATGGTGTTAATTAGGAATTAAATTTCCTGGCTAACAACAAGGAATGAAGGCTCTACCTTTTCATTCAGCGGGTAGAAGTCTTTGTCCAGAGAGATGATCCGAAACTGAACTGAAGGGTGTAACAGAAAAAAAGGAAAATTCACAGTTAAATTCATAGCCATCACCAGGAACTGTCAATGTTTCAATAATTTATAACTCAGATTCATTCCAAGGATCAACAAGCTCTGAATTAAGATCTCTAAGTAATAGAAACAATTACTTCAGGCTCTTTCTCTTGTAGATAGTCAGGGGCAGATAAATTTAGAAGGATAATCAGGTCTTGGCTGAATTGAATTATCTCTTGGGAGTGCCTGTCCTGCTTTGTTGATTCTGGTGCAGCCAAAGGAGACTATGCTTTGCAGTCATCCTAGTTTTGTGCCTCTAGTTGAGTAGAATGAATCGGAGCCCCTGCCTACATCTGGCTGAGATGCTGTGCCTGGAGAATGAAGATTATGAATAATGAAAGTACTGTGAACTAGACCTCAGCTGGCAGAAATAAGATTTAGTGAGTGCCTTAGATTGCCCCATGAAGAAATCTGAAAACTTTAATACAAGTATGGCTCCTCTAGAGAATGGAGTCTTTAAGATATTATGCTGTCAGAGGCAGCACCAGCCCAGTTCCCAGTACCTGTCTGTCCAGGCTTGTAGATGGGTTTGTCTGTCTGGACGAAGACCAAGCTTTCAGGATTCTTGACCAGCACTGACTTGCGGCTCTTGAACTTCAGTGTGTCCCCTGTCACCCTCACAGTGAGAAATGCCACTGATGTGCTATTGCATTTCGGAAGCTAAGGAGAATGAAGAGGATAACTGCTTTACTGATTCACCCCACTGCATTGAGCTTTGAAGCAAGGAGTGCTAGCTGGGTCAGAAAGTTCCCTAAAGGGACAAAAAAGACTCATTGAGGGGAGCTATTTTATATTGGTAAAATCATAAAATGAAGGCCTTGTTGCCTTTGTAAAATCATGCCTTAGGCCTGTTACTTTGGCTGGAGAAAGACCCTGAGAAAAGCCCATGAAAAGAAAAAAACAGTTAGTTTTTACCTATGTAAATATAGTATCAACAGAAAAAAAGAAAGTTAACCAATATAAGGAGAAAAACAGCAACATATCTGCGCCTGGTATTTTTCTGAGTATAAGCTTTAATGCTTATGCTATAGGTAGCCAATGGTAGTATATTGTAGTTAACAGTAGCCAATGAATCTACTGTAGTAATTCAGCAGCCAATGACTATGTAACACAAATGATAACATACAAAAGTATGTAAATAGAAGCTGCCTTGTTTAATAAAGGCTTTTTGCCCTTTGTCCAAGGCACAATCTGTGCATGTCGTGGCCACCCCAACAGTGACAGGGAGCAAGAAAAAACACCATTGCCTTCCTTCATTTATATACTTTTCTTAGAGAAATATTGAATCTGATCTTATTCTGTCACATTATTTATCAAAATGAAAATTAACCCAGATTCATTAATTAGGGTATGGAACCTGTTGCTTACATTACTCATCAACCAGCCTTCTGCAGCAAAAAATTATGAATAAGCACCGGAAGCAGCCAAATGACTTCATGGACCTCACTGTCTTTAGCCATTCCCCAGTTTCTACAGTTTTCATTCCACATTGATATTTTTCATCTCAGGCTTACACATATCAAACAAACATGGGGCACGTTCTGCCAGTCAAAGTTCCAAAAGACCTCTCCAAGTCATGCATGCACAGAAACATCATGTGGGACACAGAATTGGATAATGGGGGAAAATTAGTCCTCGTAAGACTACCACAGTCAGTTATCCACATTGAATTAATTCTTTTGTTTGTCTTAGCTTAGGGGTCTCTGATTGCAGTGGGTCTTATTTCTCATTGCTGGACTGTTTGGACTTACTGTGCCACATCAATAAACAGAGCAGACCATCCCACAAGGATGAGATACTCACAGAGAAAGGGATGCAGGTGAACACATCTTTTTCTGACACCACATCCTCAATCAAGCTCCTGTTCTCCCCTAGATACTCGAGTGTGGCACTCAGTGTCACAGACTCGTTCAGGTGGCTCAGCTGAACGCAGATTTTCTCTGGAGAATCCGTGTGCATCAGGAAGGGCACCAGCACCA
Organism: Vireo altiloquus; assembly: GCA_013396875.1. Classification (NCBI taxonomy): domain Eukaryota; kingdom Metazoa; phylum Chordata; class Aves; order Passeriformes; family Vireonidae; genus Vireo; species Vireo altiloquus. The sequence goes on from VZRF01011048.1 coordinate 24,970, forward strand.
TGTACTGCCTAGGAAGAGAGGGAAGCAAGAAAGATCAGAAACGTGAAACAGTTTTAAGGCAACAGTTTTAAGTGAAGGGAAATTAACAAATCAGCATGCCTAATCCATTTCTATCCCTGCGAATTGCAGGGCATATAACATGAGCATTCATTTCATTTTGGGTTTATACGAATTAAACGGTCTAACTAATTAGCCTAAAAGCAGGAGAATGCTTGCAGTAGAAGGAACAATTTCTATGCTAATAGAGAGTGCTTTACAAAGAATGTTTTGTTTGGCTTCACAGCAGGGAGAAAGGACGGTTTGAAAGGTTTCAGGCTGTTAATTGAATATTGTATATCCCACATTCTCCTTTTGAGACTCAAAGGCATTAGCTAAAAACAGTTGAGGAAAAAACCCACCCACTTGTCTGGCTGCTCCAGTCTTTGCCTATCCAGGTTTTCAAATCCTTCACACGCTGAGCAAAGATGTGAGTGCTTGCAGTTTGGGACCTTATTAAGACGAGCACACAAAGGATTTCGGAGTGTAGTGTTTTATTGCAACTCAAGTGTACTTGCATCTTCAAAGAGCTTTTGACAAAAGTCCTTCACAAAGGACTTTTAAACTCAGCTGCCATTCGATACAAGGGATCATTTTACTAATAAATCAAATTATTAATTCTGTCCTGGATTAATTGGTTAAAAGATAGGACAGAAGGGGTAGGAACCAGTGAAAATCTCCAGAGTTTATGTTGAGACTCCTGTTCTTCAGTAAATTCCTAAATGATCTGGAAAGTACAATTTTCTCATAATTGTTCAGGGTAAGAAAATTCTAAAAATTGACTTACGTATTTGTGCAAAAGCTTTTTTAAATGATAGAACTGAGTAGCAAAAATAGCAAATGAATGGATAGCAAATATGTTCATTAAGGGAAAATAGTAAGTGAGCTACTACCACTCAGACTTGAGCACTGTTGGTCAGTCTTGGAAAATTCTCAGTCAGTAATGTGTAATGAACAGACTGTCAGGAAGTGTTGAGAAAGGAATAGAGGACAAATACAGCTGAGTCCATCCAGAGCTACATTTTTGCCTGGGCTCTGAGGTTTTGGGGAGTCCTAAAGCTACTATGGAGGCAGTGGGATCCAGGCAGTACCTGCATTTCCTTCACCATGAGGCACTGGGATGAAGTGTAGTGAGGAGCCTGCTGGCAACTCTGCTCAGCCTGCGCTGCTGCAGAAGCTGTGAAAGGAGGGAACTCCAGCCTCCCAGAGAGTGAGTTACAGCTTGTGACTCTGCTTTCTCCAGTGTTTCCTTTCTTCTACAACCTTCTCACCACAGCTTCAGCCCATGCTGCTTCCCCTAATGTCATTCCCCCTGTCCCCTGTCAGTGGCACTGGCAATGTGAAAATAACATCCAGTTTACAGAAAGGACAGCGTGACCTAGTTCGTGGGGAATTTGGCCTCATTTCTCTTCCTGTTCACTGTTCTGCTGAAATTTTTGGCCAACTTGCAGAACTTCCCCTTAGGCTGACTTCCCTGCCTTTGAAACAAGGATATAAACCATACTGTTTATAGACCTCTCTTTAGGTGTTTTGGAATGTGCTGTTGAAAAGAGACAGATTAATTAAATTACTATGAGGGTTTTAAGTAACTTTGGTCACAAAATCCATGTATAGACATTCCAGGACAAAAAGCATCTGGGCTGACAAAAGAGATCTCAGCCTGCAATGAGCTGTTCTGACAAGAGGCAGTGACTCTGACTGATGCATCAAGGAGGAATAGGAGACTATAGAAATAGTGGCTGAGGTAAAAATGATGAGTTTTTCTATACAGAGAAGGTAATACTGTAGCTTAAGGTGGAATAATGTCTATGTATTGACTCTCAGCTACTTACTAGAACAAGCACCCAGCCAAAGAAGGCAGTGAATTTCATCAGCCCAAATCCATATATGCCAATTCAAGTGTCATTATGACCTCACACTTCTGACCACATGCAGAGTACTCCCAAGCATGTCCACCGCATGGTAAAACAGCTTGCATGCACAGCCAGGGTAGGAAAACAATACCTTTGGCTGCATTCTTCCAGAATCGTAGAAGTTTAAGTTACAAAGGACCTCTGGATGTCTCAAGCCCACCTTCTCTCCTGGAACAGGACTTTTGCGAAGGACACGACAGATGGAGTTTCTACCATCTCTCTGTGTCGCCTGTTCCAGTGCTGCACTAAATTGATGAATATGTTTTTTTCTAATATGTAATCTGAGCCTTAATTGTGTCTCCTGTCCAGCTGGCCGGCTCTGAAACAGAAACAGCATCATCTATTTCTGCCTAAAAAAGTGATATCCCTACTTGCATAGGGCACAGTAAGCAAGTCTTGGTTGGAAGTTCAATTTTTTTGTTCAGTTCAAGGGTTGCTTCCTTTCTGTCTTTTATACAGCATCCGATCTATCCTGCACCCACAACAAAACCACTACCCTTATGCCACCTAGCAGTTCACTGCTTGGAACTGCCTCCCTACTGGGCTCCTGTCTTCCTTCTGTGGACCCCAACAACACCCCTGTCTTTCCCACCTCCCGGCCTTTCTTCGTTCTTCCCTCCCAGAATGGGGCTCAGGTAAGGGACAAAAAGTAGCCTACAAGAAAGATGGAGAGAGACTATTTACAAGGGACAGGACAAGGAGGAATGGATTCAAACTGAAAGAGAGTAGGTTTAGATTAGACATTAGGGAGAAAATTTCTTCCCTGTGAGAGTGGTGAGGCACTGGCACAGATTGTCCTGAGAAGCTGTGGCTGCCCCATCCTGCAGTGTTTACAGCCAGGTTGAATAGAGCTCTGAGCAACCTGGTCTAGAGAAAGGTGTCCCTGTCCATGGCAGGGGGCTTGGAGCTAGATGATCTTGGAGGTCTCTTCCAGCCCAGGCATTCTATGGTTCTGTGACTCTATGTTGCCCATAGCTCTGAACAGTATGGTTTCGTTCCCTCTCCCCTCGATGTTGGGCAAGGATGAATTAAGATTACTTAATTTTAGTTACATCAGATTACTGTAGGGAGACCAGAGAGCTCTGCCTGACCCCAAAGCAGACTTGGTTGGCTGATCTACCCCAGAAGGACCCAAACAGGGCAGATGAATGAACTACAGTGTGAGTGGAAGGTCCTTCAAGCTGACCCAGCCAGCACCTCACCTCTGACCACACAGTAAGTGGCAGCAGTGATGCTGCACCTTCTGCCAGCACTATGGCAGTTCTCATGGGCATGAGATCTCCGCAGCAAGCATTACAGGACCCGTGTTGGTGAGAACTGCACCTCTGTCAGCACAGCAAGAGGAACTGTAGCCAAGGTCTGAGGGGGGAGGTTGCTCCCATCCAGACTAGAGGCTTCAGAGCAACCCTCTCTTGTGGGCAAGGCTGGGTTGGGCATGCCAGGCTGCAGCCCACCTGTGCCATGCCAGGCTGCCCCTCTCTGCGGGGCCATGGGCAGAGTTGGAGCTGCAGCCGTGCTACCAGGCTGCACAGCCCTGGCGTGGGTGTCCAGGGAGGGTGCTGGCACCAGCCCCCTCTCTCAGGGAGAGAATCTAGGTCACAGATCCTCTCCAAGAACAAGTACATCTGATGCTGCCAAGGGAAACAAACTGGCAGGAGAAAGGGGAACAAACTGGCTTGGAAGCAACAGGAGAATGGGGAGAAGTAACTCAGTGATTGAAACAAGGATACTCCAGGAAAGGTAAGCACCTGGATTCCAGCGTCATGCCCGCAACATCACAGGCCCTGAGAGGTTTCTAGGTAGGAATACACTTAGGCAAAGATGTTGTGAGGATCCAGGTCTGGACTATCAGGCAGCTGCAGGGCAGGACTGCAGGCACTGTGGGCAGAGACTGTGGGGAGGGTGGAAGGAGGGCACTGGCAGCAATGGTGGTGGGGAGGGGTCCCAGGGCTGGGCAGCCAGGGGATTCCAGGATGGGAGTGGGGAGCACTGTCAGAGCTGTGCAGGACTCTCAGGGCTTGGTTATTAGTGGGAAGAAAAGCGAAGGAAAAAGGGAGCACTTAGACCTCCCTCCCCCCTCCGCACGTGTAGCTTACGGTTCTGTGTTGAGAGGAGTGTTTCCAGGAAGGAAGAAGAGAAGGAGGAGGAAGATGTTTGGTTTGCTGGGCAGCTTGTCCTTCCCCATGGTGCAGAGCAGGTCGTGGTGAGGCAAGCAGTGCTGCTGTTTTCCTGCACCTTGTAATTCTCCTCCACTCTGTGCTCTGTCAGCCTCTTTATAACTGCTCTCTGCAAACAGCCCAGGGGCTGGAGGAGATAAGGGCTGGGGGCCAGGGCCCATCCGGAAACAGGGAGAGGCGGTAAGGAGGAGCTGGAACAGAGGGACAGCATTTGGCCAGAGACTCTGCAAGTGGGGGAAGGGTATTTATTTGTATAGTGCTTGTATTAGAAATCTTTGAATGATTCATACCCTGTTTTCCTTAACCCATCAGAAATCTGCAGAGTTGGAGATATGAACTCTGTTCAGCACATGGTAATATTCCCTGTGGGCAGCATCCAATCACAGTAATCTGATTTAAATTTCCACAATATTTCCTTCACAGTTCCTCTTCATCAACACTTTAAAATATATTATTTTGAGTTGGTATGACTGAAGCAAAAGGTGAAATTAATAAGTTAATGCAGGCCAATGTGAATATTGATAAATCCCTGTCACTGCATGCCTTATTCTGCAAAATGTCTTCTGAGCCCTACAGTCCTTACTACTTTGACTGGCAAAGACGACACAAAAATTTGATGTGTCCTACACCTCCTAGTTTATGACTACTATAGAAATCACATTTTCCCTTGAAAATAAAGTCAGATAATGAGCTGTGTAATTTTAATCACCTTAACCCAGTTCTGGTATAATTTCCTCTGATTTCTTTTCAGTTTCTATTCTTTAGTTTTATAGGTGACTGACAATTGTCCAATAACAGAGTGACTCGCTGGTGACTGCAATTGCAGGAAAAAAAGTTATCTTTTGGGTGGTTGGGTATAAATACTATACGTACTATCACAACAGTATTTTATGTGGGAGTCCTTGTCTGCTCCAGAAGTCTTAAGCGATTTTGGAACCTCTGTCACCAAAGGTAAACAGTCCCAAGAAAGACACCTGTTTCTCTAATATGATCCTGTTTGGTCTCCTCAAGGACTCTAGCACAACACTCAGCCCTCAAGGCCAAAGCCAAGCAATAAAGTGAACTTCAGCCTTTGGCTTTGAAGAACAGGCATGTGTGAAAAGAAAAAACTGTGGAAACATTCACTGGTATTGTGCCTAAGGTGGTCCATGCACTTTCACCTAAGAATTCCTGTTGGAAACTAGCAGCTCTAGCAAAGGAATGTCTCTCCTTAATACCTACATCAGCTTTTTATGGTGACAGGTGAGAAAAAAACCACTGTAAAACCCAAGACTTGTATTAACAGCTTTGGTTAACAAAATTGTATTAGCTGTTCAGCTAAAGGCAGAAAAAATACTACAGGGAGAAAAAAAATTAGTGTTGTTATTTTAAAGGAAATCCAAATTATGATATTAGTTTTCCCAGACTGTGAATCTGAAGCAAACAAACCCAAAGCAATTTATTTCATATGACAAAAAATTATGACAGGAAAAAGTACTCAGATAAATCAACAGGAGTAATAGCAACACCCAAAGACATAAAAAAGGGTTTGTCATTGTACAGGAGACAAAATACTTCACAGGCCAGAGCGAAGGGAAGGTTGTCTATCAAAAAACCTCAGACAATATGAACATTTTACGAGTTGCAACAAGCAGGAACAGGAAGATACACAATGGAATGGAATAGCATACGATGGCTTCATCAGCTAAACTTCAAATGGAGCTGAAAATGTCAGAATGAGTAAAGATCATTCACTTTAGTTGCTTGTTGAATAATTTAACGTGAGAGAAGGGCCTGGTGGCAGATGAACTGCCTTTCCCAGACGTGGGCAGCTGGGTTGTCAAATATAACTCATATTTCTGTGGTGTCATATGAACAAATGAGTAAATTCAGGCATGGCAAAGCCATCAGTTGATTATTCTCATTTTAATGCACTTTGTAGATTAAATTGCAAACCACATTGGTAGCTGAATTTTATAAATGGTCCTGTGACCACATTTTGTGTGATGTGAGGTGGCCATCTGTAGAGTAAGCCCTATACAAAGTAGGGGTTTTCTGTCTTTCTCAGCTATATTATAACAAACATTCACTCTATGTATAGACTTGGTCTTGCCTTAGAAGAAATTCATACAGTATATTGCAAAAAAGGCTATAAACAAGGTTGTTTACCCTCAGGCATGAGAAATCTACAGTGTGTCTGATACTTATAGTACACAGCACACACAGAGTAGGATGAATTGCTGAAATCTCATTGTTAAATCCATCTAAGGTAACTAGTGAACAATATCTAATAATTTTAAAATGTGTAAACAGGAAACTGTTTGCATGTTAGCAGATATTTCTGGATACTATCAAGAATTGAAGATAATCCCTGATGTAGTAATGAATGCCAAGCTGTTTTAATTTATACTTTTGTACTACTCAGAATATTGCTGAGAAAGGGGATAAGAACAGACACAACATTGACAAAAGTGTCTGAGAATGGCACTCAGGACTATCAAGTGTGTTCTTTTAGAGTCATATGACTGTTCAGATAAAATTTTACCACCTAAAAAGACATATTGAATGCATATTCACTTCCTATTTAGCTTTGGCTCTTAAATTCTTGTCTGGGCTCCCTCTCTCCTCAGCTGAGGTACAGGCATCTTGTGGAGGTCCTTTTGCTGGCCCTGAGGTCATGTTCAAGTCAGGTTGAACTGTGTTTGAGCCAGGCTTTCCTCAGAGGTACACAGTGGCAGGAGCAAAGGCAGTGGGCCAAGCTTTGGGAAACGATGAGCAGGTGGAAGGAAATAATGTTTCTCCCAAGGGCTGTGTAACAACAGAACAGGTACGAACAGGGGCCGTGACACATCCATCCCCAGAGACCATCCACACTTCATAGCACAAGGCCAGGAGCAGAAGTGCCAGTGTAGAAAAACCCCATACTCATAGAGTAAGTTCATTTCAGAGATTTCTCCCATTTAGATTTAACGTTCAGTTAGGTATAAAACAATAAAACTCCACATCACTGCCTCCCTCTGCAAGGCTGCTCAAAGAAGGCAGCAGAATCTGTGCCGATGCCACCTCCCTGTGGCATGGCCCGTGCTGTACCCGCCTGGTGTGACAGCACCTGCTGCAGAGGTGTGCAGGGCTCTCGCTCCTCAGCCCAGTCTCCCAGAGCCTGCTGTCCAAGCTGAGGTGGCCCAGAGGAAGGGCTTTGTGCTTGCCTCAGTTCCTGACTTGCTGGGAGACAGAAGGCAAGGCCATCAGGCTCTCTCTGTGCTACAGCTAGGCCAGATGTTTGGTACCCAAGACGTGAGTCTTTCCTCAGTGTGCAGAAGAGCTGGGGCTCAGCTGGTGTGTTTGTCCCGGTTTTTGAGATGGAGGATGCTACAGGAAAGCCAGACAAGAAAGTCCTAATGGAGCAACAGGCAAGGAAATCAGATACTGCCACATTTAATCCTTCCCCCTGGACCTCTGCTTTGTTCTGTTTCAACCTGTTAGGCAGGGCAGAGCTGACATTTCAGGTCAGGGGAAGGTGTATGAGCCATGACAGTGTAAAGCAGGTGGAAAACACACCGTTTATCAGGAACCCTTTTAGTACAGTATTAAAAAGTGTCCTGGGAACAGGGCAGGGAATCTTGCCCAAGCAGCCATGGGCTCTGAAGAGAGAGCCAGCTGTGCATCCCACAGTCAATGCACAGGACTTCCCAGATGTGCTTTACCTTGGTGCAGACCTGGGGGACACACCTTGCCTTGACAGCAATGACAGCAAGGGAAAGCAGTGGGACCTAGGGCTTATCACTGCTAGAGAAGTAGAAAACATCTGGCACAATTATGCAATTGCTTCCAGTAATAACCCAGCCTTAACCTCCCTGTGGGTAGTGAGCCAAAGGGTAGGAGGCTGAAAAAATGTGTGAGGTTAGCACTTCAGCAGCATGCACAGAGTCCTGTCAGTACCCAGTGGTGATTTTTATTCCCTTCACCTCTGACTGCCTCATTCATACGTTACCCCCTCTTCTCTCTCAAACAGGAATTTTAAAATCTGCTGGGTTATACACACAGTGTGACGACTTGGGGTCCAGAAGCCCTGCTGAAGTCATGTTCTTAGGGGAGATCCTGGTTTGCCCAGAAGGAACAATGATGTGGCAGAAAGGAGATCAGTGTGCTGAGCTGCAAGAGTATCAGAAAGTGGAAGAATGAGACGTTTCCTTGAAGGAGGCTATTAGGTCCTGTATTCAATGTAATTCCTTGATTTTCTTGACACTCAAAAAGTGACCCTTACAAGATCAAGCAGAAAGAAGCATTATCTTGCTATGAGCTACAGAATTAGCTTACACTATGTTACTTTTTCACTTGAAAAATTCTTGAGGAAAGTTTTCATTGTTGTTCTGAATAATAAAAAATTAAAATGTACAAGCAATGTTCCTCAGGAAGTCCTTCTCTGATGCTTAGTGTTTCACAGCCAGTGGTGCCAGAGATGTGACCATGCTTCTGTGTCACCTGGCTGATGAATCAGATGGTGGGGTCACTTGAGTGCAGACAAAGTCCTACCTCCCTAATTGTCCACCAGGTGCAATTAGGTTGCAAATGAACTCAACAAAGAAATAATCAGAGAACAAGGCTGAGTTGTTTCCTCAGAGCAATTTGACATAATCATTTGTTGACCTAAGGTTCCTCTGACACATTTCTGTTCTTCTCTGATCATTGAATTGGTTTGCCATTACTCACACTTCATATTTTACACAGGTGCTGCCTGAACATCTAAGTCAGACAGGCGAGGTCTTGCTGTGCTATTGTCTAACAGCTTGGCACTATTACTTGTGACTCTGCAGGGATCACAGAGGATTTCAGTCAAAAGATGGAGCAACCAGACTCCCTGGACCAAAGACTCATTTGTCTGACCCTAGCTAAGCATTTGAGGAGCCTAAGGAAAAGAATGCTTCCACACTAGAGCTGATCTTTCTGGAGACACCCATTTTTTTCTCTAGACTTTTCATCCTGCTGCCTGCATCATGGATGAGACTCATCTTCTACTGTAAAAAAGTTTATGTCCACTTTTCAAAGCAAGCATGGTCATGATAAGTTCTCTTCTTAACTAGGCCATAAATTCAGCCTTTTGCAGATCTTTGAGTATGGACTCCACATGAGCAGCAAAGCAATTCCCATGGTACAAATCAACTCTACAAAGAATTAACACGAAAGGGAAGTAAGCTTGACAGAGCATTTTAGTCAAAGACACTATGATGTGATTATACTTTGTTAGCTCTTTTATTAATAGGAATTGCATTTCAGAACTTTTTTATTAATAAGAATTTCATTAATGTTCTTCTAGCAGAGTCATGCAGGGACCCATAGGAGATCCAAAATCTTCAGAGCAGGTACAGAGACACTAGCAGACACCCACAGTGAAGCTGGGAGTTTCCTGTTTATGCTAGTGTTGCTGACTCAGTCCAAGGTCCAGCACAATAATTTCAGCTTTTTTAAACTGAGATGTGCAATATCAAGCACAGTAAACCACTGTACCTGCCTTTGAGTTGGCAGCAGTATGGTACCTTGTAGCAGCTCTTGGGCCAGTGAGCCTGATTTTATCTCATCTGGACAACACAGTTTACTTAGTCTGTATGTCTAAAAATCACTGTAATTCTACCTTCCAAGACCTGGAACACTCCCCAGACCCCTGGCACCTCAGGATTATCAGATGACAGAGGAAGAAATTACATTCAGTCTAGTGGGTGTTCCATGCTTGTTCAGTCCACGGTTAATATACTTGCTTCAGTTTCAGGTGTGTGTAACAAAACCTAGAGCTGAAACACAATACCAAGGTTCCAGACATCTTGGAGGTGTTGGAATGTGTTTTAAGAATATTGCTGTTCCCTGTGGGAGTGGAAGCCAGAAAGATATGATTTAGATGTAAAAAATCTGAAGCAAGAGTGTGAGCATGGGATATTTATTAGATCTGACTGCAGCCAGCAATTATCTGTTTGAGTCAAAGGATAAAATCAGGTAACAAACATTATATTTTCAGCATGCAAAGGAAGAGATTGCAATGGGAAATGAGCATTTCATGTTTTAACAGTCAGGTTTGGCCTAGCAGGAAGGTAAGGCTCCAAAAGAATGATAAAAATCCACTTTTTTCCCCCCACGACTTTGTTTCTTCTCAGGAAATGATGTTTGGCAGAACAGAATGTCATAGTTGGCCAGACCTGAGGGGATTTTTATGAGTTCCATGTGAGATGCTGAAGCCTTAACTTTATTTGCCTTACATTCCTCACAAAGATACATACCGGGTATCCCCATCCACTCAGTCTGCTCTACTTTTCAACCTTGTTACTGTAACTATTGATTCCTCTGGCTTTAGTGCAGCCTGATGCTCATGTAAATCAAGTCAGTTGCTACAGTCTGGGCTGTGTCAGGAATGCAAATTTGTCGTTCTTTCTTTCCTCCTTTTCCTCCTACTGCCAGTGACGTTTTAATTTTGGAACTTTGTGTGGAGATCAGCACTGTACCATAAGTTATTTCATACCCCACAAATTCCTTGTCTGCAGAACTTAAGAAAACAGCTTCTTATAACATCAGTATCATGCATATCCTGCACGGCCAGCCCTGAGAAGTTAAATTTGTTTATTGCATTTTGCAAAAGAATTTGGTTTGGGCAGAGGGACATCCTGTGGTTGACCTGGTGAATAATTTTCGCCGGGAAAAAAATGCAAGCCGGCACGCAGCTTTTAGCAAGCCTCCCGGCGGAACGCATCCTGTCGAAACACATCCCAGCCCTCTGCACTGGAGCAGTTTGCCCCTAAATTCCCTCTCGGTCCCTCGGGCGGCGGGTCCCGTTGTGCCCCGGCTCCATCCGCGCTGCCGGGATGCGGGCGGAGCACGGGCGGTGGTGAGCGGGACCCGCGGCGCTGGGCCAGGGCTGTCCCGGGAAAGAGGAGCAGCATCACCCTTTCTTTCCCGAGCCCTCCCCATGCTGCTCCGCCGGTGTGTTTGTGTTTGCAGAAAGCACCACGACTCCGAGCGGGACGGCGGAGGGATGACAAGAGGTGCAGGAAAACGGGGAGGCTTTGCTGCTGCTGGCCGGTGCCGCGATCCGTCGTGGGCTGGTTTGCACAAGCTCTGGCCAGGCGTGTGGACCGGAGGGCCTGGCAGGGTGAGATCCAGGATGTAGGAGCAGGCACTCGCCTGGCCTGGACTGCCGGCTGCCCCTTTCCTCACCGTATCCTCTGCTAGCACGATGCAGAGTCGCTCTGTGATGTCCAAGGTGAGCCCCTACTCCTGTGCCGCAGGGGTAAAGGCAGTGCCCCCGCAGGGCTGGGGAAAGTGAGGGGCTGTGCAGCAGCCACGAGCAGTGGGTGCCGTCTCCGGGTGTGGGAGGGACTGAACACGATGTGTTTTGCTGCAGTGGAGGAGGCAGAGTGCTGCCGGCAGGACCAGCGTGTTCCTCTCTTCTTCCTCCCCCGGCCAGCAGTCATGACATGTGGACTATCATTTAAATGCCTGTTCTGTGACATTGAAAAAAAGCCAATGCCCAGTGTAAAAGGGAGGTTTATTGGTGGAAAGGTATACATGATTATGCTACAGAACTGGAGAGGTGTGCTGTGGAAGGAAAAAGAGAATCAGACACTAGATCAATCAATGTCACAGAGTCCCACTGTGATTCCTAAGGTGCAATGGTCCTTTCCAGGACTTCATGACAGAAGAAAATAGGGTGCTTGCCCACTTGTTCAACATTCATGATGCTCCTGCAGGTGAAAATCAAAAAAAAAAAAAACCTCGATGAGAATAAACCAATAGCTGCAGGTTACAGAACACATTTTTTTTTTTCAAGACACAGGACAGGATAGTCAATTCTTTCTGTGCAAAACAGACAAAAGCTGGACCAAGGTCTTGCAGCAAGCTGTGCCTAGACTCCTCAGAAACTGTTATCATCAGATAAGAGCCAGCAGAGCTGCTGTGCTGAGCAGGATGCAGACCTGGACCTCCTCTACAGCATCATACCTCTGACTAGCTAATACACTGCCCCCATGATTCCTGTCACCTCATGTTCTCCTCAGATAACGAATCAACTGTCCGAGAAAAAGGTTCTGTTAGTCTATGTGGAAAACCTTGCTTGGGCCTGGGAAGCATAGGCTCCAGAGGGAAGACTTTCAAGGATGGCCATAGGTAAATGGTTCTTTGCTACGTATCCATGCTTTTGAGGAAACTTTGAAGGTGTTTCCCAGTCTTTCCATTATTCTGCACTTTAGCTTTCATTCTAGAAGCTGAGCTCTTCCCATGAACAGTGACGTGGTCCCCACTTGGATTCCACAGAACCCTCATGGAGACTTCCTTTATTCAAGAATAGTTCCTGTTCTACTCACTCTGCCCATACTTTATACTTCACTTTCTTGTCTGCTTGTTTGGTTATTTTCTGTCTTTTACTTACCTTTTTGAATCCTTAGTCCGTTTCTGCAACTACCTCTTTGCAAGGTGATGTGTATTGAGCAACAGCATACTCTTCTGGAGAAGAAGAATAGAAATGTTCCTGTTACCCTGGAGGTGGATATAACCTATTCATGCTTAAAGTGGAGATCCTTGAAATGTCCTTTATTCTGGTGCATGGATTTTCCTAACTTTCTAGTCATGACCACTGGTCACCTTGGGCATGAGACTAAGGTCATTAAAGTGAAATGGGTTTCTCCCCTGGCCCTAGATTCAGATACTGATGGAGTTCAGAGGAGTGCTGGTTGCAGCAGGGCTGGTTTTGGGTGTCCCTTAAGGCACACAGTGTCCCTCCTGTCCCTGTCCCTCCTCCACACTTCACACTGGTTAAAATCAAAGACCTACCTGTTTCATAGTAATCATAGATCTGCACAGGAGCTGGCTTGGGGTGGGTCACTGCAAAGTCCTGCTCAACCGAGAAAGTGATTTCTTTCCTTTTCTTTTGTGAGATCTGGAATGGAAGGTCAGAGATCGCATCAGCCTTTTTATTTGTCCAACACCACCTGGAGCAGATGAGGGTGGTAACTGACAGGTTGCATACTCCAGATCCCACTGATGCCACACCTACAGATATGGGACAGCCATTATCAAAACATATTTGGCAAGTCCAAAGTGAGGCTGAACTGAAAAGTTAATAGGATTTCTATCCTGCTTGTATCAGCTGATTCTGTAATTATTGCATATCCTTTGCCAGGGGTGAAAAAATTGTCAAAAGGGACCAAGTTTAATTCTCCAGGGTCTCCCAATGGTCAAGACGGTAAAGTCTGGTATTCCAGCCTCTCCCATTTCAGACATGATGTGCCATCTGGAAACTAGGAATCAATTTACAATGTGCATCACTGGGATATTGGCTTCTCTTAGTTCTACAGGGCCCTGAGCAAATTATTTACTAAGTAAATTCTGATTCAGGGTAGATTACAGGTAAAATTTTGTAATGATCTAGTGTAAGACAAGTAGTGAAAATCTTTACAGAAGAAAATGAATGCAGTGAGAAGCCTATCAATGAGACATAGACACAAGGGAACCTCTTTTCTGGTGTTTATCTGCTTTTGACTGAAAGAAGAAAGAATTTTGATTAATTTCAATATGCTTTTTTTAAATTAACTTTTTTGTTTTTCTAGTTGCTGGTAGGACAGGTGTCAGTTTGAAGCTGTTTGGAAGGTTGGGATGTTGCATGCAGTTTGGGAAGTAAGCAGCTTAGTTATTACAGTAAAAAACTGTTGAGGAAGAGAACATGATAAATGCACCTTATGGGGTATATCCATATTGTGGTTATATCTATTACATGCTGTTTCCATCCTTTGTGGGAATCAAATAGTTAGTGACCAGAACTTACATTTTGCAGATAAAGGAGGACGTGATTTTTCTTGTTTTCTACTTGCATCACTGTATGACTGTCAATGAGCTTTGAAACAAGAAAATGGAGAAAAATATGTTTGTAAAATATTAAAAACAAGTGCTGCCTCAGACCCTATCACTGCATGTCTGTGGTATTCATTCTTCTCCTATTCAAATATCACGGGCTGGAAGCTGACTTTTAGAGTTCAAATGTTGCTGTATAGATTGAAAGGATGGAGACAAAACTACTGCTTGACTTAGTTTGGGATATGAGCATTTTCCAAATACACCAATCACTGCAACTTGCTCAGGGAATACTGCCTGACTCTGGTGTGATCTGCCTTTCAGAGCTAGTCTGAGAAGTTCCCCACCCTTTCCCTACCTGGGCAGTGCCAGTGCCCAGTTGCAGCAGCCAGCTGCTCAGGCTTGAGCTGAAACCCTTCCTAGTTTTAAATACAGGAAGGTCTGTGTGTTCAAAGCTCCCTGGAGGGCATTCCCTCCAGCCAATAATGAACAGTGCAGCCATGCAAACGCCTCACAAGGATTGTGGCTGAATGATTTTTAGCCACGCCTCTGGTTTTCTCCTCTGTCCCTGTGGAGAGTAATTTAGTCTTGCTCCTCTGAGTTTACCTTATCCAGGGAAGACTTAACAGGAACAAAGCCAGAGAGCATCTTCACATCAATAATGAGCATGTTGGAGCTGCTGCGTTTCCCTGTGTAACTGAAACAACAGAGGGCCCTGTCAGTGGTCCTTGGGGGTGCTGTGATGTCTCACAGGCTGACATCATCTGCGTGCTGATCAGCTTGTGGTTCCTCACTTCAGAAGCTGAGGTGAAAACACACAGCAATGTTCTCTGCGTGTCTCGTCATCTGCGCGGCTGGTTTGCTGATGGCACATTACCTGCTTATGAGGACAATATCAAATTTTGCCGGTCTATCCTGTGGGCAGGAAGCGTTTGATGTCTGTACTGAAAGCAGAAATCCAAAGGACCCCTCTGGAAGGTGAATATTGTATCTCAGTGTTGTCTGGAAGAGGAAAAAACTCTTTTGTTCAAGCATGCCAAAGGTTTTTCTTTGCATTCCAAAAAAACAAGTGTCAGAATTAGTGAACTTTTCTGGCAATGTTGCACTTGGTTTTATGTAGAAGATCCTTGCTTATATCAATGATGAACACATCAGAATTCTACTCCTTAACAATGAAGGTGCTTGTACCCAGAGTCACTCCCCAGAAAGAAACCAGATGTTGATCAGGAAAGACTCTTTTTCCATGCCAGAACTACCCAGGAGTCAGAATGTGGGATGGGGAAAAGAGTGTTTAAATGGTCTAGGGAAATCAAGCAATTAGGAAAAATAAAGAGAAGTCAGCTAGAAAATCATCAAAACAATGGCTATCTTGTAAGCAAAATCTAAGACACAATGAAGAAGAGGGCAGACATTTACTTGCACAAATACACATCCACTGCCATTCATTGTCAGGCTGTATTTCCCAGGGACCTCTGGAAGGGGAGTCTGTTGCAGCAGGAGCCTGTTCTCATTGTTGACAATAAATACCTTCTCAAAAGGCTTTTTGGAAGTGATCTTCACTTGGTTTTGTGAAGCAGAGTTGTAGGTGGCCTCACCATAAGCAGTGAGGGCTTGAAGAGCAATGACTGTGTCCTGAAGAAAAAGAAAATTGTAGAAGACAATTGGCTACACAGTATGACCAGAGCAGAGGAGACCAGAGTCACAGTTGCCACACCAACTGCAGTTGCTTCCTCCTGAATTTGTCTGTCATTCCAAGGTTCCCATGTAAAAGGAGCCCTTTCATTCTCTCACGTATGCTTTAGGGAATAAGAATCTCTCTCTTAATACAAAGGTCTCAGAACATAAAATATGAGCACCAGAGTGTGTTTCTAGAGAGTTTTTCGTAGTGATGAAGTCTGTGTTTTCTGAGGAGCTACACAGAACTCATGGGTCATCTAACAGATGGGACTTGGTGTTTTCTAGGCTCATCCCCAGCACAAATATCTGTATTTGTTGCTAGTCAAATTACTCTTGTATGGCTTCAACATTTCTATAGTTAATAAGAGGGGGAAAAAGTATTTTGGTCTCCTAACAGAAAGGTTTGTTTTCTCTCAGAGACAGTGATGCCTTAAATGGCTACCTAGAAACAGAGACTAGACAGGAAAAAAAGAATAAAGGAGGTATTTATTTGAAAGGTCTTCAGAGGTACACTTTGGGCTCCAGAGGGTCCTGCCTCAGTGTATCCCAAAATGGATGACAGGTCACGAGTTCTTCACACTTTTATATCAGCATAAATTCACCAAGCAGAACCCAGCCAATGATGGAATTTCCCCAAGCTTGCCCCCTCTCCCCAAGATGATGGTTTACAGATCTTGGTCTGGGTGGCCTTGGAGAGCAAGCTAGAGAGGTTTTGTTATGTCTGTCTTAGCATGAGAACAGCACTTAACAAGCTACAGGAAACTTCAGAGTTACACTAGCATTTGAAAAATATAAAAGTTAAAACCTAAGGCATCAACATCAAGTAGAAAAGATAAATAGGACTAGACAGTCAGAGCCCTACTGGAACCCTGAGACAATGCCCCAATTCCTAGGACTGACTGTGGAAGGCAGTTTTGGCACCTGGGTAGAAGAGAAACCTCCATAGGGATTCTGCTGCCTGATGATCCACTGCACAATTCCTGAGGCCTTCGTGAGATCCTCCTTATTCCGATTGGGTTTGTAGAGCATTGCCAACAACACGTAACTGGTGATCTCGACTTCAGCTGAAGGGGCATGGTCAAGGAAGGAGGGAGATTTGTCTGATGGAGACCTCTCCTCCTGCTCCCAGTGCAGTGAGCCATCTGAATAAACAAAGAAAGGAACCAAAATTGATTACAGGTGTCACTGCTCTGTGCTGCCTGGGAGTCTCACTGCATCCTGGGCTCTCTGCAGACTAATGAATGCACTGCAGAATAACTCCACAGATTATTCATGCCGTTTGGTTCATGTGCCCATACCCTCAATATTGTCAAGATTAGACCATCAGTAAGATCTGTTCCATCTTCCCACTTCCCGAATTCCCCAAATGACTGAAACTCACCAACTTCTTTTGCTGATTTCTGTAACAGCTCAAGGAATGATTCACATTTCTCTGCCTTCCCAGCTAAGCAGAAAGCATAGGCCATGAGTGCCTGAGTGTAAACATCACTGATTCTCTTCTCAGATGCAGTCTCCAGACAAAAAAAGGCATTTCGGATTACAGGGTACTTAAAAACAAAAAAAGCATATGGGTCTAATTCAGGACAGTAGTCTTCACCTGCTCAAAAATTCATTTTCCTTAAGCCTGTTCCTCATCCTGTCAGAGCAATGAGAGTGGGATTTCAGCTTGTAAAATGACTTCAGGAGAGAGAATACAGAATTCTTCAGGAAGGGATTTCACTAGAAATATCAAACAAATCAAGTAGTTTTCAGTGGTGTTCTTAAAGAGGCTGGTATATAAACAGAAAACTCTTCTGTTTCTTTCACAGTTAATTCCTTCTGCTTACTTTCATAATAATTTTCTCTGCATTTCTATAGTCAAGGTTTTGTTGTCTTGAACAAATCTAACTTATTAGTTTCAATCCTCACTGACTTTGGCGTAACTTTAATTCTGTGAGGTTGAACTAAATTTACACCCACAAAAAATGTACAATTTGACTCTGTGTCCTCAGAAAGGATATGACAAAGTGGAGGCTAACTCAGGTATTGAAGCCTAACATCTCCTCTGTAGTAGCCTTTGTACTACCAACTATTTGAAAAGGACAGATCAGCTTTTGCTCTGATGGACCTTTGTTTTTCCAACATAGCTTTCAGTTCCATTTGCAGATTTTATCCATTAACCTGCAACAACTTACTTTCTTGACTGGGCCATCTTTGAGGCTAAGCCATGGTGTGTGTGTTACTACCTGTCATACATGAATTTCTACTTGTTAAGGCTTTTTATTGGAGACTAAGGGGTGTCACTAAATGTTTTGTGTCTCTCGAATGAGAAGATCTAATCCCACTGAGGTTTGTACAGTTTCTACTCAAAGACTGGAGGTTTAGAGGTGTAGGGTTGGGGACTTCCTCTATCAGAGCAACCAGTGCAGATATAGAGCATGGTCACCTACGCTGGGAGCTCTCTCCCTCTCTTTCTCTCTCTTTACTACCTAGACAATTTAGCAGCTGCTGGAATCAAGTCAACAACTGGGGACCAGTTCCATCTCAATACCAGGAGCTGCAGGTCTCCTTACCAAACTGGAGTGCCCAGCTTCCAGCATGGCAATGGTGGTGTAGGCAGAGAGTGACAGCTCATCATCTACTCCTCCCTGAAAACGACATGGAGAGAGGAATAATCAGCAAATGCCTCAGATGAGAAGCCTTTAAATATGAATTGCCATGTCCCAGCTGAGAGAGTGTGGCCAGTTCTGGAGGCAGTCCAAAGGGAAGGAGAGCATTCTCATAGCTCTTGAACAGCTCACAAATCCAGAGAAACCCTTCACTATTACATCCAAAACCATCCCTCCTCCAAGCTTGCAGTCCTGTAACCCTATCTCAGGTGCACATAACATGTAAAGTAGGTGTAGGAAAGCTGACTGAGCTGAAAATAGTCTTTATAGGATGTGGAGAGTTAGCCCTTGGAAGAAGACAGGCATTTGGAGTGAAATATAGTTTTTGGCAGTAATAGCGGACTATATTCTTTATGAAAAAGTGTAAATTTGGCCAAGTATTAATTCTCTGCTACCTTCAATGCATTGTTGAAAAGTGTCCCAACACTCTGGAAACAGCCATCTAGCTTCTGTTTGCTTGCCAGCCACATCAGGGTTTGAGACTGGACACCATCATCAATGTAGATGAAGCGGCCAGCTTGTGCAAATGATCTGTACACAAAGGCAGTGAGCCTGCAAGGGAAAGACGAAGCTGTGAGATGAGCACTGGAAGACACAGAAGAAGCCAGCCCTCCTCTCCAATTCGTGCTGTTGAAGAGCATGAAGAGTTAAAGCCAGCATGTTGGTGGGTTGCTTTCTCTGTGTGCTCCTCCAAGGCAGAGTAGTTAAAGCATGAGTAGCTAAATGGGACACGGGATGGATGTCCAGAAAACTCTGAGGCAGATCCAGACTACAGAGCACCACAGTGCAATGGGTTTCATGGGACACAGCAGGAGTGTGAATCAGAAAGTCAGCTGGGTCTTTAGGAATCAACTTCTCTTTGGGCACTCTGCCTGACAGAGGATGGACAGGCATTTCTTTAGTACTTGCCAACCCCCAGTCTGAGACTCAGACCAGATCTCTGCACATCTGATTTAGCCAGTAAACTGCCACTTATCTGTGTCATGATAATTGAATGCAAATTCTTCTCTGAGCATCTTCTGCTCCCAGTCACTCACCAGGTGTTCCCTTCTTTATCTCTGGTGCCAAAGATGCTGTAGGACCCATCAGGATGTTTGTATGACAGCTGCTTCTGGTAGCCTGGAAGAACATGGAAAAGGAAGTGGTTTTGGATGTAAAAACAAAATCCCATTTTGTTTGCAAACATACTTGTCTGAAACCACAGTGGGAAAGAATGCAAAGGCCATGTATATCTACCAAGCAGGAGGAGAGCCCTGAGGGATCCTATAAATGGAAGTATGGAACACCTTGTCCTGCAGAAACACTGAGTCACAGAATAGGTAGAGCTCTGTCAGCTCTGTGCTCCAACTAAACTAACAGAATCAGGATACATACTGTGCCTGAGTGGAAAAAGAAGGGGACTGAAAGACAAAACCTCAAAGAAAACATGGCAGTGGAATGTCAGCAAAAAGGCCTAAGACAAGAAGATAAAGAAAAGTAAAAAATGTTTTGATCAGAGCAAACCCTTGGGTCTCTGGGCTGTGCTACAGCTGTGATGCCATCTGCCAGGGTGGCCATGCTGCTGTTGCTGCTGCTTCTGCTCACCAGGCCTTGACAGGAATTTCAGCACACATTGTCAGGGAGCCACAAAGCTCTCACCGCTCACTAAGTATCCAATGGCCTTGGATTTGATCTCCTCATTCAGCTGCCCTGTCTTGTTCAGATAGTCCAGGACGTAGATGTTGGGTGCAAACAGGACCATGTTCTGCTCCCCACAGCCGAAGGGCATCTGGAGGAGCTGGTGCAGGTTCTGCATGGCAGTGCCCATGATGTCACCTGGGGAGGAGGAGATGAGAGGGGGGATTAGCACAGCTCATGGCCACTGAAACTACCAGTAATTTCCATTCCACAGGCAGAGTCATAAAAGCCTAGCGGGGGTTGGGAGCCTTCCAAACAAGCATGAAGCTCTCAGTGCTCAGTTCTGTTTTGCTTTGCAGCCAACAAAGAGTCCCTTCCCTGCCTTTCCTTTCTAAATCCCAATTGTCCTTACCAGAAATACTTCTTATTTTAGTGCCACTTCAAGCAGATGCTTCTTGTTGGAAATGAACTTGCAGGAAGCTTCTGTTTCCAGAGGATGGAAGGGAATAACCAGAGATGCTACATTGCAACATTTATTGCAGAATTAACAATTAATGCTGCAAAGGGACATTGATAATGCAGATGTGTGATAGACCACCTCTAAATTGTTATTTCTAGGAAAGGTAGCACAGACCCAGAAAGGGATTTCTGGAATGAGCTTTTGAAAGTCATCAGCACTGCAAAGCAAGGATTGTATGGCTAGTGGGTCAGGTAACCAAGTCCATGTCCTGAAAAGACTGAAAAAACTCTACTGGCTTCTCTGATTTGCAGGTGGGTGCGTAGAAAAAAGTCACACTAGCATGAGTCTGGCAGAGATCAAAACTCAGAACTGTGCTGCTGCTTCAGCAAAAGACTTTCAAATGCAGTAAATTTAAACAGAATAGTGAAGAGTGATGCAACTGATATTTAAACTTCATCTTGCTGATGCAGACCATTGCTGGACAAGATGAGAATCAGTCTCTTTTCTCAAAAGTTCCCCACACAAGGAGTGGAAACTCACATTCTGAATTCTGAAAGAGCTTTCCTTCTATATTGTCCACATTTTCTTTATTTTTATGTTTTATTAATTACGTATTTACCAACAACAGAAAACGAGGCTCTGGCTGATCCTCCCAAAACATTTGTAGGTAGCTCTAGAATTATGTCTTGCATAACTACATCATCTGTGGAGAGAAATATTTTTCATTTGCTTAGGAATATTAATTATAACAGTGAAATGCTCCTGGTGCAACATGCACAGTACAAAATTGTACACAGGAGACAGCAATAAAGTTAAGCTCACAGCATTCATCAAGAACATGAAGAGAGAAGGGAGACAGCAATATCAAAATTGTGAAAAATAGATCAAGTGGTGCAGTCACCATCATTGCTCAATAGAAAGCAGTAAAACAGGGTAAGGCTGGTGCTCACAGGTTTTAGTATCTGTGACCCTTGGGGAGTTCTTTGGTGAGACAATGAGTAGAGCTGGTTGATGAGGGTTAGAACTGCTTTTTTGCCTCTTTTAGGCCAGCCAAGAAACCTTAGGAGCGGTTTGCTGTCAGCACTGAGGTGGTGGGGAAAGGAATATTATATTTGGTCTTCCCACCAGAGTGGGAAAGTGTAAGCTACAGGTATCCTTGGAATGGAGGACAGCAGTCACTGTGAGGGAATGAAACACAGGACATTTTGCACAGAAAGGTCATCTCCCTTTGAGAGCTTCATAGCAGACTTCCTTCAGCACCTGAGCACATCTGACCAAGGCAGAGATGCTGCCTCAGTGATGTGCACCAGACCACACAGGAATTTGGTAGCAGGGAATTAAACTATTCCACTCATACTAGCTGTCATATGGACAACACTTGGAAAAAGGGAAGGGAAAACATCAACAAGCACTGCAGACAAGAGTGCAAACTCCAACCTTCCTTTCAGTTCTTCTCAAGACAGAAGAATATAAGACCCTTACCTTCTGTACAGATTAAGGAGTTCTGAGTCTTTTCCCTTCTGATTCCTTCAGGCTGTGTGGAGATGGAAAGAAGAGACACATGCAGGGGATGAGACAAAAGCATACAGAAGAAATTCAGTGACAATAAGGGCACCCCCTTTCCCAGCCTCCTACATCATAAAACAGATGAGTTGAAGCAGGAGTTTACAAGTTCATGTACAATGTGGCTGCTCCTAAAAGGGAGATCCCATCCAATGGAGTCCCTCATTTCCAGTTTCTCCTCTGCACGAGGGAGACATGTACTTACCAACACCCACTGATCCTCATGGAAGAGGACATCAGATAGGAGTGGACTTGGACTTAGATTGAACAGCCAGACCCTCTTCCAGCCAGGTGGAGCCATACCAGGAGTTCTTTGGGGAGCTTGATAAACTTTTACTTGCTTTTAATACTACTTCTGTGTTTTAGTTTCCTCAGGAAAAGGAGTACAGGACAAACAGGAAGAGCTGTCAGCAGTACCTCAACCAGCAGTGTTCTGATCTGGGTGTCCCTGTAGTCAATACTGATGTTCCTGGGGGCTTTGTCTCCACAAGCTCCATCATCCTTGGTCTCTGCAGTAATGCTGAACACTACATTACCTTAAATAGCAGCAGAAAAGGAAATAGATGGACCTCTATCATGTAGGATGATTGACAAAGTACGAAATTTTTTGATGAATAAGACGAAATAGTTCACCATAATAAATGGTCTGTCACTATAGGTGAGACATATAGGTAGAGAACTGATCTCTAAAAATAGGAATGAGAAACACACTGAAGTTGTGGAGAAGCTCTTTAACTCGGACAACTGAAAAGACCAGTAGTAGACCAAGCTCTCTAGGTGGCAAAAGGATTAAGATTTTTCAGGTGAGATATAAATTAGCATCAATCTTATCACAGAAAAACAAGTAGATTCAAAACACATACCAATTTCTTTGGGCAAAATATTCCAGACATAGGTCTTTCTTTGCTTGGCACATACACATCCATCATCCTCTGGGGAGATGAGTTTGGCTTGATAATCGGGGGAATCAGACAGTGAAACATTAATCTGAGAACAGAAAGAGTGGCCTAATGGGATGAAGGCTTTGTACCATATGCAAATAGTGGTTTATTATTAGGAAGGGGTTAAAGACTATCTCTTTAGGTCCAGACTTAACAGTGTAAAGCAGATTTAAGGCCTGAGATGATGATGTTTGATTAATCATCCATCAGATGTAACCTGAACAGTTTTCCCTCATGTTTCTCACAACATTCTGATTGAGATGTTAAGCATCCTATGCACACCTGACTCCTAAGGAAGAGACACCACTTAAACCATTGATGGCTTGCATGACTGTGGATGGTGAATGATACTCTGCAGAGCACTTCTTTCCTTTCACTATGGATCTTAAAGTTGCCTTACAGACCTGTCCTAGTCACAGTTCACATGATCTCCCTTTGCACTGTTGTGGTTTAAGAGGACAAATCCAGTCAGGATAATCTGTTGTCAGCTAGAATGAGCAGTACCTCAGTCCAGAGTAGATCCAACCACCTGCAACAATCATTTTGCGGCACTCTTTGCAGATGGGGTAAGGTCTGACAGTGTGGGTAGAAGTACTCACCTTAATGCAGTGGTCAAGGTAGTTGAAGACAGTGGCTCTAAGCAGGAAATCTTCTCCTCGGATGATAGAGTATGGCAAGGTCAAATCAACAAAGAAAGGCTGCAAGGCTGTCAGGGGGACAGGCACAGACAAGCCAAATCCAGCCAGCTCTTCCACACAGAAAGCACTGGCTTTCCATTTGGTGATGGTGTCAGGGATGGTGTATGAGACGCTGGCTTTTCCAGTAGAGCTGATGGGAATGGAGAAAGGATGAAAGTTTTAGAAAGGATAAATTTCATACAACTTGCTTCTCAGTAGAGGCAACAAGTTTTGAAAATCAGAAGTACGCTTGTTCTATCTGCATAAATACCATATACAATCCCTGGAATTTATCACTAAAACCTGGGGAAAGTCCATTTGAAAGTTCTTCTGCCCATCATTTCCTTGAGTTTAGAAAGACAACTCAGAGTTCTTCTGCAAATTATAAATAAAAATTCTTCTGTCATATTATAAATAGAGGTGTCCTTCTTCTGAGGAAGGGAATGTGATTCACAGTACACACATTGTGGGAATAGGTGTCTTTAGGGTCATCTTTGATGAATTGATCATGGAAAAGAGAAGGACAGATGGGCAGCTGATGCTTGAAAAACTAGGTCTTCCAGGCCAAAAAGGAAGACAAGGTGGCAAGGGATTGCCACCTTGCAGGGCATCAGAGAACATATTTAGTAATTCCTAAAGCAAGGCAAAGAGATGAAAGAAGCAGTACTCACTTAATTGTAACTATATCCCAAATCCAAGCTTCAGGAAAGAATTCCCGGATAGTCTCAAGGATGAGTCTCCTCTCTTGTTCCTCCCTATCAGCTTCAGCTGGTAAGAGATAATGGGAATTTAGTAAAACCTGGTTCACAGGATGGAGACTCCCAGAAAGGACAGGTTTGAATGTGCGTGGGCCAGTATGAAGGATGATAAGTGTTTTACCATTTCCTTCTAACTGAGACTATAGGTAATGCTGCACAAATATTATTTAATGTTACTAATATATCCCTCAGTTAGGCATAACCTGGTGTCAAAGGAAAAGAAAAACATTACTTGGAGTGGTTTGGTGTCCAAATATGAGCATGAGACCTAGGGCTAGAACTCAGGTCGCTTGGCTCTTTGTTCTGCTTGCTGTCCCACAGCCACACAGTCTTTTCCAACAAGCTGTGGTCAGAAGGGAATCAATGTCAACGGTGTTAGTTTTGTGTGACGCTTCCAATTGCCAGCAATTCCCAGCAAGAAACTGGACATGAGTCAGAAGTGTAGATCTAAAAGACTCTTTTGGGCATTGGCCATTAGCTTAAGCTATCTCATTCTATGCCAGGCCAATATTCAATATCAAAACCAGTGTGGTTAATGAGTACTGTACGTGTCCATATAACATGAATGCCACTTCCTTTAAAGAGAAAGGTAAAATCTCCTTCCTGTCCCCTATATTACCTGATGATTTGACATGGTGTGCAGGAGCCATGAGTCCTGCATTCAGTACATATGGCTGACGTCTTACAGTCTCACTAGTGCATACCACTGGTTGTCGAACCTTAGAGTTGGTAAAAAATTTAATCCCCATATCCTGTAAAAAACACGATTTGGTGTTAGCAATAAACACACTGTAGCTGAGGTTTGTTCTATTCTTCCTTCTTTCCCGTTATTGTGTTTCCACCACAGAGGTGTCCAGAGATATCTATGCAGACAATTTTGGGAGCTCTGTGCGTGCTGGAAAATCACAGGAGGCACCAGAATCAATTGAGAATAGAGGTGTAAGAGGAGAGTTTGTCATGTATGAGTTTTACTAACAGGGCCATTTGCAGAATCTAGCACTACATAAACAAAAACTCACTTCAAAATATTTAAGTAATGTACAGGACATTTACCCTGAGGAATTGATACACATCTGGGCCTAATCCAGACATTACAGGTGTGTAATACAAGCCTTTGTGAAAGATGTGGTCAGATGAGACACAGGGCTCTTGGGAGTCTTCTTCTAGATCAAACCCATGGAAGCTGTAGCCTTGAAAGTCTTGTAGGGGATGCAGGCTGTATATCTGTGAGGGGTAAGGAAACACAGAAAATGTGTGTTTGTAAAGATCAACCTTACCTACACCATCAAATACTGCAAATTGCCAGAGCTGAGATGTCAGCCTGTTTGAAACCATGCTCTGTTTCCTGGACTGAGAAATGGCTGAATGGCTGGGATTAGAGGGCAGTGGTCAGTGGCACTAAACCTAGTTGGAGGCCAGTAATTAGTGGTGGACAGCAGGGTACACCAGTACTGAGTCTACTCTTGCTCAACACCTTCCCTTATTGTCTGGATGTTGGGGCAGAGTGTACTCTCGGCAAGTTTGCTGATGGCACAGAACTGGGAGGAGTGGTACAAGTGCTGCCAGAGGGTTGTGCTGCCAGGGACCAGCCACAGGGTAAACTGACTCCCACGTGAAAGAGGATTCCCAATCCACAGGAAACAAAGTCTCTTTATTGCCTACTAGAGATGGTTTACGACCATCTAAAGCTGTAGAACTCTCACATGGTCTAACAATCTCAAGTGGAGAGACACTGTAACGGAGAAGGAAGCAGCAGTGGCAGGAGAGAAGGCATTTGGCAGCTTACCATTTCTGTGGACAGCTCTGTCTCGGGCTTCAGGAGCAGCAGGCTCTGATCCACTGCCCTCACGGCACAGATGGAGTTGGCAGCGGCTTCAATGACCAAACTGACATTGGAGGCTGGGTGCACCTGCTTTTCAGAGAATTCCAGGTGGACCTGAAATTCGTCAAAAAGATGTTGGCACGGCTAATCCATGCTTCTGGGGCTGCACTCTGCGTGTGAGTGGAAGGCAAGAGGGAGAGGGCAAGGATTTTCTGTCAAAATGTGCCTGGAGAAGGATGCCTGGTCTCCACTGCAGCTTTTGGCCAGGCCTTTGTTATAACACAGCCTTAGGTAATAAGCACACTTGGATTCATGTGATAGCTTAAATGAAGCCTACCTCAAGTGATTTAAAACAAATTGTGATTCTTTTGCCGTTATTATCGAATCAAATCAAACCTTATTATGACTTGATTACATGCAATAATCACAACAGTGAGTAAATAATATTTTTCTTATGTCCATGGCCCATGTTATCAAATATATGAAACAGATTCAGGTTTGGATCAATTCAGAACAAAATCTATTTCGCATTTGTGTTAGATAAGAGTAAAAAAAATAGGAGGGGTAACTAGAAATGAGTAACTAGAAACATTTTGTTTAATGTCACTTGGTTTGTTTTACCCTATAGTTTTGTGCATTTTAGCTTTTCAGAGCTAAAGATTAGAAAAATCTTAATGGTGAAATCTGATTTTATAATGATAAATGAAAATGTACCATTAAAAAAAAAAAAAGGGGAAGAAAAACTTAAACCCCAGACTGCTATTTTTGCTTTCTTTTCTGTGTGTATTTAATTCTGATAAACACAAAAAACATTTTTCAACAAAAAAGTTTTTAAAAATTAGATAGAATAGTCAAGTGGGATAAGTCTAAAGTGTGTTCAGTATGCTGAAGAACAGAAAGTCTAGAAACTAAATTGAACACTAGTAGAGTTTGAGAGAGGCAAGAATCATTTGGGATTCATGTGGGTTTCCCGAAAAGTTTTTAACATTAAAATAAGATATATCTTTTGACAATAAGGCCAGGAGGTAGTGGTAGAGGAAAGATATAAGGCCAAAGAGAAAAAAGAAAAATGAAAGGAGTAATGCAGAGAGAAGTGGAAGGAAATAAGAAACAAAACTGGAAATCTGTTGTGGATGTATACACAAAGAATTTGTATTTACCTGACAGCAGGTAAGACTTGCTATATCTTAGTGCCTCTCACCTTGTTTTTGAAACACTTCTCAACTGGCAATTGAACACTGTCTGCCACCAGCTCCTTGTCAGGGTGTAAGGTGTACACCAGCAACCGAAGGGCTGGAGCCATTTTCTCAGTGACCACAAGTGGAATGGTGAAAGTGCCGTTTTGGCCTGTTGGAAGAAATAAAGGCACCAATAAGGCAGGAATATCAAAGATTGACTGTAGCAGTAGCCAAACTCAACAGGCATGCAATTGTACCAGTCAGTGGAGCATCTGGATTTAGACTATAAACTCAAACATTTTCTAGGAGGTGATGTGCCAAGGTTTAATCCAGGTGGTCTCAGATTTACTCTAGATTTGTACATGTGACAATATTCAGATAGGACCCTAAAGCACTCTGCTGCATTCCCTATGTCATCCTTTGGGAAGATCTTTAGAGAATGATATTTGACTAATATCAAATGAACTAATTGCTGGCCTAAACCTGACTTTATAGTGATCTTAGTGGTACTGCTACTATCAAGCACACAGGCATGGATGGAGAGAGATATGACCCTCCCAATAGCTGCTATATTCAACCATCTGGGTCTGTTTTTATCTGTGTTAATGCAAAAATAAGGATTGGAAACTTAACTTACCTGCTTGGATATTAACTTTAATTTCCCCTGTAACGACAATCTTGCCTTTTGCCATGCCCTGTGCAGAGAAGATCAAGACATGTGGGGGTTGGTGGATGTTGGAGGAGAAAGCAGTAATTGGGTTTGTTGTGCATGGACAGGACAATCTACAATGAGACGATCTCAAATGCTTAAGCATGAGCCTTAGGGCACACTGAATGCTCCCACTGCTGCTGCTGGGGACCTTGTCGCTGGTCACAAAGCAGAAGCAAAAGGAAGAGAAGAGAGAGGCAGAGAATACCATGAAGAGCTCTCACTGCTGTAATTCCTGTGGATGGATTGCTGGAAAACTTCCCAGTAAAGCCCTTTCAGAAAACCGACCCACAACCTCATCCTCACCACATAGTAGAAGTTCATGGTGTTGATGCTCTTGTATCCCTCTGTGTTTAAGACATAGTGCACAGTGATCATCCTCTTCTGCCCACATTTCAGATCTTTCCATAAGGGCTCAATCCTCACAAAACTGCTAGTCCAAGAGTAGAAGCGCTGGACGGAATGAGACGCTTCTGGGTAGTAAGGCTCTATCCAGCCTTCATAGTGGCAGTGGTCACTGGTTTTATAAATTGCCTGATCAGGAGAGGGAGTGGGGAAGAAAAGGAAAACAAATACGTATTGCAAGGGAAATCATCATCACATTCTGGCATCAGAATCATTAGTTCACATAATGCATATAGATAAGAACTAAAGACAAACTGCTCAGGGAAATGCAGCCTAGCAGCAAGCCACTGCATTGCAACAAGTCAGATGTTTTCCTCACTTCTCTTGTGGTCATTTTTGAGAGCTCTAAACCATGAAATAAGATGGAGAAAGCACATTTTTATTACTGAAATTCAAACCTCATCCCAGCTTTTTTTGGGTTCAATTTGAGAGCAACCATTTCTGTCTCTGTTCAGCCTTGTTTTGTACTCACTTTCAGACTGATCTCGGGATCAAACATCTCAGATGTGTCAATGCTAAACTCAGCAACACCATTATCATCTGTAGTGAAGTTGTCTGTGTTCTTGTTATTGACAAATAGCTGAATAACCTCATTGGAAATAGGAGAGTTGTCTTTGTCTACCAGCTTGATCTGTAAAAGGGAATGTGAAACATGTTGAGCATATTGTCTTTCTGTATGTAGATACTGACATTTTGCACTCCTTTGCTCTCCAAATAGCAAAATTGCTTTTTCATCTTCCTTCAAAGCAATACTTGATAGCTGAAATGTCTCTCTTTGCTTTCTGGCAACTATCTAAGCTATCTAATGAGGTTTGGAGCAGGAGCTTCCACAGCATCTGCCACACCATTGAAAATGTCCTTTCGTGGAGCAAGAACTTGTCATGTCTCATCTCTTTCCCAATCAGTCCCTTCTGACTATACATTTCCAGTTTAAAAATATATTTTCTTTTCTCCCTTCATTTTTTTACTTTCTTAGTCTTGAGAGTCTGCTGCTGCTATATTCAGTGTCTGAAGGCCTTTTCTCCAGATCTTTATTTTGAACATTTTTCTCATTCTGTCTGCACTGTCTCTGCTGTTTGTGTTAAACAAACAAACAAACAGCAGAATAACAGATCGCATTAAGTGAATTCTATGCTGCTAGAAATGAGTGTTTACTTTGATTTTTTTAAGAAAAAGAACAGAGTGGGAATGGGAAAAAACCAAAAAAGTTATATTGACTTTCCAGAGAGGAAAAAACCCCACCCTTGGAAGACAATCTCATCTCTTTTGAGTGCTGCTACTGCCCCTTATCCTTTCCTCATTGACAAAAGCAGAACCGAAGGAGAGAGATTTATCCCTACCCTTTAAACCACTGTCAGAGTTATGTGGGTATTGTCCTGAAACAAAATAATAGAAAACCTTTTTGAGACAGAAACTGTTATTATCGCCTCAATTTTTTGCGTGTGTCCTAAATTCCTTTCCCTCTTTCTTCCCTCATCCACCAGTGGTTTTATTCATATCTGGCTGGCATGTGATGGTCAGTTCTGAAGGGAGAGGCAGTGATTTATAGCAAGCTTAAAATGCAAGTTAGAAAAAAGCTAGTTAATGTATTGTACTGATTTAAAGTATTTCTGGCAGAATCAAACTCAGAATAAACTAATAGTCTTCAGGATTCAGTGTTACCAGTAGGGCACTGCATGTAACGAAAGATGCCTGGGGAGAACACCCCCACCCCAAAGAGTCCCCTAGAGGTTGCCATCATTGTTGTTATGTGATTGCCTGTCAATCATCTTCCATACAAGCCCTCTAAGCTCTTGCTTACCCGTCCAAAGTAAGGAATTCCTCTTCTGTAGTGGCGATCCATGTTCTCAAACTGTATGGTGCTCATCACCCGAGTTATGGAGATAACCTGAGCAGCTGTAAACTGCAGGCCTGGAAGACATGCCCAGAGTCAAGAGAAGTACACTTTGTCCTGCACAGAGCACCATCAGAGTTTGCCTGGAGGTGGTCACCATGCTTGTAAAAAGGGACTTTCCTTGGGGAGACATTCTTGTACTCAGCAATCAGAGGCTGAGTATCTCCTGCTCTCCTTCAGGACCACACCACTGCTTCTGTCTCTGTCTGTCTGGAAGGGATTACCTGTTCCTTTCTCTGTCACAATGGCTTTCACATCGAGGTTCCTCATGTAACCTGTGCGATGTAGCTCAAAGATGTTGGAGCTGAAAACCTGGGAGAAGCAACCGTCTCTCTCCAGCTGGAAAGGGAAGAAAAATCCTGTTGTCAAGGATCATCACTTGCAAAGGGTGTTAGTAAGGGAAATCTTTTCCCAGTCCTTTTAACATGATTTACACGTGTTTATGGGAAACTGAGTCATGAAGAAGAAACGTCAATCCTTCAGGCCTGCAGAAAGCCAAGAAGAGAAATGAGGTGCCCTGAGCTCCTAGCTAGTGATACAAGCAAAGACATGAGTAGAGTGAAGAGAAGCATTAAAAGAGAAAAAATAAAGTGTGATGGGCAAAGGGAGAGAGACAAGAACACAGGAGAGAGGACAAGCATGAAGAGGAATAATAATTATGTATCATACATTTTTGGTAACGGATTGACAAACTGGGCTCTTCTTGCACCTCCCATATGAATCAAAATCCCTGCACACACTGATCTGGACTTTCCCTTCAACAGGTTGGCCATAGGTGTATCTAGGGGGAGAGGAAATATGAGCTGATGAGGTCTATGAGCTAATGACTGAAAAACAATCTTAGACTAACGTGCGCAGGAATAGATCCAGGACAAGCACTGAGCTGGGAAATTAGAGCATGGAATAGTTTCACAGGCTCTTTCCTAACTCTCCAGCTGTAACAAAAAAGAAAATAAAACTCAGAAATCAAACTTAGTTCTTTTTCACACCTAAACCCACAAAAAAAAGCCACACCTTAAATGTAAAAACAAATACCTTTATAAACATAATGAACAGACATGGCTACTGAGCAAATTAAGACTTAATTAATGTCTCCAAAATTCAGCTTAGATTGGAGTTCTAGACTCACTGAAATCAAAGCCAAACTCCTCATATCTGCTAGGGGATCAGGATTTCAACTCTGGATTCCAAGTTACAAAATCTTGGTGTTGCCGTAAGCAAGGTCCTTCTGAAGGATCAAACTTGGAGGGGAGTTAGGCAGCTGGAACCATAAGATCCCTGCCAGAACTTAATGGTGCTCTGCTTTATGAAGGTCTCCCTCTGAAGTGGGTTGTTGGGAGTGGGCAGTAGTTTACCAGGGAATCTCCTGAAAGATTTGTCCAACTCACAGAACACCATCTGTAACTGACTACTCATACAATAAAATGGGATGAGCACACAAATAAATAAAAGCTCTAGTGACCAAGTCAACCCTGACCAACCTCTTCTGAGGCCCTACATATTTTGGTTTCTTCTCTAAGGCCCATCTCTTTCCCCCTTTCCTGGGAAGTTCTTCCTGTTCAGTATATTAGCTAACAGTTCTGAACGTGGTACTTACAATCCACAGACTCTCACTGTGAACTCCGAATCCAGAACTGTAAGGCTTTCTGGTGCAGTGACAGTGACATCAAATTTTGGCAACACTAGGACAAAGAATGGAAAGAAAAAAATCCCAACACTGGCATATTTTAAATTTGCAGACCCTTTTAGGATGGAAGCAAAACTGAGGATACATCTAATCGTTAGTCATAGAGGGAATGGGATCTCAGAACTGGAGTGGCAAAATGATTAACAACTGGCCTGATCTGCAAAGGCTTACTGAAGTATTTCTGCAACTCTTTGAAGAGAAGACAGGACTTCTGAAGTGAATCCTGTGATGTCTAGATGCCTTGCAGAGAAGAGGCCTTTGCCTTTTTTTTGGCCAAGAAGGTTCATGGACATAGCTGGGAAAAGTTTAGTTTGTCCCACTGAAATTTGCAATCGACTTGCTGATTTCTTATGTAGATTATTTTGCTGGCTGAGTATGTGAAAAATGGTTAATTTTTCTTTTTTTCTTTTTTATTTTCACTGTTCTCTTTCTTTTTTTCTCTCTCTAGTCCTTAATGGCAACTAATTGAAGCTGTGTTTGCCAGGAAGCTGTTTGAAGTTTTAGCAGTCAAAAGGTTGCTTGATATGGACTCATCTCTAATAATGTTTTCTACACTGAATAAAAGCCAAATGGGTGGCATTTACCGTATTCCACCACAAGGAAGGAGTGATTTGTTTTGTCTCCTGACTTCTTTGCTACGATAATTTCGTAGTTCCCCAGGATAGGCTCTTCAGTGAGTGGGAATTCTAGCTGAATAATGTTCATCTCTGACTTCACATTTTGCCACTGCAAGATCCTGTTTCCTCTTGGATCCTGAAGAAAAAAAGAATACAGACTCACAGGCCTTTTGCCTTGGAAATCTTTTGCTCTTAGCCCACAAAACCGCCAACACAGAAGAAAACAGAGCAGATTGCATTAACTCGTTGGAGAAACTGCTTAATGCACGTGCATTGAGTTAAATTACACCTTTGTACTCTGATTATTCTTGTTATTATTAATGTTGCTAGATTCTCATCTATTGTTCCCAGATTTAGGCATCCTCTGCCAGCCTACTTATTAGTCTCAATCATCAGGGAAAGTTGCATAATACTGCTCTTTCCTGCTCTTTAGGATATGTTGCTCTAGATTTGTGTCAAGAGGGGAGAGAAAGAAAATCTTCTTTGTGCTTTTCCTTTGGACAAGTTTATCCCACACAAATCTTGGCCTTTAGCAACCCCAGCCTTTTTTTCAGCTGCCAGAAAAAGGAAGAAAGCATTTCTTCTGCATTCACTGGAGTGGCATTTCCCTCTCAGTATATGTTATGCTAGTTAGACTAAAGAAAACTCATTCACACCATTTCCTTGACTCTTTACAGCAACGTCTGGAAAAGAAACACGTGGAGGGCTCAAAATATGTATGTTTTCACTGCAAAGAATATAAAGTCCCCTGACTTCACAGTGTAACACAAAAACTTGTAAGTATGCTATCTAGACATGAACTGCAATTTTTATAAAAATCACCGGAAAATGCCATGAAAGTGCTGACATAGTTAGCAGTTGTATTCACAACCTATATTTGTTCATCATTTTTAGCAACATTAGAGTTGCAAAATGATACACCCCAAAATAAGTTGAGCAATCTGGGGGAAGGGGAAGGGAGTCAAAGGCAGACATAAGAACACTAAACTTTTGACTGCTGGAATGATTATAGATGTGCTTTCCATGTCAGTCAGGCTCAAAAAGAATCCTTGGTTTTTGTGAAGTCTCTGTTAATTTCTGCTGGTGTACTCAGCAGCAAGATTTGTCTGTGTATGGACACATGCAAACCCTTGTGAGCACATGTGCTCTGAGTAATGCAGGCATTTTGTACAAAGACAAAAATTTCTTACCTGAATTGAAATCAGCGGGTACTGAAATAGGAAAAAACAAAGTGGAAGAAAATATTAGGTGGCTGATCAAACACAAATTATTTTTCCTCAGCAGAGTGACAAATGTATAACCAATATTCAGTATAATACCATTAACCAGAGAGCCTCATCTCTTATTTTAATCAGTTTAACAGCATTTTTGCTTCAATAGGAAGCTTGCATAAAGGAGAGAGATGAAGTGAGAATGGTTTCTGACCACAGTGTTTTTAGTGCAATCTCAGAGTGTACGAGTGAGCAGAGTTACAGAGATGCACACAAACCATGCTTTGGGCTTCTTTTTAGCACCAGCTCTTTTGCTACTGCAGTGCTGTCTCCTGCATTACAAGCACAGGAGAGGAAGCCAGAGAAGACCCTTCCATCAGTTGGCTTATGTACTGGGAGCACAAAGAGAGACTGCTGGCCTTGGAAAGAATACCTCTGAAGAGATAAACAATTGTGGCAACAGCTTTCTCTTTCATTTCACCCATTTCTAAAACGGGCAAAGTGCCAGGTGGATGATTTACTGATGCCTGAAAGCAACAATTGCTGAACTGGAATAGCAGGAGACTGAACCATGGGGTTTCTGGCCAGAGCTAAGATAATGTCTGTGGCAACAAAGTGCAGGGGTTTTTTAAGCCTCTTTCCCAGAGACAGCAGAAGGTGTGTCAGGAATTCAAACTGCTACACACTTGCCCTCTTCCCTGTGCCTCTAATGACAGGGGGGAATTACAGTGTATGCTTAGGAAATCAGGTTAATTCTTTGGCATTTAGTCTCTGCAACATCTCATTTTATCCACAGCAATCCTTTGTGTAAAATTTGAGAAGTTGTCTCCCAGAAATTTTAAATCCAAGGGAATATTCCTGGTCACTCACCTTCTCCTGAACAGGTTTAAAATTGAAATCCAGGGCAACAACACGAAACCTCACTGGAAAGGCAAGGAACAGGGTGTTAGCACTGATCATAGTTTTTTTGGCTGAGCATGGTTTTTGCATTTATTAGAACTCCCAGTTTCATAGAATCTTCCAACAGTCCCACTTGCATGGGATGCACATAATGAAATGCATCTGAAGGTAGAAGAATGCTACATGGACTTTAATTAAGGGACATTTCCCTACCATCAAGTTCTTGTACTCTTTCATAAAAGTTTCCTTTCATGTTATTAGTGAAAAGTTTACTTTCATAAAAGTTTAGCCTCACAGAAAAGGAATTACTGAACAAATAAAACTGCATTAACTTTTAATAATTTAGTTTAGTCTGCTGCTTCTCCCAGCTCAAAACCAAGCCATTTGACCAATAAATAACCCATATTGAACACCTCGGTGGCACCAAATTCCAACTGGTAAGCTTTCCTTCATACTATGTACCTGTGTAGATAGAACTCATCCTAATTAAAGTAAAACTAACCTAGTCTAATGGCTGAATTATGTGGCTACTCTCTGGGAAGAAGTCTTCTTCTAGTGTTTCCTGAAGTGTGTGCTAGAAGCTTTAAAGCCTGGAAGTGAATTGAGGAGCATATCTAGATAAATGGAGGCTTAATGGCCTGGTGAGAAGCATGGATTAAGGAATAGCATAAGTGCAAGAATGCAACATGAAAATCTGAAGTCTAAGCACATCAGAAGCCACAAGGTAAGTTGCATGATTTTGTCTTTAACAACTTATAATTCATTTATAAGTAATTGATTTCACTCTCAGTGTTTAGACTATTTTGATGCTGACCAGCACCACAGACGGAAGATTCTGGAAGCATGGTTTTATACCAGGTAGTGATCTAATCACCTCTTCCCATTATCCTGGCCTGTCATCAGTAATGAAACAGCAGCAGTGATAGCTTCTGTCACCTGGGAGGAAGGGACAAAGAAAATAGTAGGGATCATGGGATGACAGTTTCCTGGCATCCTGAAGATGATTCCCTAAGCTCCACAGCAAATAACTGTGATAGTTTTAACAGAAACTCTGAATAAACTGCCTAGAATGTAGCTCAGCCTGAAAAACACCAGGCAGAGGAATTCTGTCTGAAGAAACTGCCTCCTAAGGCCCATGTTGCAGACAAAGGGGACATTCACCAGTCTGTCCTGGTTTGTAGATGGGTTTGTCTGTCTGCACGAAGACGATGCTGTCTGTGTTCCAGATCATCACCGACTGCCGCTCCTCTAGGCTGACAGTGGTGCCCTTGGCAGAGAAGGAAATGAAAGCCAGTGGTGCAGAGTGGACAGGAGGAATCTGTGAAAAATCAGGAAAACATAGGGAGGTTGTTAGTCCTGAAGTAATTTGCTCCAGTAATATTGCAATACTGTAATTTGCAACAATAATATTGCTGTTGAACAGCAATACCTGTGGCTTCAAAGAGACACAATCTCATTTCTACCAACTTCATCACCTTTCTCGAGTCTTTTCTTAACTACTTATGTCTATAAAAATGCCTCCTTGTCTGTTACTCTCTTACGCTTCCTTTTCTCTTTAACAAGCCTTATTTCTTTCCCTGCTTGTTCCTCTCTTGTACTCTCTGCTTTTATTTTCTTGTCCTTATTTACATTTCTATGCCATTGGGACATAAATTAAAATTAACTTACCTTGAAATTGAAGCACTGTAGACCACTGCCTGCTGTTATGGTTTTCTTAAAAATAGTGCTATTAACAGAGCTGTATTCTAGGATTACTCTGGCGGATATTGTCTCATTGAGGTTAAGAAACTGCAGGCAAACCTGACCTGGAGAATCATTGTGGAGGACAGCAGGCACCATCAGAACATATTGCCTGTGAGATCAAAACATCAAAATGATCACATTCACACGTAAAGGAGAAACAGCCTCAACAGGATAAAGCAAACACACAACACTGTTATTATTCAGTACCCACCAATTACTTTAGTTTAAATAGGACACGCTGCCAGTGCTCCTCACTCTGTCCTGCAGCTCTGAACTATCCCAGCCCTGGTATTTCCCCCAACTCTGGGATTGCCCCCAGCTCTTCCCCTTTTTTCCTTTATCTGAGCCCTGGGCCCACCTGCTTTTAGCAAAGCACCCTGCTGTCACTTCTGCTATTGCCTTTTCTGGACACAATTCAACTTCTATGGAAGTTCTGCAATAGGTGGATCTGATCATATTAACTGAGAAAAATTAACTTGCCATCCCCATTCCACTTTAGCTCTCCAGATATAAAAGATGAGCCCTGGCAGTCTTTAATATTTAGAGCAAAATTAATAACACAATTAGGACTGTCTTTAAAGCCTTTTCATAAATATTAATAGTAGCAATAGGGTAGTTCTTACAGCTCAGGTTCCTTTGCAGCTGTTACATGCCAGAGAAGAAGAGCCAAAAGAAACTTCAGCCACATTTTTCTCACTGGGAGAAAGAAGAAAGACGTAAGTTCTCTTCTCACTAAACACTTCCTTGCCTACTAGTTTAACAGCTCTGCAGCATTCCTCACCCAGTGCTCCAGAGGAAAGGAGTTTGCTCTTCATCTCCTCCCTGGCTCCTTCCTTTGATGTTAGTGCCTTTATAACTGCAGCAAGGGGTGGGGATCCCAGTCTATCCTATTCCTTGCAAGAACCTCCCCTAACACTACTGCAATGAAAATCAACCCACCATCTCCAGACTGTAACACTCCACTGCAATTCTCTAAATGTCTGCACAAAATATCTTTAGTGGTCTTGTTTTCAAGGGAAGTGGCTTTCCTTTTTGCACTGAGACTTGTCACAGCACTGAAAAGCACAAAGTGACCTAAACCAAAGTAAGTCTGTCAAACCAGATTGAAGGTCAAAATGAATGACAAAACATTTGAAGGTTTTCCCCATTGTTCTTGGAATTTACCATCTGGATTGTCAGTCTGGGTGAAGTAGACTAATTTTCTGTATTTTGACACCAGATTCTGGCAAAAATAATACATTGACCTCTCTTTTCCCTTGCTTCATAGGTATTTTGAAAATTGATTAAGTGCCAAGACAGAAAAGCTAGAAACAGAAAGAGGTCTAAAAAGTCTTAATTACTTCTACCTCAGCCACTGAGCACTTCAGAACATCGTTGAAGTTTGATTCGTTTCAGTTCAGAATTAGCCAGTTGCTGGGTCTATGGGAATTTGTTAGTTCTCCAGGTTTCCAGTTTTCACACCTGTGTGGGAGCTAATTGAGTTTTTTATTAGGGAGAAGGAAGTTCTTTTGTTCTTTTGTACTCTGAAGAGAAAACAAAGCACTCAGGTGGACTGCTCCCCACAAGAAAAACAATGCTGGAAAGCAGTTATTTGATAACTGTAAATATTTTTTTCCATTAATGTTGGCACTGGGTCTGTCTAGGATGAGGTTATGAAGTCAGCTTGCTCTAGAGTAGCCTGCTGTGCTTTGCATTTGAGGCTGGAACAGTGTTGATAACTCACCAGAGTTCTGGCTCTTGCTGAAGAGTGCTTGCAGAGTCTCAAGGCTTTCTGCCTCTCCCACCTCCCAGCCAAAAGCCAGGAGGCTTGGAGTGGGCGAGGGACTGGGAGAGGCTACAGCCAGGACAGATGACCCAGACTGGCCAGAGGGATATCCTGTACCTGCTGTGTGACACCATGCTTAGCAATAGCAATAGGGGAAAGGAGGAGGAGGAGGGACAACATCTGTGGCAACATCAGTGTTTGTCTTCCGAAGCAACCACTACCTGTGCTGAGGCCTCACTTCTCAGTGAGTGGCTGGACATCTCCCTGCCAGTGGGAAGCAGTGAATAAGTCCCTCTTTTAGCTTCTCTTTCATGTGCACCTTCTGCTTTCTTTTTTAAACCTTTGCTATTTCAACCCACTACTCTCTCTGACATCCTTCCTGGAAAAGGGAGTGAGTGAAAGATTGGGTGGCTTCCTTGACTGCTCCCTGGGGTCAACACACCATGATGTGTTATCAATATGGCTAAATATTGTACACCTGGAGACAGAGAGATGTAGGTCCAAAGGCAGAGTACCTGTATGGGAGCATGATTTTCTCTAATATCCTGATGTGTTTTTTGACTATCTCTTCTAGTTTTTCCCTAGTGCGTGAAACTTTCTTCAGTAGAAACCTAGGGCACATAGGGTGGCTGTGAAATGTTTTTCACTTATGCCTTCAAATTTTTCATAGAAGTATCAAACCATATGGAAATGGAACAGGGCAGAAGTAACAGGTGGTTCCCCAGAGGTGTCTCTGTGGTGTGCTGTGTGTGCTTGGAAAACAGACAACAGTCTGAGGTTCTGTTCTGAAAGCCCACCTCACTGTCATTTCTGTTGAAGAGGATCTCTACAGATTAGAAAAGCTAATTTCAGGATCCTTACACCTTAGGAGCTCCACTAAGAATCAGGCTTTACTTTCTCTGCCATGGAATACCAGGAGCTGCTAAGAATAGAAATTCGCTGAGGAAGGCTTGAACTTGACATTGTGGAAAAAGGAGATGATCAGAATTACAGGTTCTTGCTTTTTGTGACTTTCCCAGGTAGTTACAAACCTATTGCAACATAATAAAGTATTAATTCCAAAAAAGTCAATTTGACAATCACCATCCATAAGCTTTCTGAGGCTACTTTTGAAAGTTTAATCAGAGGGTCAAGTGGGTTAGATGACATTGAAAGGCTGTAAAGAGGAGTGGTTTAGCATAACTTACTGTTATGAGGAGCAGGGGTTTTGCCCCAAATGTAGGCTGGATTGTGGCTTTGGTCAGAAAGAGCACTGCTGTATCTCCAATAACTGGCACTAGTCACAATGTCTTCTGTGCACATATACCTTCTGAACAGTAACCAAATCTAAGATTACATGCATCCTATATCTAGACAATTCAGTGCATTTGTTTAGCCCTCCACTAACCCCAATGAAGAAGGTGCATCTGGTAAGGAAATAGACAAAGAAAAAATGCAATCCTCTGTAACAGAGAAGTTATTTCATTATTATATTTGCAACCAAACAAGTCCCCTGGGTAAAAAAAAAAAAAGCCACTGTACCTTATTACAATAAAGAAAACTAGAGGTCATCCCATCTTCTTGGCTGTAAAATATAATCATTTGTCTTTCACAGGAAAGTCAAACAACATTCCACTGAATACAACAAAAAGGTTGTTTTCAGAGCAAATATTTACAAAACCATTGACATTTGGTTTTTGACGATTTTTTATCATTATTATTTGCTGACTGCATGTCTTCGCTTTTCAAATCCTACCCATTCTTTTTAACTCAACTGCATATGTGCAAGAAGCTTGTGAAGATTGCTCTGTGGGGAAGTTAGAGAAATGATACTTCATCACCAGGTCACAAGGTCGTCTGTATTTCATAGAATCATAGAATGGCTTGGGTTGGAGGGGACCTTAAAGATCTTCTTGTTCCAACCCCTCTCCTGTGGTCAGGGACACCTTCCGTTAGACCAGGTAGCTCAGAGCCCCATCCAGCCTGACCTTGAGCACTTCCAGGGATGGGACATCCACAGCTTCTCTGGGCAAGCTGAGCCAGTGCCTCACTATGCTCACATTAAGGAATTTCTTCCTAATATCTAATCTAAATCTACTCTCTTTCAGTTTGAAGCCATTCCCCCTTGTCCTGTCACTACATGGGCTTGTAAGTAGTCTCTGGCCATGTTTCTTGTAGCTTCAGGTACTGAAAGAGGTTCTTGGTTTTGGGTAATGTTGGAGAAATATCTGTATACAGGTGGATTATCTTGCATTCTTGACTCAAAAGGAGTTTTATTACCAGCCTAACTTTGAGTCTTACCTGAGCCACAACTTCAGGCCTCGGTTACTCTTGCTTAGCTGTAGCACACACAGAGAGATCTGTGTGTTTGTAGATGGAGACCAATGAGAGGGAGCCTTGGCAATAGTAGAATGAGCTGTTTGGTTTAGTTAAATTTGATTTAGTTAACTTTGTTAAGAAATAACCCACCAGCTAAGTATAGATATCTTTCTGCCACCGTAACAGTCCTTCTGCAGGCATAGTTAGACAGCAAAAATTGTGCCTTTATGGTTGTGGTTTGGTTTATTTGAGGCACTAGATATGTTCTACCAGTAAAATATTATCTTTACAAATCAAATCTGTTCTGCTGTGAAAAGCTATAGTAAAACTACTCAACTGCAATTATTTTTTTCGTATAGAGCTGCTCAGTGACAGTAATTTCTGTGTCTCTCTGTGTGATTTATTGACCTCAAATTTCACTCACTATTATTGAAAAGAGCTCTATTTCTTTCCTATGGGAATCGTCAAATCTCTTTAGGAAAATTACAAGTCTCTGGAGCTCCATGGTTTTTTCCTGTTTTTGAAGTGTTTGTGGCCACTCACATTTCATTTAGTTTTAGTATTCCTTTTCACTCATGCAGTCTAAACCCATCTTGGATGTGTCTGCAAGATCCCTAATCATATATTTGTGGTGTAGGCACTGTCAGCTTTCTTGTGCACAGCTTAATTGCTGCATTCAGAAGAGGATTAATGCAAAGAAACTTGGCTATTTCAGCGACATAAATTAGTTGCAAAGCACTGAATCAATCTGTGATTTTGGCTATGACTGCTTCCTATAAAACCTTCTTTAAGAAGATTAGATTGTAACAATTTGTTTAGACATGGTAAAGGTCGAAATGCTTGGTTTGGCCCAGGTGTTTGGGGAACAATGCTGAAACGTGGTAACTACAGATAAAGCCCTGCTTGGTCAATAGGGTCTCTAGTCAAGCATGCAAGATTTCTTCCATTGTTCTAAGATATGTGAGCCTTGGCAAAGTCCTCCAGCAGCTCTGCAAGCTAAACAGATGGTGAGGTCATAAAAGAAAGTAAGTATATCCCTAGTGGAATAGTCACAGCTTGCAGTGATTTTGATGAGTGATGGAATTTTTTTCAACAGAATGTGGTGGTGGGGAGAACAGCAGTTTATTTCAGTGGCCTATGATGCCTGGAAAAGGCAGCCATATAAAAGACAGAGGCAGCTGAAGGTCAGCCAGTTGCAAGGATTCTGTTGTGCCAGTGACTCTGCTGAGTGAGGATGGGTCATCCATAGCGTGTTTTCAAAACTGAGCTCTTTCTCCACATATGTGTAGAGGCTGAGGTCTGAGCAGGCAAAACTGTGAGGGCTGAACTATTAAGACTGTCTTTGCTGTGCAGTTTTGGTGACAAACGCCAGTGGAAGGTGAGTGAAGCTGGGATCTGACTACTGTCACTGCACCTGCACAAACCTCAGAGTGGTTTGTGGTACACAAATGAAATTATCTTTCCTAGTTATACACAAATTACCTGGCAGCTTTCAGGCTGAACTACGAATGCAGTGCTATAGTAAGGCTAATAAGAGAGTCTGCATTTCTTTTGGAGTGCATTGCAGTTTTACTGTCCTTGCATGGACAGGAACAAGAGTTTTTCAGCCTTCCTTTCTTTGTGGTGTTTATAGGCAGTATCAAGGGTTCAGTTCAAATGTAAAGAGGTCACCAATAAAATATCTCAATAAGCCCCTGAAAAAATCTCTGGTACTTAGTAAGTTCATTCTTCACACTTGCAAATATAAACCAGGTTTTTACTAAAAAAAAATAGTAGAGAGAAAAAAGAGGGAGAAGAAAATACTTAACAATGAGTTTCAAGAGGGGAACATTTGACATGTAATTCATGAAATGCAACTAGTAAAGCCCTCTCCTGTGGTGGTACAACCAGTCTGGCTGCATGTTGCCTCCCGAAACCTCCCATGCCAGCAATCAGCTCATTGGTACTGAGAAATCATCTTGTGTACCAAGAGCTGACACGAGCTGCACTTGATGTTGCCGTGCATTGGCTCTTCTGGCTTCCAGAAAGGTGTCTGAGACCAGCCATCTCTAGCATGCTGAGGGATGCCCAACTCACTCTCTGACCTTTTCATCTCTGATCAAACCCCTAACCCTTTGTTTCTATTTCACAGCTGTGCCCAACTCTCTTTGTAGCTGCAACTTCTGCACTCTGAAGGTAGAAGCATTTGCATTCATTTCAGGTGACAATTCATGACAGACACACATAGAAAGAAGCAGCTCTCTGAGGCTTTCATATTGCAATGGCTTTTCTCTGCTTTATGGAAAGCCTGTTCTTAAATTTCATTCTGCAGAAATTACTCATAAATCGTAATGACAGATTTGTAAGTGTTTGAGGCTCCATTAGTCCCTCTTATTTTCCTCTCCTTTACCTGACTGGTTGCCCTTCTTCTCGGGATTGACTTGAGAAGGGTCATACAGTTCTGTTTTCCCTTGGGATTTCAGCCATCAGCCTACAGATCCTACAAGGGCTTTACTGATGTAATCATACTCCTAAAGTCCTCTCCTGGAGCTGCAGCCACTGTTGATGTAAGAGACTTAAATTCTGTGTCTGAACTGCAGGTTGGTCTGTGAGAAGAGAACTATGGAAGAGCAATGTTTGTACATGTGTCTTTGGATGCAGCTTTGTGGGCCAAAGGAAATTTCTTGGTCATATTTTTTGGGAAATGCTGCATGTCTAATCCAACTGCTCTGAGAAAGGAAGTGTGGATCTCACTTTAAGGCTGTAAAATTATGTTATCAGAACCAAAAGCTCATAGGCGATGAATGCAAGACATAAGACTTACATCTTTTAGAGCAGGGGCTACTTCTTCTTAATTATTTGAAGTCTGTCTTGAATGTAGGTATGATATTCCTAGGACTTGGATGTGAAGGAGAGCTTGGGGTTAGGAGTCTCTCACAACTGACTGATAACACTAAATGCTGGAGGCTCAGTCTTTGTGAGTACTTTGATCTTTTTGCCATTGACCAACATCTAGCATCTAAATCCATTTTCTGTTGTTGAAAAGTCTTTTTCCTTCCACTACGACATACCAGAAATGGAACTTGTTCCAGACACATTATGGAAGGCATACAAATGCTATTCAGAGCCTGCAGCTTTCTCTCCCTTTATCTGTTATTATTATCTACTTGGCAGCAAAACAATACCCTTGTGTTACTCGATATATTAATTGCACTGCTTTAAGGATGCCCCCCAGGGAGAGCCTGTTTGTGCCTTCAACCCCTGACCTTATGCCTGAAAAGTTTTTTTGATTCATTCCCCTCACATAAAGGCTATTTCTGCTTTGTCTCCAGTGAAAATATATTCTGCAGCTATATATTTAACTGCTGAGCACTGTACAGAACAAGCTTGAGGATGTGTCATTGATGAAGACTTGTCAGTGTTTATTATCTTTTATTATCTTCCTAAACAGTTGAAGTTTCCAAGTTGTCTCAGGGCAAACCAGCTGGCCTCAGGCAAACAGGGAGTCAGAGAAAGTCTTGATTGTCCTCTTTTGAAGAACTAGGTGTTTTTTATTGTTATTGACCCCTAAATGACCAGCACTAGGCAAAACTGTCTGCTGGAGAGCACTGTGTGGAAATGAGGGAGTGACTGGAGCATCACATCCATGTCTGGTGTCACTCATCGTTGCTTGTAGCACAAGTGTTTTGCTATTACACAAAACAGTGGCAGAGTCCTGGCAGTTTACACCTCTGTAAAGTCCCCCCAGAGCCTGTCCTGGCACATTCCCATGGACTATGGGTCCTGTAGGAACTGCTGGAAGAAGTCTAAGGAGGTAGATGATTTTGCACACTGAAAGTAAAAGGGAAGATTGATTCACAACAATTTTGGAGTCCTAGAGCATCTGTATAACTATAGCAATCAGAGTAAGGAAACTGAGAGTAAATGTACTGTATTTGGCATTTTTGGAGATGGGATACAGCCCTTACCATTTTCTGATTGAT
Organism: Vireo altiloquus; assembly: GCA_013396875.1. Classification (NCBI taxonomy): domain Eukaryota; kingdom Metazoa; phylum Chordata; class Aves; order Passeriformes; family Vireonidae; genus Vireo; species Vireo altiloquus. Next base: position 69,432 of record VZRF01011048.1, read on the forward strand.
TCACATGGTCCTACAAGCTCGATTTTTGAAGTTGCTTTCAATTGTTTACATCTTTTCATCTGACTTTCACTGAGGTTAAGCAAACTGAGTTTGTGAAGCAGCAGGTTCACATGATGCAAGTTCCATGAGAAAAAAAATAATTGGTTCACTAGTTGCACAGCAGTTAAAAGAGTTAAAGAGGTAAAAGAAGGCTGTAAAATGCAGATTTTGCTAGGTACTGCTGGCATTGTTCCATCCACTCCCTCTCAGCCTAGTGTTCTGGAAATTTGTAGCAAAATTTAAATGCTGTGCTTTTGAAAGAATCTGCATTTCATATCAGTTTCCATCTGACCAGGCTTGCAGTTGGCCATTCACTGGAATGGCATTAAACAAAGGCTTTTGTTTAGCAGGAGGCTGAGTTTACACAGCTGAGGAAGGTGGATTGAAGTAGCCTGACTGACCCCTCTTGAAGCTCACACAATCTTTTTTTGCTGACAGGGATGGGAGAGCAAGGGGGAGTCTGGGGTCAGTGAAAAGCAACTTGTCCCCTTAACATCTTCAGAGTCATAACTTATTTCTCAGCATGTGTCTGTCTGTAGCAAAAGTCACCACAGGTCTCATGCAAACACGAAAACATTGCTTTCAGTGTGACTTTTTGGGTCAAGGGTTGTGCCCAGGGGTTGCTTCTGATGGGAAAAGACATGCTGGGGGTAGAAACTCAGTGTTTTGAGCAGAATTGAAAAAGTTGAAAACCGCTCACCTCCCAATATCTTTTTTCTCAAAATGTCATTATTTCTTTCACAAGGTAGAAATTCCACCAGAATCCGCAGGGAANAAAAAGCAGAGAACTCCATTCCCCTATTTCTTGTCCACCCTAAGGTGAGTAACCAGAAATATGGGTGGCACATGTGCTCATAAATGCTGTTTTATGCATCGAAGTGCCCCATCAGGCTCGCCTGCATGCACAGTGCTACCACATGAAAAGCTTCTCCGTGCATGATGCTTTCACATACCCGGTGGTGTATTTAGAAAACTGAGAGAATCAGTGCATGGGGCCAGGTTCTCAAGGATGTTAAGGCACTTAGCTCGTATCAGCCAGAACCTAAATTCACAAAGAGCCTTAGGTTCCTATGTCCAATTCCTCATCTCTTTAGAAGAACTCTCTAGCTGCTTCCCAAGGGTCCCTAGGTCCTGGTGTTGCTGAACTGCTGAAGGCTACTTTTTTTGCCTTGACCCCAGTGCCACTCTCAAGCAGAACACCTTTCTGCTGGCTAGTTTCTGTCATTGTAACCTCCTTGTGGCTCTCTTTATTTTTCACTCCCTCCAAACCATTTTATTTTTCTCCCACCAAGGGCACCACTGGATCCACCATTCCTCTGACGCCATGATGATTTTTGCCTTTTCTTTTATATACTTCTATATACCCTTTTATATAGCTTTTATGTACCCCAGTGCTTTTAGCATGCGTACTGGTAATTCCTTAGTTAGGAATACTAGCATAGTATCATAACTTAGCATAGTTCTGATATTCTGTTAAGTCAAGAGAGCAAACATCATGGAAGCCTTGAATTGGAGGCCAGAAAGCCCCAGAAACCAAAGTCTTCCCTAGAGCACATCCTGTAATCTAAGATAGACCCATCCAGGGAAGAATTCCTCGGGATGGGGAGTTGATTCAAGTCTCTCATGGGAATCTTTAATAGATATACTAATTTGCAAGGCCTAAAAATTGTATACGCAATGCATTCTGGGCGTGCATTTCAGTGCATCCCACCTTGGCAAAGAGGTGCACCTTTGAAGATCCTTAAAGAGATACTGAGGTAAAAACCCCTTTTCCCTTAACTGTGTTTGGCTCTTAATTTTAAGACCAGGGAAAGGCAACACCTCCCTAACCCCTTTGCCGAGTTTCTGTGTTGCGACCCTCCAATTTTTCCCACCATTGGTCTTTGGATGGAAATCTTCCCATCATGGCTGTGACAGAAGATGTCACTGATGTCAGCAAGTCGTTGGTTGACCTGCCCAAGGTTTGAATGTTTTAGCTTATAAAATACCTTGCTTCACCCAGTTCTAGGTAGACCAAGGAGTGGAGACTGGGACAAATATCGTTGCCAATCAGAATGTTTTATTACAAACAGCGGTAAAATAAGAGATGCTAATTAGAACAAAACATTTCTTTCTAGATAGAGGCAAAACCTGCATAAAAGTAGTCTTCCTGTTACTAGAATTCTGAGATCTGTAAATGATTCAGTTCAGTTGCTGAAAAAGGTGAGGATCAAAGCAAATTCTTCAGGATTTTCCTTCTGGGTAATGGAAAGACCAAAACAAGTAAAACCTACAGAAGCAGCAGGAGCACATTATTCTCTGAGATTAGGATTTCTTAAGAGGAATCTATAGCCAAGAACACACATTTCAAGTGTTTACATTTACACAAATATCCCACTGGAATATGTCATAAGTTTCAAAAGAAGATGGACAGTCAGAGTCAACAATTGCACAGTATCTCCCTTGTCAGGAAAAACACTTTATCTGCAGTTTCTAATCCACATTGACCCAAAGTTCTTTTTGAAGTGTGGGCCAGAATGGGTCATTCTGATCTACAGCAATATGGGATTTGCTTATTCCTCATAATTCTACATGTTTTTCATTTTGCTCCCAGAAACAACCAAGTCTCTTATCCTTTTTGCTCTACAATTGCTCTCCTGATATTTTCTGAATCATTACCTCTTCTGGTACACATCTGATTTCATTTGGAAGGTGGGGAGCAGGGTGTGTTGTACTCTGAAAGGGCATATTCATCTGGAAAGAAAAAAGGAAGAACACATTTGTATGAGAATGAGAAATCATTCTGACTCTTGTCTATCTGCACCTGTCATTAACATGCTACAAAACAGAAGACATTTGATAAATTTTGTGGCAGACTCCCAAATGTCAAGGCACCCAGTTGCAGGGCTGCATAGCCAGACACTAGTGCACTCCTTGACTTTGTTTGTCAGGAAACATCATTGTTGCCACTATGCAAGATGTGGATCAGGTGGCAGAAAATGCACTCCAGGGTGTATTCTCTGACTGCTGCTGCTGCTAATCTGCTAGGATGTTCAAGAAAGGTGGTCAGGCACCTAATTTTCTAGTTTTAGTTATTCAAACTCCGCTTTTGTTAAGTGGGACTGTCATTCCTACTTAAGTATTTAAATTCCACTAAGGAAGGTCTTTTTCATGCAGCCTGCTATGGCAATATTAAATAAAAAAATTAGATAATGCAGTTCAGGGAAGTCAAGAACGCTGCTGCCTTTGAGTTATTGATTTTAACCATCATGTCCAAACTGTGGAAAGAAAGTGCAACCACACTTCTTTTTGTATGCTTTGTAAGAAAGAAACTCCTCATGTATCACTTTCTTATCTGCTAAATGTCGAAATGAAGCAAGAAATGTAAACACAGGAGGACAGGAACTGTCTATGCTCTGCAAAACCCTTGCAGTCTAGTAATCAAACCCAGCAGAATGGCTAAGTTGGTCTCCCCTTATCTCTCCTTTGATTCCACAGGTTTTATTGAGGCCTGCTGGGGTCACCTACCTGTTTCATAATAATCATATATATGTACAGGCACTGGTTTGATGTCTGAGACAGGCAGGCTTTGCTCCACGCTGAAGGAGAAGCTGATTTCCTGCTGGGACACCTGGAAATAGCAAGACAAGAAAATGCATCAGAACTTTTCACATCTATCCCCAAGGTTAAGGTTGAACAGATTAACTTCTGAATCAGAATGTGTGAAAATGTACCATTCCACAGTTCCCTCTAGTCTGTAAACTTGATGTTAAATCAGATAATTGTTTAAAAACTGTGGTTAAATATGTTTTGTTGCTAAAATTGTATGCTCTTTTTTTTCTTCCTCTTCCTATTTGCATTGCCAATTACCCCAATCTAATTCTCTGTTGGTGTGGTTTTCAGCACATTGGGATTCATCCTGTAATTGAAAACTGCTGTTAGTTTCTTTCCTTGCCTTTTCCCAGCTAAAATCACCTTCAGTACCCCTAAGAATCTCCTCCATACTTTTCTCTCTTTAATTACTTTGATCTCAATATCCCCATTCTCCCTTGCGATTCTGATCGTCATTCCAAACTCTTGCAGCCAAATGTCCCAAACTACTTTCCTCCTTGCTCATCTTCATCTGCTTTTCAAGCTTCCTCTGAGAAGACTACAGATCTATCTATCTATCTATCTATCTATCTATCTATCTCTCTATATCTCTATATCTCTATATCTCTATATCTATACATATTTGATGTTGGATCAAGTGAAATACCTTCACATCTTTAAGGCACGTATATTGTTAATAAGGGACTAGTAAGATTTTTCTTTTATCTGGGAGCCTGTTTTAAACTTCCAGTTTAATAAAACTGAAAGGAAACCTCCCAGACTTACCTTCTGAAGATAGAAGAGTATGTGGTTGTTCTTGATGTCTACACGATCCACAACAGAATTCTCGTACCGAAGCTTTGAACAAGGCAAAATACAGCAAAGTTAGTACGGGAGACTTGCCAGGGAGACTTACAGATTCCACAGCAAAATGTATTTTAAGAGGCTACCATGCTCCTTTTATGTCACTCTGCCATCTAGTTGCCAAAAAAATAAATGCAGGTTGAGTGTTTTTATAACCTGATGCATGCAGATCAGTCACAGCGGTAAACAGTTTTACCAGTCAGTTTTACTTGTGACTTTTATCATCAACCTAAGAATGCTCTAATTTCAAAGAAAATTTACAATTAATTTTTGCAGCTCAAGCTGGCTTGCTTGTTAGTCCACTGTATGTTTTAAATAAAAGTTTAAAAACATTTAGAAAAGAATGTGAACAAAATTATTTTACTATCAAAACCTAAAATATTCCAAACTTTAAAAAACAGCTATTTTTTCTCCAAGTGTGTATGAAGAGGAGTAGGATGCCAAACAGAATCTCAAGAGAAAAATCTTCCAAAGGGAATTTATTAATTTCTTACAGTTCTAGCCAAAAAATCAAACTCAGGCCTCAGTGCTGAATGATTATAAACACACAAAGGTATGACCAGACTCTACAGAGAATTTCATTCTTCTTTTTATCTACTTGAAAATTCCAGCTCATAGCTTGAAGCTAACTCATCTGTTGTGAACCTAAACTGCATTAGGAGCTGAAATGAGGTGTTTATATCAGTGTTGCCCCCAGCATTGCCATCATCACAACAAAATTTCTGGATACTAAAGGAGGACGATCAATAACCTCCCTTTTTTTGGTTTGTTTTTTAAACTGTGCTGTAGAGGAAGAAATAACTCTTGCCAAAGGGATAATGACGCAAAAAGCCATAAGCATTTCTTATGCTTATTTATTAAAAATAAATTAAAGCAGTTTAACCATGGCAGAAGTATTTCTCACATAGATTCTGTTAGGCTGTGTGACCACAGACTCACACAAGCAGGCACTAAGGGGCATGGGGAAACCTCAGTAACTTGAACAGAGCCACTGGAGCACTCTGACCTGGTTCTCCTTGGGGCTGCCACAGGGCAGTGACCAGCCCATTGTCAGGGAGTGAGACCCACCGGGTGAGTCAACAGCAGAATATCCCTGGATCACCTTGAAAACTGAAGGAGAATGCTGCCTACAGACCGTGGGGCTGAGTATGGGATGCTGGCACTCAAGAAAGAGTTATTACAGGGTATTTAGGGGAAGAACTAGAAGTAATAAAAAGAGAGATAAAATCCAATTGAAAGGAAAAAGGGTGGAAAATGAGAAAAAAGAGGCCAGTTACACATTAACAGGTTGGTGGTCAGCACACTTGTCTGCCCTGCACCTGGTCACCACAGCCTCTCTGGCCTTCTTATCAATCTCCGTTCCTGACAATTTTCTGGGGTAAAAGGCTCTCTATTCCGTGTGAATGTCTGTGTAGGGAGTGGCAGTCACTGAAGAAAGGATCAGAGACTACAGGGACCATGTGCCTGGAGTGCCAGCATCCTGAGACATCACCAGGCTTCAGGGTCCTTGTGTGGGGTATGTGTGTCAGTGTGTGGTCACTAGTGACAAACTGGACTAGCAGATGGCTGTTGAGTCAGGCATAAACCTGACCCAAATACTGAAGACACCAGAGGACCCCAGACAGCTACCAGAGAGACCAGGGTGTCCAAGCCTATTTCTGGAGTAACCACATGGTCTTGGAAGCGGACACTTGTCAGGCCATTGGTCTGGAGCAGCTAGTGGAGACTCTTTTGCCTATGTCTCTGTACGTGTCTGTGTGACATCACTGTGAGACCAGGGGACCCCAGCCCATCTGCTGCATGGCTAAGGTGGCTTAGAGAGGTCCCACCATTCACACGTGTGGGTGATGGGGACCTCAGTTCCAGGCACTGAAGTGGGGCTCAGGCCTTGAGCAGGTACATGTCCAGGTGCCAGCAACTCAACAGAACAAGGATGCAGGGGCAGCTGCTGGGCAGACTGAGAGCCTGAGGTACTCTGAGACTGAGAGCCAGCTACATAAGGACCCACATTGTCTATTTGCATGTATGGACATGCATGTGTATATTTATGTATTTATTTATTTATCTTTTCCACAAATGAGATTTTCATCTGATCAGGCAGAAAAGGTGACAGGATAAGGCCATTTGTGCTATCTGACTTTGTGGAAGTGCTGTCTTTCCTGTCTACTGATCTGTGTGGCCAGCATGTATATTATGTATATATGGATATATATGTGTAGTGTGCATATCTGCTTATTGGTAATACACAATGAACCTTGCTTTTGGTTGGACCTGGGGATATGAATTCTTAGCTCTCCTGGGCTGCTGGATTTGGCAACTCCTAACAGATTTGCCTTCAATACATAAACAGCTAGAAATTCGAAACACAGATTATGTGAGAGAAGGCTATGCCGAGGGACTTTGCAGTACTCCCACGGGCTCATATTTGCAAATCATAGACTACTTTTATCAACTTCCTATGTTTTTAGGCTTTCTCATTCACGTTGGTCCCATTTTTTTACCTTTTTCAGGGAAGATTCTTCAGGAACAAAACCTGAGAGCATTTTCACATCAATAATAGCCATGTTGGAGATGTTGCGGTTGCCTGTGTAACTAAAATGAGAAAAGTTTTGTTAGTCTGGTCTGCAAATGGCAAGGGCACCAGTGAATGACATTTTTAGCCCTCAATAATCCTGTTTTTCTTCCAGTTAGCAGCGTGTACTTAAATCCTTCCTAGAGTGCTTAACCAAACTGTGAATGCAAGGGGGTAGGTCAGTGAAAGGAAGTTACCTGGCAGAGAGGACAAGGTCAAACTTTGGCGGATAGTTGCCTGTGCAAGACGCATTTTCCGTCCTTACGGACAGAGAAAATCCCGCAACCTTCTTTGGCAAATGGATGTTGTATCTCAGGGTGGTCTAAAAGAGACAGAAAGTGTGAGATCGTCACAGGCTTAAAGGGTTTTATGTCTCTGGCATGACATATGGAGAGGAATAAAGGACGGAGAACTCCCTGCTTAGCTCTCAGAGGGTGATGCGGAGTGCCCAGGTTGCTTACCTGCAGATAGACACAGCCAGTGCCATTCACCTCCACACTGTAACTCCCTGGAATGGTGGGTAAGGAAGCCTGCTGCAGTAGGAAGCGGTTCTTGTCATTCACCTGGAAAATCTTGCTGGGGGACTCCAGGAAGTGGACTTCGACTGTATTAAGGCTATTTTTGGAGAAGGTGAGATATCCGTACTGGGCTAAAGCTTGGAGAGCAACCACAGTGTCCTGAAAAGAATAACATGATCCAAATTAGATATCCAGGTGTGGATATCCAGAAGGTCCGTGAGATTAGCACAGCTCCTATTTCCTTGATGCTTTGTCAGTACTCATAAATGCAGGAGCGCTTTGCAAGGAACCAAGGAGGCAAGACACAAGTTCTTGTAGAACTCATCCTGGTGGACAAAAATCTCACCCTGAGCTACCAGTGTGGTCTGGTGACCAATAATGCCATCTGTGGTCCATTAGGAAGGGCTTTGGCAGCAGGCTGGGGGAGTTGGTCCTGCCTCTCTACGCAGCCCTAAGGAGGTCCAGTCTGGGCTCCTCAGTCCAAGAAAAACATTGAGCTCCTGAAGCTGCTCCAGAGGAGCATCATGACAAGAATGATTAAGGCACTGGATCATCTCTTACAAGGAAAGGCTGACAGAACCGGGCCTGTTCAGCCTTGAGAAGAGACAATTGAGACAGGATCTCACAACTACCTGAAGAGAGGGTGTCCAGAGGATGGAGCCAGCCCCTTCTTGGTGGTGCTGAGCAATAGGACATGAGGCAATGGGCAGAAACTGATGCACAGAAGTTCCACCTGAACATGAGGAAGAACTTCTTTGCTGTGTGGGTGACCACACACTGGAACAGATTGTTCATAGAGGTTGTGAAGTCTCCCTCACTGGAGAGGTTCCAGAACTGTCTGGACACAATCCTGTGCCATGTGCTCTGGGATGGCCCTGCTTGAGCAGAGAGGTTGGCCCGGATGACTGACTGTGGTCCCTTCCAGCCTGACTCATTCTGGATTCTGTAATTCTGGAGCAACAGATTTTAATTAACCCAGAAGACCTGGGATAATGTGTCAGCAGTGACTGCTGTCCATGGTTAACTTGGAATTCAGGTAAATTCTCTTTGTGTAAAACCAAACTATGTGTGAAGCTATGAAGAGCATGGTGTGCCCTGACAAGCAACCAATGCAGGCACCAATTACCCAGTATTAATCAAATCCATATGCAGTCAGAAAGATTTGTCATTTGTCAAGATTCAGCTTGCAGACTGGACTGCTCCCAGAAGATTTCCTTTTTCCCACACCCAGCTGTTACCTGGCTGGAGGAAAAGCCACCATATGGGTTCTGTTGTTTGATAAGCCAATACACAATGCGGGAAATATAAGATAAGTCTTCTTGAGTGAGTTTGGTTCTGTTGAGCAGAGCCAGGAGCACATAGCTGGTCATTTCAATCTCAGCGGAAGGAGCACGGGAATAGAAGTCAGAGAAATGTTCTGCTGGTGGCTTGTTTTCCCTCTGCCAGTGAAGAGAACTACCTGGAAACAGAAAAGTAGGGTGTAAAAAGCATGGAAAAAATACGTTTTTTCTGGTATTGGTGTCCTGAACTGGTTAAGTTTCACTTCTGGGATGGAAAAGAAAACAGGAAGAGATGGAAAGGGAATTAATAAAACTAGGCTGTGTAAGTCAAAGAGGAATTTAAGTGAAGGCAGTGTAGTAGAAGGATGCTAAGGCAGTTGCAAACAGGAGCACATGACATAGCCAAGGAGACTGGATTTGTTCCACATGTAGACGAGAAAGCTAATTGGAAAATTATGTACAATCTTCCAATACCTTGGACTGAGACATGCAGAGGACCGTTTCTCCACCTAAATTATTTCATCATTTCGTAAATCAGGCCCCAGCTCAAACTCTTGTGAAGCCAGGAGAGACAGACAGAAAAGCCCCTAGAGATGAATTCAGCAGCATAGCAGACACAAAACGGGGTGGGAGAGCATGCATGACAAAGCCGTCCATCAGAACACCCCCGTGACACAGAAGCTGTTCCATCAGCTGCCCTGCCTGCACCATGGCCACGCTGCACTTACCAGCCCTGACAGCCACCCCGTCCAGCCGCTCCAGGAAGAACTGGCGTCTTTCCTCTCTGCCAGCTAAGCCGTAAACATAGGCGAGGAGGGCCTGGTTATACAGGTTGTGGACCCTCTTGTTAAATGCAGTCTCCAAACAGCTCATGCCCCTCCGAATGACAGGATGCTGGTAATGTAAAACACAGAAAGGTGTCAGGTACCTGGATTTGTGTCTCCACTTCTCTTTAAATACTTCCATCATTGCTTAAGCTGCAATCTCTGACTCTTCATGCTAGAAATATACAGGATCCATGGCATGTTTAAGGGCCTACAGAGTGTATCCTGTAAAAAAATGTCATGATGCCTCCTTTCTGCATTTATTTAGAGGCAGCATGGCCAGAATAACAGAGCGCTGTTTCTTTTCCTGACTCGCGTTACACAAGTGAATCCTTTGTCCCACAGCTGCTGTAGCAATAAAATGTGGACCATTTTTACAGAACTGTGTAAAGTGTGTTGAGACCTCATGAATAAACAGTCTCTTTCAAATGGGTATTGCTCATTTCCTAGCTATATTTCTCAAAGTAATTCTTCAGGCCTTTCAGCCTTACCAATTATCTCTGTGAACTCTTCTTCATTTCAGACCTCACCAGCCCACTACTAACCATATCCTGTCTCTGCAGTTTCACTTAAACATGTGGCACCAGGTTTTGGAGCTTCTTATGAAGGTATTGGAAACTAAATTCATGTTGCTGAAGAGCTATTTGGTTATGCACGATGTTTTCATCCTGTTGGTCTCATGTACCTTAATGATGGCACATAGCACATGTGTGAGCAATGTTCAAAAAATCAGCACAACCAGAACATGTTTGTCAGATTTGGAACAATTCTCCTCCTCCCCATTATACAAAGAACAAAGTCAGCAGAAAAATAAGGTGAGAGGGATGTGCAGAAAATGCATTACAGAACTTGGCTCTCATTTCCCAATGCCTAATACTGCGACCAGCAGATCATAATTTCCTTTCATTATTAAGATTTCCGTAGGAAAGTGGAAACACAACTTGGAACTGAAAGCACAAAGTGAGTTTGTAGACTGAAGATTTGGACAGCTTGAACTGTGGACTGGGCAAATTCAGAGAACATTCCAAAGTGGACTCTGGATGGAGTAGGCAAATTCAGTCTGGATTTTGCACCTACTTAGAGTACCATTGTCTAAACCAGCTGGATTCTTCAGGGTTTTTTTCCAGTGAATTCGTAGGCACTGGATATGTAACTGATTTGTAACACTCATTAAATACTTTCAGGGGTCTGCAGGGTTCTGAAAACTACTGTCTACAGTCAGCTACTGTCCTACAATCAGTATTTGAGTTCCTCATTGTAAAAGAACACTGATGTGAGGACTGTGACTTGGGCAGTTTGACAAATGGCTGACTGGGCTAACAGAGCACCAAATACCTACTGCAGCAGAGTGTCCAGCCTCCAGCAATGATGCCACGACGTAGGCTGTGAGGGAGTATTCAGCTTCTTCTCCACCCTGATGAAAAACAAGCAAAGAACTGGTTAGACAAATGTCCTAGAAAGAAACAATGTATTAATTAATTCATAGTTCATATAACAGTTAGATTTGACATCAGCAGTAATTTCTGTCTCCCTGCGTGCACAGGAACAAGAAAGACCAAATTTACTCAGGGTAAAGCCAAAATAATGGCTTGCATCTTCTTGACTTTTGAATGTGTGTGATAAAGCACACCATAGCCTGTGACTTAGCACACAATGCAGTGGTGGAAAATAAAACCTGAGACTCATAACTCAGAAAGTTCTACTTGTTCTTACCTCATCATCAAGAGCACACATAAGAATCATGCCCTGCTTGTACAGGAGACACACAAGATAACAGTACTAGAAAGAGGAAGGCTGTGGTGAAGAGTAAGCTTATGTCTGGCAGAAATTATCCAAATCAATCCAGACACTAGGACTGGAATTCTGTGGCTGTACTTATCTCAGTTACCTTCAAAGCATTGTTGAAATGTGACCCAGTGTTTTCAAAGCAGCCATCTGACTTCTGCTTGCTCGCCAGCCAGATCAGCGTTTGGGACTGGACGTTGTCATCGATGTAGATGTAGCGCTTGGCTTGCTCCAGGGACTTGTACACAAAGGCAGTGAGCCTGCAGGTGACCCAGAAACAGCAAGCAGGCATGGTGTGAACGAGACCAAGGAGATTTACCAGCGCAAAGGATGTGCATAGAAAATTACATAAAATGAACTTCATAATGTTTGAGTTTCTAAGTTTTAAATAAATAACCTCTGTAAAATCCTGATACTAAAAATTGACCTGATATTTCTCCACTACTGTGCTGAAACCATTCTTTTAGAGCAGCAGTAAAATATAGGCACAGCTGGATGATTGATGTTAGCCATTTTGTAGTCTTAGTTAATTGAGTTATGAAACAAATCAGGTTGGAAGGAACCTTTGGAAGTATCCTGTTCAACCACTTGCTTAAACTAGGGACAACTTCAGAGCTCTGGCAGGCTGCTCAGTGTTTTGTCCAGTCATGTGAAAATCTCTAGGAATAGAGATATCCATATCCTCTCTGTGCACTGGTTTAAGTTTTTTTTTCTTCTGGGGAAGATTTTTATTCCTTCTACCCACTTGGAGTTGTCTCTGTAGCAACTTGAGTAAGGACAAACTCTTGTCCTTATTCTGTGCAGCTCTGACAAGAGTCTCACCCTGTATTTCCACAGTCCCCATCTAGACAGCAGAAAGGTTTACTCAGGTCTCCCATCAGCTTCCTCCTCTACAGGCTAAACAAACCCAGATCCTTCATCTCCCCATTGAACATTACATACTCCAGCTCCCAGCCATCATATCATCCTTTTGTTGCTCTCTTTCCAGTTATTAATCTCTCCTTTGCTTGGGGATTGAAATTAATTGAACAATATTCACTTAGTCTATTAAAAATAAGAATCACTGAATACTTGGATCATTTTTCAAAGCCTAAAGATCCTGTGCTAGGGAAATAGAAACTGTCATCACTTACCATACACTCCCTTCTCTATCTCGTAACCCAAAGGAGCTGTAGGATCCATCCCGGTGTTTGTATGACAGCTGTTTCTGGTAACCTGAAAACAAAACAGAGAAGACACATTTTCTAATCACAGAAAAGGATTAGTTCTGCTGTTTGTTCAACTGAAGCAGTAAGGCTTTTGGATTTAGTATCAACTAATGTATGTCTGGCGAATAATGCCAGCAACTATGAATTTCAGCTCCTTTTTTCCTGGAAGAACGACATGCTGCTTTGGGGTGCTCTCATTGCCTGCTCCTATGCAATAATTGTGGTGCTGGAATTTACAGAGGAGCACTCACCATGTACAGCTGAAGAGTTCAACGCACACAATCACAATATTAGATCACAGGATCACAGTTTATTCTGAGTTGGAAGGGACCCACAAAGGTCATCGAGTCCGCTATGCACAGAATCCCAAAAATCACACCATGTGCCTGACAGCATTGTCCAAACACTTCTTAAGCTCTGTCAGGGTTGGTCCTGTGAGGAAGAAGATGGAAGAATCTGAAAACCTCTCACCTGTGGACAAATATCCAGTACCCCTGAGTCTAATCTCTTCAGTCAGCTGCCCAGTCTTATTCAGATAATCCAGGGCATAGATGTTGGGTGTGAACAAGGCCATGTTCTGTTCTCCACAGCCATAAGGCATATGGAGGAGGTTATCTAAGTTCCGCAGGGCTGTACCCAAAATGTCTCCTGAAGAGTGAAAGATGTAAGAAGTCAGCTCAGTTCAGACATGTTTTTATTACATAGCATTATATATTGCTCTATCTTATTATGAACCTAAGGGCAATGACTAATACAGAGCAATCATAGTGACCAAAGACACACCATAGAATAAAAGTGCTGAAATGCCCCCATTTTTAATTTCTCTTCTGGGTGAAGGACACCTGCGAGAAACTGAGAATTTGAGAGAATAAAATGAGGGCCAATCCTGGCTGTCATGGCTGCTGAGAAACATCAATTAGTCCTTGGAAGGGTTAGATTTCCCTGCCCTTTGCAGGCCGCTTCCTGTTTTGGCAGGCACATGTGTAAATGTTGTGTGGGGTACAATGCTGACAGGCCACAGGGGCTGTGACTGCACAGCATCAGCACACCTCACACAGACACAGGCACGCAAATCCACTGTGCTTAGCAAACAATCTCAGTTCAGAACCTCAAAAAATTTTCGCTGAAGAGAACCCTCAAGTCTTAATGATGACTTTCAGATTAGTAGAGCTGATTGGGACCTGAAACTTTTATTCTATGGGAACTTACTGACTTACAAATGTTTTTCATTATGCAAAATGACCGATTTGAAATTATGCAGTCAGCAAAGTTCTGAAGATTTCTTTCCAAAAAATTAGGTTCATTTTTTTCAAAGAGGTCTGCCTCATGTAACTTTTCAGCTGAAGTAGCTGTTTTACTGTACAGAGCTGGATATGCTAATGCAGTATAATCTGAAATGCAATATAAATGGAAATTATTGGACTATTTTGTCCTCTCTTGATATGTGAGAATTTTCAGCAACTTTTACGTCTCACTGCCATTTTGCAAAGTAGAAAACTTACCTTCTAAAATCAAGAATAATTACTTCTTCAACTTAACGTAAGGTTTGTGTGTGTATACATGATGGCATTTGGTGCAGTACAAGAGAAACACAATTTTGCATTTAGTCTAAGTATTAAACTTACCAATGACAGAAAAATAAGCTCTGGCTGATCCCTGCACTAGGTTTCTTGGCAAGCTGAGAGACACTTGCTCAGAAATCTTTTCACCTGATGAGAAAATGTGAAAAAAAAAATTGTTAAAATTGTGGGGGTTTTTTTACAGAAGACTTTATGTCATAAGCATAACTACAGTGACTGCTACACTCTTCAGTCTGGGTAAAGAAAATGCTTCAGAAACTTGCACAAATGAATCAAAGGTATCTGAAAATCCTGAATTTTAGCCTAGCAACCTGACCCTGAAAATCTCTTTCCTCCTGTGGAAGGGTCTCTGGTTTTGTAGGACAAGATCTACAAGAAAAGTTACACTTTTCTCCCTGGAATGAATGAAGGAATGAATGAATGAATGAGCAAACGAATGAACAAACTTGCCTTACCTTTTGCACAGACGAGGGAGCTCTGAGTCAACTCTTTTTTAATACCTTCAGGCTGTTTGATTGCAGTGAAGTGGTCAGGAAGAGAAAGAAAAGTGCAGATCACCATGAAACCATGACAATTTAGCAGTGTAATTTAGTATATGAATGTGGTTATCCAGACTGTGCACCTCTTGTACCCAGTCTTATTCTAGTTCCTCTAGAATATCTCTCAGTCCCTGGCTCCCTCTCTTACCCAACCTCCTGTCCAGAGCAACTTCCTACTTAAAAACCAGTTTAAAAACAGGTATTTCCAGCCTCTGAGATACTCTGTCCAATTAATCCAATGTAGCTGTTGGTTTATGATGCTCAAGACAAACCCTTTTCTTTTTATATCTTCCCTCCACCCTCCTCCCTAGTATTCGAGTCACAAGGTAAAGGTGCTTAAAAGTAAGGTATGAAATCTCCTCCCTCCTGGCAACATGGGCTGTCAGGACATGTGTGCTCATGGTCCCAAGAGGAAACAGTGGGAGGAGGACAGTGGATGCCGTGATCATTGTGATTTTCACTCTAATTTCGATATGGAGAAGCCTATTCTAGCCATATTCTAGCCTATTCCTAGTACTCAGGTACTGTACTCCCTCCTCATTGTACTGCCCTCCCTCCCTCCCTCCCTCCTAACTGCTTCTAACCCACAGCTACAGGAATTCCAGTTTCCATGAAGCAGATTTCCTGCCATACCTCCACAAGTAGGGTTTGAAACAAGGTGTCCCTGTAAATGCTGTTCTCTTCTGACGTGCTGTTTTCAGCACCTCCAGTGTTCAGTTTGGCCTCAGCAGTAATCACGAATTTCACCTCACCTGGAAAGACACCCACCAGCCCAAGAAAAGGAAGTTATCTTCAATGTCTACAACTACCCCTGGTTTTGACTGCCTCTTCTAGGTTGCTGAACTGTTGAGAAATGTATTTTCTCTAAAGACAGCTCAGTAAAACCAAATTTCATGAAGACTCCACATCTGTTCATTAGTGGAAAGGAGTGCTTGCCTGGGGCCCTGATATCAGGAATGAAAGAGGGGTGATCCTGGCCAAAAAATGGACATTCACAAGCAGTTTCCACATCTTCCTAGTCTTGTACTGAGTTTTCTCTGGCCTAGGGCAGTGTTGAATTAGTTTAATCATAGCTCTTCTGCCTTTATTCCTATTTCAAATTTTGGAGCACATACACGTGCAAGTAATTACAACCTCTTTAAAAAAAAAAAGACAACATGGACTTGAAGGCAGTATGAATTAACAGAGCTATGAAACTGGGAAGAAGCAGAGTCCTTATTGTTCATTGAGGATCCAGTCCAAAATTATTAGCAAATTGAATTCTTACTAAATGCCTCTGGTTAGATACAAAAATGTCAGCTGAAAGATCATAGGCACGTGAAATCCTGACAGTATTTCATACATCTGGCAAGTGAAAAAGAGTTCTTTCTAAAATAGGTGGGAAGCGGACTAACCGAAAACTGGAAGGGGTAAAACACCAGAACAACTCACTGGTCTTTCAGAGCATTTAAGGGAGTTTTAGCAGAGGTCCAATGCTAAATTTGGAGCAATTAATGGAGTTAATTAATGGAGTACAGAAATGCCTGCTTGTGGATTCTTGATGCTGTCCTAAAGGGTGGGAGTAGAAAGATAGGACAGGGATATAGCAAGGTGATAAAAAGACAAACTTACCAAGTTTTTGGGGGCTAACAGCCCAAATATAGGTTTTCCTTTCGTTGGCACACACCGTTGCTGTGTTTCCCCCTGACGAAAGGATCTTTGCCTCATAGTCATTTGACTGTGCCAGTATGGCACTGATCTGAGACAAAGAAAGAAGGAGCAAGATTACAAATGAAGGAGAATGACCTTAAAGTCAGGCTGCAGAGCAAGGGAGGCTGCTGCATTACTCTGCATTTATTGTGTTTTGCACAGCACAGTACCCATACCCTGTGAGGTTCCTCCTTCAAGAGCAAAAAGATCTCTGGGAAACAAGCAAACCACATAGAAAGTAAAAGGGAACTTGATATACCTGGACACACTTGTTGAGGTAGTTGAAGACATTGGCTATTAAATTAAATTTTTCCCCTCGAGTGACAGAGTATGGCAGGGTGAGGTCCACAAAGAATGACTGGAATGCTATCACTGAAACAGGTGAGGAGATGCCAAACCCGGCATCATCCTGCACACAGAAAGCGCTGGCTTTCCATTCTGTGATGGTGTCAGGAATGGTGTAAGAGACATCGACCTCTCCTCTGGAACTGAAGAGAATGAGAAACCCAGAATGAGAAATGATATTTGGAATTTTTCAAGACAAATCATAGAATAGGCTCTCTGCTTGAGTTAGAACTTCTGTTTTCATCTCACTTTCTGCAAGATACCTTTCCATATTTAAAAAAAAAAGTTATAATGCTTGAAGTAAAGATAAAGGTGTTGGTTAACTACATGTTAAAAAGCACTCAAATACTCAACTTTTAAAATCTAGAAATACCAATTGTTGAAAAACCAGAATGCCCAAACACACAAATTAGAATCAATAAATTTAGATTAATGTTCTAGAACAGCATCTGGAGGCATAGTTAAGATGGAAATATTCTCATTGCAGATGCTCTGATAGCCTGAAAGAAAATAAAAATAAGCTGAGCATTTTGCTGCTGAATTAAAAATTGGATGAAAAATAACAAGCTCCTTCTCTCTGCTTAAAAAATACTTTTATTCCACTCTTAGCCCCTATTTATTTCTCTCCATCAGAAAGACAGGGAACAGAGCGCAGCACATTTGTCTGCAACAGTCATTGATCAAGATGGGAAAAGCAGATCCACATCTACAAAGCAAACATATGTTCCATGGTTCCTTCCTGGAGTCCATTTTCGCTAAATGAATCAACTCAAAAATCCACACAGTAAGAAAGAAGTGACCATAAACAAACACACTTACTCAGTGTTAACCAGGTCCCAAATCCAGGTCTCGGGGAAGAATTTCCGAATTGTGCTGACACCACTGCCCCCAGCAAGAATTGCTGATTCAGCTACAAGTGGGGACATGGTTAAAGGATAATATTAGAGACATCACGTGAGGAGGATCTGAATTTCTGTCAGACATGCTTCACAACACCAACAAACACCAAATATCCCGTTTGAGCATTTTTGATTTTTATCCTCCCGTGTAACAAGGAAAATCCCAAGAGATACAGGGACATGCAAATAAACAATTTCTTATCTATTCTCTTTCCCCATGGGAAAATACTGGAAAAATTAGCTAGTTTACAAGACATTTTACTTTGTTTCATGCTGAAAGTTCTCATAATTTACTTAGAAAAGTGTGTTCCCCATCCTCTACAACAAGCTCTCCTTGATTTGCAAACGGGCAACAGTAGCCAGTATTGCCATCAAAGATTATAAATGTTTTACAATGACTTAGAACCATATAATCACAGAATCACTGAAAAAAAATCTAGGTTGGGAGCAACGCCTGTAGTTCTCCAGTCCAATCCTGAAGTACAATGAACTTCAAAGTCAGATCAGGTTGCTTCTTGTGCAGCTCAGTTTTGAAAACCAGCAGTGACGGAAATTCTAAAACCCCCTGGAGAATACTTTTTAGTGTACCATAGCTCTCATGAGTAAGAACTTATTCCCAATGTTGAATAACACTTTCCCTTGTTGCAAGTTACAACTTCTACTTTTGCTCTTTTGCTGAGAATCTGACTTGATAGAGAGAGAATCATAACTCTTGCTGATCTATGAAGGCTTAGGAGAGTATGTGCTAAGAGTGCTAAGCACTGTTTGAACACTTGACTGTTAAATATTTAATTGAATTATGATTTGATGAAAGGTTCTGACCTGAAAACCCCTGAAAAGACAGTATCAGTTTACAAAAGAAGCAGCATCACAGTATTTCCTGTCTTTTTATTTCCACCTGCACCTAAGTGAGAGAAAACTGATTCTACTGCAAGGACTGCCAGAAAGAGATTACAGGATGCCAGCTGGGACACAAAGACACATTCCCCCCAACCCCCAGTATACTTGCTGTTATTTTAAACAGGCAACACTTTTGAAGATCCCATAGACTGAGCCTGGAGATACAGAGTGAACCTTCTTTTACCTGAGACCTTGAGATCGGCGCTGTAATGGTTTGAAAGGCGATCTTCATTGTCGGATCTGTCTTCGTTGCACAGAACCGGTTTCCGTAGCTCAGAGTTGGTGAACACTTTCAGACCCATATCCTGAACGTGAAAGAATCTGTCAACCACTCAGGGCATTCACTAGCTGTCAGTGCATGTCACTGGTTATAATTTTTCATTTCTCCCCTCCCTCATCTCATTCCATCACGTCCCATTCTTTCAGCCCTGAATGTCTCAACTCTACCTCGCCAACCTCTGTGTATTTCTTATGGAGCAGTGACACCTTGTGTTCTGCAAAGAATAGTGATGATGAGTCTGATGTTGGCCTTATGTCCTAGGGCATAGGGCCAGTGGGCAGTGAGTCCAGTGTATCAGGAACTGAGTGACCTGCCTCATAGACACAGATCTTTACAAGAAATGCTTGAAGTCATGAGCCGAGGCCATGGTCCTGCTGCATGGGCAGCATCCCAGTGATTTTCTAGCAGTGATTTTCAGACCCTCTGAGTAAGTGATGAGGACAAGAAGGCAGAAACTGTGTGGTCGGATACTTTAGGCAGTTTCAGGCATCAGCTGCCTTCTCTCAGCAGTAAGAACCACCACCTGAGAAAGCTGAATGCTAGTGTGCCTGAATTCTTCTGGAACCCCTCCCACTTAGCCTCCCACACAGACCACATACCTTGAAAATCCTGTAGACGTCTCCATCACGACTGACATTCACAGGTTCAAAGTACAAGCCATCAGAAAAGATGGTTTTGGATGGGGTACACTCCTGGTGCCCGTAATCTTCCAGGTTGAGCCCATTGTAGTAATAGCCATATAAATCATGCCCACCAATCTGGTAGTACACCTGGAGGTGAGAATGACTAGTGTAAGCTCAAGGAAGGTCTCAGGCAGGTGCAAAATCACATATATTCAAGGCTTATGGTGGGCCCTGAACAATCCTGTAGACTCTGGTGGGCTTGCCTAGTGATGCTAGAGATATCTAGAGATGAATAAGTAATTTGGACTGGACTGGACTGTACCTTCCTCCTTCTGAGCTGCAATGGCTTTGTGGAGTGAACCTGAGCAGAAAGCATGGAGATATACTCCTGAGTTAAGCAAAGAGGAGACTAGAGTTTTACAAAACACTAGCTGTCATCTACAGCTTCTGTTCTGGGCCTAAGGCCTATCAGAGCCATAAAAATGCAATTTTGACATAATCACTCCACAGTGAGGAAATATGCTGTCAAAGAT
Source organism: Vireo altiloquus (assembly GCA_013396875.1). Lineage (NCBI taxonomy): Eukaryota > Metazoa > Chordata > Aves > Passeriformes > Vireonidae > Vireo > Vireo altiloquus. The sequence continues at coordinate 89,480 of VZRF01011048.1, forward strand.
TTACATTAGGCATATTCCTGGGACACGTGTTACAGTGCCATGCTTCCCAAAAGCAGCGTTGTGCTATCAATTTCTGTCTTTGAAGCATACAATTGCCTTAGATGTTCCTTTAATCATAGATGTCTGGTTTCCAAACGAAAAATAAAAACATGGTCAGCAGCAGAGACACCGTGGGTGGGAACTGGGTGTTCCTAGCTCAAAAGAACACAGGACTGGGGATGTGACTTACACGCTCGGCAGATAACTCTTGCCCAGACCGAAGAAAGATGCTCTGGATTGCACGCAGGGCACAGTAGGAGTTGGCAGCAGCGTCCAGGTGGAGTCCAACTTTAGAGCCCGGGAGACCCTGCTTCTCAGAGAACTTGAGCTGGACCTGGTAATTAACAAATCCGAGATGGAAATTAGGTGAATCAGATTGGCACACAGACCTAAAAATCACCTTTCACCGACACTCATTCTATTCCCTGTGGGACAAAGCTCCTACCGCTAGATGGCCCTTCTGGATCCATTTGTAAAACTCCTCGTAATCCCCAGCCACCCTTCTTTCCCCGCTGTGTGGAGAGTTTTGTCTGAGTCTGACCATACATGCCAATTCCAGGGGCAGCTTCTCATGCTCTTGGACATACCTGCACCTTTTCCATTCCTAAATGCCACCCCCAGGGCTCTTGATGAGGTAATTTCCTGACTGTTTTTCAGCAAACCCTGATAAATGCCCTAAAAAGAAAGCAAAGGTTTTCACCTTGTTTTTGAAGCATACATCACTGTGTATCCTGGAGCTGTCAGCCACTATCTCTCCACGAGGATGCACCGTGTAGACCAGCAGCCTGGCGCTGGGGGAAAGATTCTCGGTGACAGTCAGTGTGATGGAGAACGTACCTCTGGAAGCTGTGGAAGGAACATGGATCAGGGAAGGACAAGCCAGCAAAAGAGATTAGACAAACCTCAGCTTTGGTGGAAGGACCACATATTAGTCATAACCTATTAGCACCTTAACACCCCAAGGAATTGGATATTGGAGCAGTCATCTCAGTGGCTGAGGAACAGCTCCCATCACCAAGAACAGACACAGAATGGAGGATGCTGAGACCAGAGTGCTTTGCAGAGAGAGGTCTAAGCAGGGAAGAAGTTGAACATGAAAATCTGAGCACAATTGTTATGAGAAGAGTACAACGTTGCCTTTGGGTCTCAAAACTAGAAACTCGTACCTAACCCAGAGGAAGTAGAGCAATATTCTGAGTTAAACAAGAGTTCTCTTAAAGCTAAGAAATAGGGAATTCTCTACATGGATGAAAACTACAGGCACATGGACAGGGAATTAAGCTAAAGACCAAAAATGGTAAATATGAAACAAATCCGATATGTGGAGAGAGGCTTACTTAAGCTACCTCCTGAAGTCTGGAAATAGACCAGGTTCTGTGAGAAAAGTTATTTTTAACAACAAAATAATGGAGGATCACTGTCATTTGTAGATATTTGGAGACTTCTGAAAGAGCAATGAATTTTAAGATTTGGCTGTTAAATATCCCTCTAGGAATATCTGCTTATTATTCCAAATTTGAAAAAGTGTTATTACTCTAATTGGTGAAGACTAGGATGTCACAAAGTAACTGTGAGATCATAAATACTCCTTGGCATAATAAAATAATACAATAAAACAGATGAAGGTTGCATTCAATGTGTTTGATCACAACAAGTATCTTTCTATTAACAAGATAAAATTGATTATAATATGGGGGGGATGGCTAGATGCTGCAGCAAATGGAAATTATTCTGTGAGTAGTAACAGGTCATGGAATTTAGGAACTAGTATCTGATTTAGCCACACTTCTCTGCTTTCATCACTTGCAAAACTTGCTGTGCTCTGGTGCTCAGAACGATGCTCTGAAGTACAAGTAGTAATATGGTCTGGAACTTACCACCAGAAATGCTGACTTGCTTCTGGCCACTGAGAGTAATTTTTCCTTGTGTCATCACCTGGGCATAGAAAAATCTCATGAAAGCGAGTCAAAGGCACCTTCTCCCTTCCACCATGAAATCATTGATTTTGAGTGTTGTTCTGAGAAGCCTTGAAGGCCATCAGGTTGAGCCATGACCTGTATCCACTGTGTGATTGTGAGATTTCTGCCTTATAGGGTCTCCGAGAGAGGGTGGACAAAAGATGTTTTAGGAGTAGCAGCACTTACTATGTAGTAGAAGTCTGTGTGTGTGGCGTTGCTGTAGCCCTCTCTGTTCAGGACATAGTGAACATTGATCGTTCGCTGCTGGCCACAGCTGAGCTCCTCTGTCACTGGCTCGATTTTCAGAAAGCTGTTGGTCCGTGAGTAGAAACGCTGGACAAGGAATGAGGCTTTGGGCTTGTTATCAATCCCCCAGGTAAAGTCTGCACATTCTTCTGGTGCCTGTTTGACCTATGAAACAGAAAACCATATATGGGAAACCAACAGTGTGGAAAAAAAGAAAATGCAAGGAAGGTGAGAGGCAAAGGCACCTTTCCTGTAAAATATTCTGTTAAGGAGCTGATTTTGTGAGTCTGTTTAAAGAACTGGTGTGAAAAATTTGTGCTTCACCGGTGCAGAGTGAGGGGCCTTCTGGATACCTTAAAGCATCCAGATGCCCGTGGCACTTTGCAATAGGGGGATTATTCCAGTTTCTTTCAGACTTGGGACCGGTTGCATAAACTGCTGGGACTTCCTGTGAATTGGAATGGCATTGTTCTAAGCTACACACTTTTCCTCAGCTCTTCCCGTCCCACCAGAACAAAGGCATGGCAGTACAAGAAGACCACCTGATGGTAACAGGAATGAGTTAGTGCCAGCAGAAATGCAGGGAAGCAGGCAGTAGCAGTGAAGGATGCTGGCATGCACCAAGGCTAGGTGGGGAAGGCAGTGCAGTCTCTGAGGAAGGTCGTCTAACGCACAGAATAAAGAGAAGGAAGATGAATGCAGGAAGAGCTTTTGAAGGGAGGGGAAAGCAGAGAGGGACTGAAGATCACTACAACCCAAAACCACAGCTGGGGTGGAGTCTGCCTCTTCTCAGGTGCTGCTGTTTTCTCATATGAGTTTCACAGTTTGAGTTATTCCTTCTAAACCCTCTCTCCCATGAAGTATTTATTAATGAATTAGACTGTAGCCTGTGCTTACTTACTGTCAGCTTAAAACTGGGATCAAAGAAGTTGGACGTGTCAATGGAAAAAGCAGCAGTGCCATTTTTGTCGGTGGTATATCTGGCCAGCTCATCTCCATTGAGCTCCAGCAGGACAGTGCTGTCGGCAACAGGCTCACCTTCTGCATTTGTCACAGTGATCTGAACACAACAAATACCCAAAGGATTCAGAAAAAGACAAAGAACAACAACAACAAAAGAAAAGCTCTGTTTACTAGAGGATGCTCACATAAACACTGAGGACAATTGCAGGGAGTAGAAATCAAGAGTGAAATGTATTGAAGAGGTAAATGTTCCTCAGTATTTTGAGGGAGCAGGGGTTCTGTGACAGGAAAATTCCCATTAGTGGGAAATTCCCATGAGTGCAGAATAAACTATGTGTCACGAAGGGAGGAGGAATATTCATTGAAGAACATTGATTAACATACCTAAAACAACCAGATGATTTTGTGGCCACAGGCAACCTGTGGAGCTCAGCAGCACCTTTCAGCTCCTACACATCTGTGCACACCCACTGTCTCCACTGCATGTCAGGATGATGCTGTACAGGTCATTGTCCTTTTTGTGCCTGGGTTTATCCAGCATATGTAGGTTGCTAAGAAGTGGGAATGTGCTCCAAAATCTATACTGCTTTAAGTAAACATCCCTGGGATTGTGTGATGCAACACAGGATGAATTCTACCTTTACTTTAAGCACAACAGTTCCTGAAGTATTTTCTTGAAGACTCCTCTTCCCCGCTCATATGACCTTCCACTTAGTCACTTTTTAGACATCCTCTAACTATAGCAGAAAAGATATCCTGACACTCCAGGTGTAATACAATTTTCTTTTTTTTCTCTAGGAATATCAAGAGAACTATGCAATCACTGTTATGTAGCATTATCATGGGAAGCTGACAGCACAGTCGGGGGACAGCCATAAATGAGGCAACATGAAGATCATCACGCAGGACCTCAGGGAGTTTGGGTCTAAATGTATACTCTCATGTACCTACCTCACCATGGTAAGGAATTCCCCTCTTGTAATAGGAATCCATATGCCTGAACAGCACTTGGTCATTTCCTTGGTTGACTGAAACATAGTCATAGGCCTTCATCTGGATCCCTGTGAGACACACCCAGTACAAAGGAGAGGAAATAGAAGTCAGACACAGGCAGAAGGCTGTTGCTCTTGATAAGCCGTATGGAGGGGTGATGCTCTGGAGGCAGAGCTGCACAGTGCAAACCATGATTGCTGCTTGTTTGCCACGCAGATGGTGGAAGTTCCATGCATTAGCTTTAACCAGCTACTCCCAGCCTCCCCTTGGCGTTACCTGTCCCATTTTCAGTGACGGTGCTTTCGATGTTGAGGCTGGCATACATCATGGCATAGCTGCGGTAAAGCTGGAATTTTTTTATGGAGATGACAGTGTTGAGGCAGCCGTCCTTTCCCAGCTGAAAAAGCAGCACAAAGGGGAAAGCCCATTTTTCTCAAGGTTTGGAAAATTGCTCCTAAATACATATTAATGTGTCCCTGAAGAGCTCGCCACCAACCTTACATTTCTCACTCCCCAGCTCCTATCCCAGATGACTGTTTCAATATAATTTACTCTAGCACCTGGAAACTTCTCTCCTTATTCCCTCTAGCCTTCTCTATGCTCATGTTCCTTCTTAAACCCATCTTACATGATGCCTGTCCTTTGTGACTACAGCACATCGAGTCTGAGCTAGTGAACAAATTAATCATTCATTTAACATTAAGTGTCTTAAAAGACTCCCAGTAGAGGTCTGCTGATGAGATTTGGTAAGAACGCAGCCCCAGTGTTTTAGAAATGATTACAAATTTACAGTTTCACAGGCTTCCCTGCTTCCTACTGATTCTTTCTGAGGAAAAAAATCAAAATCTTTTAGTGAGGTCATTGGTAAAAGCTATGTTCATGGTCTTTCAGCAGTGCCTGTGAGACAGTGAGAAAAACCACACCACTGAGATTGTCTCTCTGTTGTTCCCTTGGAAATTAATGAGGCCACCAAATACTGTGCTACATTTAAGCTGACAGGAAAGAACAGGCTTGTTATGTATCATACCAGTCCAGTGACAGTTTCACAGCTTTTTTCCCTGTTTTGTTTACACAGTGGACTGTAAAAGTGCTGCTGGCACACATTGATTTGGGCATTCCCTTGTACTGGCTGGCCGTAAGTGTACCTAGGAGAGGAAGAAACACAAGAATTAAATCATGTGGGTTTAACATGAAACCTGCAAAAGTTGCAGAGGAAGGCAGACTCTAAATCACTCCAGGGTGCCCAGAGCACAGATAGAAAAGCAGTTAAAACTACAATCATTTAACCCTAGTAGAATTCCCTTCTACTATTTTTAGGCTCTTTCTGCCATCTTGTTAAAAACCCCCTGGTTTATCATTGTCTTGGTGCAGTCATTCTTCAAGGTCTGAAGCTGGAAAGTGGTGCTGGACTCAGGATATCATTCCCTGCTGCTTTTCCTCATTAGTACCTCACACAAAGCAGAGCATATTGCAGAAAGACCCTGTTCACCCTTTTAGCTCCTGGCACCCTGCACTTTGGCAGCATCACAGCCAGCAATTTTAATGATAGACTCTCCTTTTCTGTGATAATAGAACACACCAGCCAGCAAGTATGAAGTGCTTGAATTTGGACACAAACGCTCCCTGTTTTAATTCTGCTATTAGCAGAAAAAGAGTTATCCTATTTTACATCATGAAAGTCACAGCTAAAGGAATTTCTCTAAGCCACATTCTGAACCAGCAGCAGGGTCTCTGCTTCCCAGCACAGCCAACCATCCAACACCCAAACCATCCAACGCCTATCCCATTTGTTGTGCACAACTGTGCTGCCTTCTGATACTTACGAAGCACAAACATTCACCCTGACTTCTTCATCAAAGAAAGAAATCGTCTTCGGCCCAGTGGTTGTCACTTCAAATTTTGGCAGCACTGAGAACATAAAGTGAATATGACTGATCAGCAATTGCATGCCATACACAGGTGTGTGTGAGTTTGAGACAGTAAAAAAACAGTTGGTGAAGACATTCTGGCAAAATTTGGCAAAACAGTTTGGCAAAGACATCTCTCTCACAAGGGAGAGGAAATGGATCAAAGAAGAATCTAACTAGGAACTGGCTGTAGTATATTACAATAGAAAAAATAACCTTCAGTGGTAAGATGAGTAACTTCTTTAAAATTAAATAATAATCATATTAAGAAGTATAAGAGTCACAGCGAAACCCATGATAAATTTCTTTAATCTCTTTTCTTAAAGAAAAATGAGTAATGCCAATGTCTTGAACTAGTTAAGCCCTGAAGAACAAAAGTTATTATGCAATCCAGTTGCAGTGAAGGAGAAAGGGAACAGATTAAGTGAAATAATAAAATCAAATAGATTGCTGACACAGCCTCTTTTCAATTTATCTTTTATCCCAGGTCATCAGCAATAATGACAACATAGCTGGGAAAGGCCTGTTTCTCAAACACTTGTCCACCTAGCTCTTTCCACATCTTTCTTTTCCAGGCATGAAGTGGAGAATTCAAAGGACTTAAACTCTGCACTAGTAGCTCTTATCTGACTTAGGCTGAGACTCACTGTTAGCACAGGGTAGTTTATGAGCCTTTGCTTACCATATTCCTCCACTCTGAAGAACAGGTACTCTTTTTCACCTGACTTTTTCTCCACAATGATTTGGTAGGACCCCAGAATAGGCTCTGAGATTAGTGGAAAGGAGAGCTGGGCAATTCCGTGCTTGGATGTTACCTCCAGCCACTGGAAGATCTTGTTTTGCTCTGGATCCTGGAGAGTGGAAGAAAGAGATGCAGCAAAACCTTTACCACCCTGTTTCTCGCCTTCTTTCAAGTGCTGTCTCCTGACATATTGGCCAAATGCGTCACGGGTTGAGAGCACTTTGGGGCTGGTGACACATGCTCTGACTTCCCATCTCTGCTTGTGGATTAAGCAAACCTAAGTTTATGTTTAACTGGGAATTAGCTACACTGACAGATGGCCTCAGATTATTCAGAAACAGAAATCAGTTTCTGATTGGGACACAGGTTGTGCATCTGTAACTCTTCTAGCATAAATCTTTCTGGCTCAACTGCCTCTGTAAAACAGGAATATTATGCTGGCCTCTCTCAGAAAGCGCTTGGAGATGTACTGATGTGAAATGTGGTAGAAGATGATTAATTGTTAGCCTGTCTCCATGAGAACACAGCACTTCAGAAAGTGACTATTCTTATGCACTATGTATGGGAATGAGGCTATTTCACAGGTATTTACTGTAGTCCTCCCAAAGCAAGACTGGACAGAACATTCCTGTTTGAACTCTAATGACAGACAGAGCAGCAACCCCACCCTGTTTCTGGCTAACAGCTCCAGTTCTGCTGATTTCTTCTCCTCTATTGCATGATAGTGGATATTGCTACTGTTCAACCACAAATTGATTGGCTTTAAATGGTGTGCTCCAGGTGAATGTCCCTCAGCTGTTGATTCCGTGGGGAATGACAGACCATAGTCTTTCCAAAGGAACTTGTGCTTTAATTTCATGTTGTATCTCTTACCTCAATGATGATTCTGGGATACTGGAGGAGGAGAAAAGGGAGAGAAAAAAAAAATTATCAAAATATCAATTAACTGACTGTGGACATTGATAAATACTAGAACATAAGGAAATCTCTGAACACCTTTTTCTGGATAGAGAAGACTGGGCCAAAGACACAATTTGAAACTTTTGGCTGTAACTAAAGAGACAATTTTAAGAGGATAACCTGTTTGTGAATTCATATTTTCTGCAAAAACATCCAGTCTTTTTCTACATATCTGGACAGAACAAGTGACTACAAAACCTGTGTGCTCTGAGAAATTTCCAGAAGTGCTCTCAGAGCTTTTGCTTTCTATAAAGGCAGGGAAAGGATGGAGTGTGAAGCTAAGGAGTAACAGCAGTTCTCAAAAAATATCAGGAGGTTGATCCCAGGCCCTTCTCATTCAATATCTAAGTGAGAGGGTCTCAGTGAAGAGGTACCTCAAAAGGGTACTTGAAAAGTTTTGGCTATCACTCACCGTCTCCTGAACAGGTCTGAACTGTGAGTCCAAAGTGACCACACGAAACATCACTGAGAAAGACACAGGACAAAAAAGGATTATGGAATCATCAAGGTTGGAAGAGACCTCCAGGATTGTCTAGTGTAACCATCAACCTGGCACCACCATAATCACCCCCAAACCTTATCCCCAAGTGTCATATGCAGATGCCTCTATTTTTTATTTTATTAGCAGTGATAAATAATTTTCGGTACACAGCTTTGTCCAGGCTTTTTGGGAAAATTAAAGAGTGCCCAGAGAACATGAAAGGAATTGATTATCTTAGCCAGTGAAAATAGAAAACCAAAATAAATTTCAGCTGAAATATCTTCAATTATTGCCCACTTGGACTAAGGCAACCTCTGTAGTAAATGCAGTTTACTGCTTTCAATCCTTCTTGACTGACTCCATTCTTTGGAGTATTTCCTAAAAACCCACCTGTTTATACAAACCAGTTCAATGAAAAATTCACAGAGAAGGAAGAATTTGTTTTTCTTCTAAGTGTAAACTCTGTGCAGCATTGAAGTACAATTGTGCTAAAGAGATAGTTAACTTCACCACAGCTAGGGCTGTCATTTAAATATTGTGATGGAATCAGCACTTTGAAATAGATCAGCAGTTAAGGAGAAAGAGTTGTTGACAGGAAATGATGTGTTTACTCCATTTTTATATTAATTTTAATAGCTCCAAAATGAACCTATTATTTTCTGTATTTTTAAGGATCCTTTTAATGTGACTGTCCTCAAGTAAATCTGACAGAACTCGAGACCCTGTAAATGCAATTAACCCAGTTCAAACACATGAACTCTACTACTTTGTTGCGATTTTGTGAATTGGTTCTATTATTCACCAACTTTGATGATCCCAAACTCAGATGAGATTTTTTATTCCACAAGGGCAACTTTCTGTCATCCTAGACCCACCCTTGCACTCAATTTCTCACTTCTCTAGCTGACTAAAACTCAGCATCCACCTGTTTGTCCTGGTTTGTAGAGGGGTTTGTCTGTCTGGATGAAGACACCACCATCCACATTCTGAATTGCCACTGATCTTCTCTCAGCTAAGTCGACTGTGGCACCTTTGGCAGAGAAGGAAATGAATGCCACGGGATCAGAAGTAGCAGGAGGAACCTGGAGAGGAACAAAACCCCAGGGAAAAAGTTGTAAATGGGACGTGTTGAGGTTCCCTGATGCCCAGGAGTTTTTGAGTAACATACTGACAAATGAGTCATAAAAAGCTTATGCAGAGTCATGAGAAGGCCCACCTTTGTCAGTGAGATAATTTCTGGGAATTTCTGATGTGGAAGTCCCATAATCTGTCACCAGGTAGTAAGAGTTGAAGCTGTGCTCTGTCCTATGCATTTCCCTGCTTACATGCAGGTTGCCACAGCCATATACCCTTAATTCTGGAGAGTTTTCTCCTGCTGCATTCTGGAAGACCTCACCTTGGAATTCTTTCTCTGGTCTGTACAGATCTTGCAGAGTCATAGGAAAGGGAATGAGCGTGACCCATCTGGGTTCTCTTGCTTGATACTTAAACAGTCCCCTAAGGAGCATGCAACTGTGATGACAATCTAANAGGAGAAAAGGGAGAGAAAAAAAAAATTATCAAAATATCAATTAACTGACTGTGGACATTGATAAATACTAGAACATAAGGAAATCTCTGAACACCTTTTTCTGGATAGAGAAGACTGGGCCAAAGACACAATTTGAAACTTTTGGCTGTAACTAAAGAGACAATTTTAAGAGGATAACCTGTTTGTGAATTCATATTTTCTGCAAAAACATCCAGTCTTTTTCTACATATCTGGACAGAACAAGTGACTACAAAACCTGTGTGCTCTGAGAAATTTCCAGAAGTGCTCTCAGAGCTTTTGCTTTCTATAAAGGCAGGGAAAGGATGGAGTGTGAAGCTAAGGAGTAACAGCAGTTCTCAAAAAATATCAGGAGGTTGATCCCAGGCCCTTCTCATTCAATATCTAAGTGAGAGGGTCTCAGTGAAGAGGTACCTCAAAAGGGTACTTGAAAAGTTTTGGCTATCACTCACCGTCTCCTGAACAGGTCTGAACTGTGAGTCCAAAGTGACCACACGAAACATCACTGAGAAAGACACAGGACAAAAAAGGATTATGGAATCATCAAGGTTGGAAGAGACCTCCAGGATTGTCTAGTGTAACCATCAACCTGGCACCACCATAATCACCCCCAAACCTTATCCCCAAGTGTCATATGCAGATGCCTCTATTTTTTATTTTATTAGCAGTGATAAATAATTTTCGGTACACAGCTTTGTCCAGGCTTTTTGGGAAAATTAAAGAGTGCCCAGAGAACATGAAAGGAATTGATTATCTTAGCCAGTGAAAATAGAAAACCAAAATAAATTTCAGCTGAAATATCTTCAATTATTGCCCACTTGGACTAAGGCAACCTCTGTAGTAAATGCAGTTTACTGCTTTCAATCCTTCTTGACTGACTCCATTCTTTGGAGTATTTCCTAAAAACCCACCTGTTTATACAAACCAGTTCAATGAAAAATTCACAGAGAAGGAAGAATTTGTTTTTCTTCTAAGTGTAAACTCTGTGCAGCATTGAAGTACAATTGTGCTAAAGAGATAGTTAACTTCACCACAGCTAGGGCTGTCATTTAAATATTGTGATGGAATCAGCACTTTGAAATAGATCAGCAGTTAAGGAGAAAGAGTTGTTGACAGGAAATGATGTGTTTACTCCATTTTTATATTAATTTTAATAGCTCCAAAATGAACCTATTATTTTCTGTATTTTTAAGGATCCTTTTAATGTGACTGTCCTCAAGTAAATCTGACAGAACTCGAGACCCTGTAAATGCAATTAACCCAGTTCAAACACATGAACTCTACTACTTTGTTGCGATTTTGTGAATTGGTTCTATTATTCACCAACTTTGATGATCCCAAACTCAGATGAGATTTTTTATTCCACAAGGGCAACTTTCTGTCATCCTAGACCCACCCTTGCACTCAATTTCTCACTTCTCTAGCTGACTAAAACTCAGCATCCACCTGTTTGTCCTGGTTTGTAGAGGGGTTTGTCTGTCTGGATGAAGACACCACCATCCACATTCTGAATTGCCACTGATCTTCTCTCAGCTAAGTCGACTGTGGCACCTTTGGCAGAGAAGGAAATGAATGCCACGGGATCAGAAGTAGCAGGAGGAACCTGGAGAGGAACAAAACCCCAGGGAAAAAGTTGTAAATGGGACGTGTTGAGGTTCCCTGATGCCCAGGAGTTTTTGAGTAACATACTGACAAATGAGTCATAAAAAGCTTATGCAGAGTCATGAGAAGGCCCACCTTTGTCAGTGAGATAATTTCTGGGAATTTCTGATGTGGAAGTCCCGTAATCTGTCACCAGGTAGTAAGAGTTGAAGCTGTGCTCTGTCCTATGCATTTCCCTGCTTACATGCAGGTTGCCACAGCCATATACCCTTAATTCTGGAGAGTTTTCTCCTGCTGCATTCTGGAAGACCTCACCTTGGAATTCTTTCTCTGGTCTGTACAGATCTTGCAGAGTCATAGGAAAGGGAATGAGCGTGACCCATCTGGGTTCTCTTGCTTGATACTTAAACAGTCCCCTAAGGAGCATGCAACTGTGATGACAATCTAAAGCTTTTTTTAATTCACTCAGTGAATGGAGATGGAAAGTCTTTCTCTAGCTCCCTTCTACCACACATATGTCTTTTTTCCCTATTTTGTCAGCCTTCCCAACAGTTTATCTTATTTGAAACAATTTGTCTTCTTTCCCTCACTGACAAGGGAAGTTGCAATCAGAAGCATTTATGGTGACTACACCCTCTTTGGTAATTTCAAAAGAGAAAATACCTTGAACTCGCTGCACTTGAAGAAGTCGGTCTCTGTCACGGGCTCCTCAAAGAGAGTCTTTTGGACAGTGCCATATTCCAGGACAACGCTGATGGCCAGAGGCTCGCTGAGGCTGTGTAGCTGCACACAAGCAGCCTGTGGAGTGTCACTCCGCACAACCGACGGGACCAGGAGCACATACTGGCTGTAAGGGAGCAACACCAGACCACAAAGATCAGTCATGCAGCCAAATCAGAGCAAACAGGAGAGGAAAATACCATGCAAGTGCCAGAGCGGTGAAGGAAGACATGATCCAAAGGTTGCTCAAACCGGTGGAAGGATTTCCATTTCTTTCAAAGAATTAAAAATAATATGCCAAGAAAGTACAAATGTCAACATTTTAATCCCTCTCAGTTCTTTCTGAGCTGAAATACTGGCATCATTCTATGCAGTGTCTTATCTGTCATGATACTGCACCTCTCCATTTCAGATATATTTGCACAGCTCCAATTACAGAAGTGGCTAAACCATAGTTGCACTTGTCCTCCCATGACCTAGGAGTGTATTTAAACCTCTGCAGCCTCCCATAAGGAGAAAAGATATTTAGCTTCTTGGGATCAATGACAAAAATACTAGTTAAGGGTTGCAACAATCTTCACATTTCTTTTTGTCTGGATATCTCTTGGATAAGAACTGACATAAGTCTATCCACTTAATGCACAAGAAATGATCTTGCTTTTTCATTTTGCAGAAAATTCCAGGGAATTCTGTGTCTAATCTGCATGCTCAATTCTGTTTCCATGTTTCTCCCTCTGTGGTTTCCTTTGTTTCTTTCTTCCATTGAACTTTTTTATTGATACTCTGGCTCTCTATAATTAAGTCTGTCTTCCTCCCCCAGAGTCTTCCTCTGAAAAAATTTTATTCATATTTGCTATGTTTGTCTAAAATTCTGTTGCTCTCCACCAGTTTGCTACCCAAACTAGTCTTCCCAAATAATGTATGACAGAATTAATGAGTTGTTTTTGTAGCACAACATGAATCACACAATCTTTTCTTTCTAATCTGATCCTTTCTCTTTTTTTCTCCCACAGCTTTGCTGGCTCACATTGCCTTTATTTTTTATTTTCACTTGCCCAGTTCAGGCTGCATGAAATTCAAACACCAAAATTAGAAGTATTAAAATGAACAGTGTATTGGAGGCAACTAACTTGTTTCTCACAGTATTTTCCTTTAGAATTTTTGAGAAGGGGGGTTAAGCTCTAATGTTGGTATATTTTTGAAAGCTGTGGCTGAAATCTTCTGTTTGTATAATGCCATGGACACTGACAGTGCTAATATGAATATTAATTTCACTGAGATTGCCAATCAGCATGGTCCCTAGTCCCAGCCACTATCTGGCCTCTAGCACCTCCTCGTATACCATGTTCCCTCTGGCTGCTGATGCATATCAATCCTAATTAGTGTTACTTGTTAGTCCAGTCCTGAGTCTCTCTCCCACTTTACCCATGCACATCCCACTTCAGCTACTCAAGTTCCAGGATTCTGTTATTTACACTAGATTTCACAGCAGTTTTATGATGGAGAGCACCCTTCCAAACCACCTTCAATGTCATCTACTTCCAAGTTGACACATTTAAAGACCTATGTCTCAAAATATAGTCTATTATATGGCAGTGTATTATATAGCCGTTATAGAGGAAATAAGCTGGTGGGAAATACAATACAGTATGTTATCATAAAGACACAGAATGTGTGACCACTTACGTTTCAGAAGACACTATGGGAAACCAGTTCAAGGACAGAATACCAAGAAGAATCCTTGACCACATGTCTGTGCATGAGGAAATAGAGACTGATCTCAGGCTGACAGCCTGTCCCTGGTTTTTAAGTTGGCCTGAAATGATGCTCCTCCTCCACAGCTTCAATCACAAAAGATATCTACATAAAATTTGCATACATTCAATTTCCTCTCTACTGCCTGTTCACACACTCCTTGAACTCCCAAACAACAGCTTTGGAAAGCTCTCGGATTTCACATAGCCCTGTGAGGTATTGCAAGCCAAACCGGTTCCTGCCTGTTTGATTGTTTCATTGACGCTCACCTCTTTGATTATCGTGTCATTGCCTGAAGATTCCCTTATGTTTCAACTTGTTAGTATTTGCCACTGCTGAAGTATTTCCTTATTCTGCAAAGGAGTCCTGCAGACACATGTCACACAGCGGAAATAACCATAACACACTGCTATTGCCTGCCAGGACGGGTAAAAATACAGCATCAGTACAAACACAGCTATAGCTGCATTCAGAATGGCACAAAAGGAAATTCCTAATGGTAGTCTGGATTTCTTACCGCAGACACTGACACTCGGCAAGGGATGATGTTGGCTAGTAGTCTAGGAGTTTTTGCCAGTGGTCAGGACAAGTATATTGCTAGGAAAAGGAATCCGATAGCATTACTCCATTTGTTCACTCATCTGTCTGTCAGACTGTTTTTTCTCTCTCATCCCTGCTCCCCCCATTAAATGACTTGTAAGTCTGTTGGTGAATTTTAGTAAATCTGAAAAGAAGTTGCAGAATAATTAAGATATAAAATCACAAAATAATTTAGATAGAAACGAACTTCCTGACATTATGCAGCTGAATCTCCAATTTTGAGCAGGGCTATCTTCAAAAAAGTCATGTTTTGAGTAAGTGGAGGAATGGAGAATCCACACCATCTCTGGGCATCTCCTCCCATGCTTAACCATCCATGCTGTGAACATTTCTTTTGCTTAAATCAGAATTTCCCATATTATAGCCTGTCCTTTCACTGTGCACCCCCAGGAAGAATCTGCCTCTTTCTTCTCTATAATCCCACTTTGCATTGTGGAAGATTGAAATTATGTCCCCATGTAGCCTTTGTTTCTCCAGGCTGAATTAAATAAGACTGTTTCCTTCTGTAGGTTTGTCTCAGTCCCTGATCATCCCAGTGACCTTCCACTGCATTCCCCTCAGTCTGCCAAAGCCTTTCTTGTACTGGATGCAGAACTTCTTTGTGGTCTCACAACCACTGACTAGAAGGGAAGAATCAGCTTCCCTGATATGTTGCCTGAACTCTTGTCAGTACTGCCAAGGAGAAAGAATAACCTATAGTAATTGGAGACTGGATTCACACTCTTACATAGGAAATGGAAAAAAAGAGCCAATCTGAAGGAAAACAAGGTAGCCAAACAACAGCAGTCCGTAACTGCAACCCCAGGGAAGTAACGGGCAATTTCCTTCCCAATTTGTCTTCTCAACCAAACAAATGATGAATGGGAAGAGGAAGCTGAGTATACTCCAGGAGTAATTAGGAACATGAAAAAGAGCTGGGGGCACTAAAAAAGATGTTGAGCAATGCAGAGAGGGCCTGAAGTTACTTCAGTGGTAAAGGGTATGAGGAGGAAATGAGAACTACTATAGTAATGTGGTGTAGAAACTGATATGTGCCTGTTGAAAGCCAGATCTTACCAATTTCAGCTTTCATGAGAAAAATACATTATTTCAGCTCTGTAGCTAATGATTCAGCTGTACTGGGGTAATTCTTTCCATCAACATAGCTGATGTTTAAATCTACGTATGCCTCACCACCTTACCAACTCATCTTTCCTAAAACCTTTCTGATGACCAAGTTGAGACACAAAGGAAACTTCCATGGATGCTGATGGAACTATGGCAGCAACTATTCCCACTGTGTTACTAGTGAGAAATATTACACAAAGGTTCCCAGAATGATGTGACCTTACAGAGACGATGCTGAGTGGCAGCTGTGTGGTGCTCAAACAGGGCAGTCACACTGTGAAGAAAGCTGCTTGCATTAGTTGAAATGAGGTCAGAAGACAATTAGGAGTATGTCACAGATATTTGCAGCTCTGAATGCCTCAGACCTCATCTCTTAAACAGGTACCAAGTAACAGGCAAAAAGAATTAAGGGGGGAGGATGAAATAGCAAGCAACCCCAGGGTCCTGGTGTAAATTGCTCCAGAAATTCAACTTTATTTAAGTGCAGTGTGCCTTTAGCAGGAAGATAAGAGAGCTTTCTTGTTAATAACCAGACATGGAAAAGTGTTTGAAAAACTGAAACCCTAGAAGACACTATGTTCAGAGCAATCGAAAAGCAATGTTTCTCTGGAATCAAGCTATTGAATTCATTACTTTAGTGAAATCACTGATTCCAGAGGACCTCTTTGTATTGTAGCAATGTTGTTATAAACACACATCAGTACAATACAGGCATAATTCTTAAGATCCCAGTGCAAGGAGGAAACTATTCTAAGTGTCTTTGGTAGGAGGGGAAAAAGAAGAAATTTTAAGTTGTATGATTAAGAAACTAGGAGCCAGACTGGATAAATCTAGAAGCACAAAGATCAGGATTTAACATGGAGAGATAATGAACCTCACACTATGCAGCATTACAAGAAAGACTGATACAAGGAACAAGAAAGTTCCTTGATACTGGAAATCTTAAACCAGTCTGTGGCCATGCTTTGTACTGGCATAAGGAAAGATGTAACTGGATATCAAAGTTTGGCTAGAAATTTGATGAAATGAGGAGCAGTGTCAGCTTCAAGACCAAAGCAATGCAAATACAGATGTATGCTTGGTTTTCAAAGTAGAATCATGTCACATGCCTTTTGAACAGCAGAAAATCAACAGATCTTCAACTCAGTCCAGACTTCAGAAAGTTACTGCTTTAGTTCTCTTATTAAGGAATTCTATATACATGTACTTTCCATCCCCCCTCCATTCTTTCTCTAGATGAGTCAAAGTGATGACTGGACTTGCATTGAAAATGTGTTTTTCTCAAGTTAATTGTCTTTCAAATAAAGTTGAATCGGCCAATCCATTTAATCAGACTAGATGCACCTCCCTTCTTCCTCTCTTTCCTACTGGGCACACATACAGGCCAGGGCAACATGAAGTTTTTCAACCAAAGCTGAACCTGCTCATCTCTGTGAGTATTTCAGTGTTTAGCACATACACTGCTCTAGCAGCAGAGCATTCTGTGAGGCTGTGACTAGTCACAACCAATATTACCAATAACAATTACCTTGTGTAGATCATGTCAAATATCCCTACATTGTCCCAAAATGCCCAGTGTATCTGTATGTGCAGAATCCAGGCACTAGCTAGAGTCACAAATTAGAAAATAAATCTGTTGAAGAATATTTGTCTGGCACACAGAATGCTGCATAGTCTGAATGTGGAGCTGAGACATTCAAATTCTTGGTCTAAGACAGATCTAAGTCATGCCTGTTTTCTTTTTTTGTCAGAGAAGCAGCAGGAAGTTCAGTAGAAATATGAAGCCTTGGATTTTCCAGAAGAGTGAGTAATATATAATTACTTGTTTCTGCTCTATGGCTTCACTTTATATTTGCATAACACTGCACAGCAAAGACTGTACGTACTTTCTAAATCATGACTTCACCTGAGATGACGTACAGACAATCCACCACACCCCACACAGTACAATACCTGTTTTATTGCCTGATCTCTTTACCTGAGACAGGTGGATATAGGCTCAGAGCCCCAGCTTCCATCTGACTTAGGCAAACACTCTCATAACAGTCCCAGTCTGTTTACTAGCTTGTCATTTTCTCAGGAAATTTTAATCTGATGTATGCTTTCCCACAACACATTTATCAAATGCATTGTGATGAAACATCTTGTTTTAGAAAGCCACCATGTCTCTGAATAGTGCTGTGCATGTCTAAAAGTTTACATACTTTGGATAAATTTGCCCACACAGCCTTCTATTTTTCCAAGGCATATCCTTTTCCTGCAAGCTTTTAGGTTTGCAAGTGAAAGTGTTTCTCAGAATGTTTGCTGGCAAGGGCCCATGGCGTGGTTGGTAGAGTATCCTGTATCATTTCATGTTGAATGGATGGAATATTCTTCTGATATTGCTCATCTTCTGTAGAAATAAAGATCAGGTAATGGTAAACATTGTAGCACTGTTCTATTGAGAAGAGCAAACCACAAACTATTCAGGATCTGAAAGGTCTTTGTTACAGACAGTTATTAAATTAACGCTAAGCTTTCAATGCCATTTTTATTGAACATGTTTTAGTTCTGCTTCTGAAAAATTAAGTATTACAGCCTCATATGTCATGAAACACTTGAAATACCAACCATTTTTCTTCATCTGTAAAGTAATGTAATGTATACAGACATCCTTGAAAAATGCCTGCTGTGTCTAAATTATGAAAATAGAGGGGTGTAAATGGCAAGGCAGGCTAAGAAAGTTTTAAAAAGACCAGCAAAGACAATCAAAACCAGTCATCAGTCTTTCTTCAAAAACAACAGAAATAGGAAGCCTGCTAGAGAATCCACAGGGCCACGTAATGAGAAGAATAGATAAGATCAAGCAGAGTGCAGGAACAGTGCAAACAATCAATATTGTTACTTATTGGTTTAGTTAATCTAATTACTATTAAATGTTACTGTATTTAAATGAAGAACTTGATATAAAAAATTCATTTATCATGAAACAAAATACCCAACAATCTATGAAGAAGGCAATTTTTATGTAGTAATTATGTTGCTGACATTCTGAATTAGCTCAAAATCTTGAAAAAAAATGACATACTGATGAAGCTCTAAGATTTGGTTGTTACAGACCTTTGCCATAAGAAACCATGAACATGTATTTAATTTGATTACAAAGGACAAAAATGTGTGACAGTGAGCCTTTAAAAGAGTAAAAATAATTTTTACTTCAGTAGAAAAGCTTTCCTGTCTTCACTGTTTTCTTTGTTCCCTTATTCATATTGTTCTGCTCTTTGGGTCAACATGGGCTAACTGACTCACCAGGCTCTAAAGCACTCAGACAGTAATGGAGTTAAAATGAAGAAATTTATTTGAGAGCTGCCTTTTTGAAATGCTGTCATTTTAGATTTTGGATTCTGATACAAAGAAAAAGAATTAGTTCACTCCAGATTCAGGTTCTGAATGACCTCCCACTCCTTGTGGTTAAAGGATCTCATCTGGGTTTTACATATTTTTGTTTTTTAAAGAGAACAATACATACGCCCCACTACTCCATTCAAACCCCTCCCATTTCTCAGAATCCTCTGGTTTTACTCTTTCAGAAACATCCAAACTCTACAAGTCAAAGCAAGAGTTTGCAGTCATAGGGAACTGAGATTGATACCCCAAGAACATTGCTGGTTCTACTTCTCTGAGTCAACCCAGTTCTGAGCCCCTCAGTTCAGGGGGGACAGTGAGGTGCTGAAGTGTATCCAGAGAAGGGCAACGGAGTTGGTGAAGGGACTACAGGGTCAGTCCTATGAGGAGTGGCTGAGAGAGCTGGGGTTGTTCAGCCTGGAGCAAAGGAGGCTCACGGGAGACCCCCTCACTCTCTACAGCTGCCTGACAGAAGGTTGTAGCCAGGTGGGGATTGGTCTCTTCTCCCAGGCAACCAGCAATGGGATGAGAGGAAACAGCCCCAGGCTGTGCCAGGGGAGATTCAGGCTGGACATCAGGAGGATTTTCTTCGTGGAAAGGGTTGCTAAACATTGGATTGTACTGTCCAGGGAAGTGGCGGAGTCACCATCCCTGGGGTGTTCCAGGAATGACTTGGCATGGCACTTTATGCCATGATCTAGTTGTCAAGGTAGTGGCCAGTCAGACGTCAGACTCGATGATCTCAGAAGTGTTTTCCAGTCTTAATGATCCTATGATCCTTGCCAGTAGACATTTCACAAGATCTGCTCAGGCTGGGGCTGTAGTTGGTCCACAGGCCAGGAAAGATCTGCTCACTCCAGAGCACCAGCTAGAATTGAGTCAGAGCAAGAACTTATGGGCAACTCTTCCCCAGCCGCAAAGAAACAGAAAGACAAGGGGCGTTCCCCATGCAGGTAGCCAGGCATCTTGGTCATGAAACTTCAAAGTGTAAACACTACAAAGACCAGATCATTTCATGATTTATCACCTGAGAACTGATTAACATGATCTTATGTGCTACCAGTTGTTCAGGAGAATTGGTAGTTCAAAGACAGGAGAGATCTTGTATAAAGTGGGGTGATCCCTGTTTTTAGGTTAAGACCTCATTTTTCCAGTCTTTTGAACAATCTGTAAGTAATGGCTCCAAGAGAGGCCTCACAACTCCAAGATTTCTGTTTAGTACAAAGCATTTTTCAGGGGTGTTATTTTATCTAACAAAGGCTTCTGGCTTTCTTCTAGTGCTGTGAAACAACTGCCATATGCAGTTTCAAGTCACGTGCACCTGTTGTGCTGTTTGCTGTATTTCTGCCATGGACAGCACTCGATTGAACTAATCTGCAGGCAACAGAAGGCTGAAGAAGGCTTTTAAGAGCAACTCTTCAGGCAGCACAAATAAGTCTCTTGTATTCCTCCTCATTTTTCTGAAGAGCCAGTCAATCTTCTAGTGGGACCAAAGACTCTGCTGATCAAATCACTTTTTTAGCCCCTCTCACTTTTTCCAACCAGTAAGATCATGCTGCAGGTCATTCCCTTAAGGACCTTGCATTTTCTAGGGGAATCACTTTTGGTGGTATGAAGCCCTGACAGATGTTGATGCCATTTTGGTTCATGGGAGTGATGCCTTAGGTTTTAACTTTTCTATTTTTCAAATCCTGTACTGCTAGTGTAACCCCGAATTTTCCTGTAGCTTGTTAAGTGCTGTTCTCTCATGCTAAGATAGACATAACAAAGCCTCTCCTGCTTGCTCTCCAAGGACACCCAGACCGTCCTAGGCCCAAGAATTGTAAACCATCATCTTGGGGAGAGGGGGGCAAACTTGGGGAAATTCCATCATTGGCTGGGTTCTGCTTGGTGAATTTATGCTGATATAAAAGATAGAACTCGTGACCTGTCGTCCATTTTGGGATGCACTGAGGCAGGACCCTCTGGAGCCCAGAGTGTACCTCTGACGGCCTTTCAAATAAATACCTCCTTTATTCCTTTATTCCTGTCTAGTCTCTGTTTCTAGGTAGCCATTAAAGGCATCAGGAGTGCTCGGTGTCTGTAGATGGGTGTGGTGACCCTGCATTTATGTCTATCTATGTGTGTGCATGTGCCAATAAGGAATAACAACCTCAGCCTCACTACTAGTTGCACCAGGAATTTCACCTCTGTTGGCTGACAAATTCTGCCCTCTTTAACACTCTTCTGCACTGTGTCCTTTAGAAGACACATTTAAGGACTCAAGCACAGGAAGAGAGCTCTGTCTTCTATCTGATTAGGGAAGACATTGCAGTAGAAGGGATGCTGAAGACAGAGCTTAATGGCAATTAGCATTATTTGCAGACTACTTCTGTGTAAACTCATTACTCCAGTCTTTTCCTAGGAGGAAAAGAAAATGAGAAGAAGCACCAGTGTCCCAGTCTCTCTCTATTCACCGGTGTAAATCTTAGAAATTTTTAAGCATTCCTCACATGCATGAATGAACATGGGGAGCCCTTACACTGAAGACCAAGTCTCTGGAGACAGCATATCACTAAATAGGTGCTTTATTTTTTGTAGCCAAGAAACAAGTCAAAAATTTGCAGCAACAGGTGGAATAAGACAGTAAGTCTAGGTGTGGCCCAAACCTGCATTTTATTGTATTAATCTTTACTTCTAATAAAAGTGCCTTTAATTGTATAAACAAGACCAATTCCCTTAACTTAAATTAGTAATTGCTCTAATTTCCTGTGTGCCAGAATCTAAAAGGAACAAATGATCTCTCTCTCAAAGCAGCGAATACAGTTCAATCAATGCTAAAAGCAAATGCTTTGAGATACTGACACTTAAGGAATATTTGAATATCCCAAGAAGTGGACTATTGTCACCTTCCAGTCTACAACCAGTCTTCCTGGATACTGGTGCTGCTGTACAAGGAGTGTATTTCTACACACTCCTGTCAATGCCAGATGTATATTCACTATAATCCTGGATTACACTGTTGTGTTGCAGGCCCTGACCCTTGTTCAGGCTCCACAAGAGCTAATAAAAATAGCATTTTCTGAGTGAATACAAGAATGTGTCCGGCTGCATAGCTCAGGACTCTCCTGCACAGGTGGAATGTGGTCCTCCAACCACAGAGCTGGTTTGAAGATGATTCTGCAGTAAAGTCTTTGCCTGGCCTAGTGAACCACATTAACAAGGTGTGCAGAAACAGTATCAGCTCAGGATTACAGTCTCAGGATGACTACCCAGTAATTAATGAGCAATCCTGCACAGGTCTTGAAATGTCCCCAGCCATCCTGGGGCTGTCAGGAATTTGGAGTGGTGGTCATGGGTGTGGTCAAAATGCACAGACATGCAAAGAGAAACTAAATGCACACAGAACTGCCAAGGCCAAAAGCTGCTGTTAGGCCTCAGATTCCCCTGGCATCCCCATCTGAAGCCACAAATCCAGGGTTCTGTCTCTGCTCTAACACCTAACCATGGCAGTGACTGCAGCTAGCAAGAAAAAGGCCAGCTGCGAGCTGAGGCTTACGCAAAAGAAGTGGTCAGCCCTGAGTGGTCTCCCAATGCTATTGAGAACCTATTTTTTAGTCCCACCCAAACCAGAGCTCTATCTTTAACACCTATCATCACTATCACCTGAGCCTGTTGAAAGGGTACAAAGCCAAGATGAAGAATCTAAGTGCACCATGACACTCTGCAGCTCTCCCCAAGTACAGACTGAAGATATCTGGCGAATGCTCCCACAGAAAGATGCCAGAAATTCTACTGGCTTTCACCTTTCCTCCTGCAGCTTTTCAGCAGCAGCACCAACACTGCAGGCTACATGCTTGCCCAGCCAGCCAAGTGTACAATCACAGTCTCTGGCTTTAACAGAGGTAGAGCTCCAGAACTGGAAATCCCTGGTGACTGCTCCAACACAAAAGGGGACGGAATGAAAAGCTGTTCCTGGCCATATCCTTCCCCATGTAGCCTTTCAACAGCACATCCATGGGGAAATGAACTTGCCTAGCCAGCTAAATGCACCACCACACCAAACAAGCTCAGGTAACGAAAATATCTGGTGATCACTCCAGAACAACAGGTGACAGATCAGAAAGGTGTTGCTGGCCTTTACCTTCCTGCTGTAGCCTGGTCTTTCCCTCTGCATCCTACAAACTGCAGCACCGACACTGGGGCTATGGACTTGCCTTCCTGATTTAAGTGTACAATCACATTTTTTCACAGTTTCAAACGTCTCATGGTAGTGGGTGAGTTCACCTGGAACTTTAGCCTGTGCTGGTAGCGCAGTTTACCAACAATCATAGCAGCTTACAGGCTGCAATAGGAGAGTGATGGCCAGCAAGAGTTTTTTGTCCTGGCATTTTTGTGTGGGAGCAATCCATGAATGTTTACAGTTTTCAAGCTTAGTTGCTGGCTATTAAAAAAAAACAGGATTGCATATTTAAGTGAGAAGGAAAGCACCTACCCCACTGTTTCTGGTGTAGTTTACAGCCTGTGTGAGGAAAGGAAAAGCATGCAACAGCTTTCTGGCCTGGCACCTTTTCCGTGGGAGCAAACACTCTGTGAGAGCTGGACACTCTCAATTTTGGAGCTGGAATCTGACACGCGTGAATAACATTGTGTACATTTAGGTGGGAAGGAGAGCACACAGGCCCAGAGCTGGTGGAGCAGTTTATAGCTGCGACGGAAGGTGAAGGTCAGCGCTGCGCTCTGCCCGCACATCTCCTGCGGGAGCAGCTCGGGCTGTGCTCAGCTCGGGAGCTGCCCTCGGCGTCCCGAAGGGAACATCGCGGTGCGCTGAGCTTGTCGGGCGAGTGCCTTGCCCCATCTAGTGGTTATGCAGCTACCATGCCTGCTAGTGATGCCAGAACGATTTTTTGCTTTTTCTTTTATACCCCTCTTGCATACTCTTTTATATAGTTTTACGTATTCTTAGTGCTTTTAGCCTACATACTTGTAACTTTCCAAGTCTGATAACTCAGCTGAGACCCACTGCGCCATTAAACCAAGAGACCAAACATCCTGGAGGCCCCAGACACCAAGGTNTTTAATTTTAAGACCAGGGAAAGGCAACACTAGGGCAGCTGTACAAGACCTTAGAGTGTCTTCCAGTTTCTAAGAGGGACTTTCAAGAAGGCTGAAGAGACTTTTCACTAAGACAAATAGTTGATGGGACAAGGGGAAATGGTCTTAAGGTGAAGGAGGGTCGGTTTCGATCACATTACCTTTCTCACCTGCCCTAAACCTTCCCACTGAAGCTTTTTGGAAAACTCTGCCAAAATTTGGGATTAATTCAGAAATTAATAAAATTATTTTGTCTGGTGCTTAAAATTATTGATAATATCAGTTTTCCCATTTCAGTTCCTGCAGTACCTAATCGTAGAATCAGAATCACAGAATGGTTTGGGTTGGAAGGCACTCGAAAGATGATGTAGTTCCAAGCCCCTTGCCTTTGCTAGGCATGCCACCCACTAGACCAGCTTGCTCAAAGCCCCATCCTACCTGGCCTTAAACACTTCCAGGGATCAAACAGACACAGCTTTTCTCAGAGACACATGCCAGTGCCTCACCACCATCATGGGAAAAAATTTCTTCCTAATACCTAATCTCAACCTTCCCTCTGTCAATCTGAAGTTGATGCTCCTTGTCCTGTCACTCCATGTCCTTGTCAAAAACCCCACTCCAGCTCTCTTGGGGTCTCTTTAGCTACTCAAAGGGTCTTTAAGGTCTCCCTGGAACTTCCTCCAGGCTGAACAATCACAACTCTCCCAGCCTGTCTTGATAGCAGAGGTGCTCCAGCTCTCTGATCATCTTCATACCCTCCTCTGGACTCACCCCAGTAGGTCCAGGTCCTTCTCATGATGGGGGCACCAGAATGGAACAGTTTAATTTTATGTGATTCTTAGAGTGCAACATCCTCTTGTGCAGTTCAGACTAAGGTAAGTCCTTCCCAGGATCTATGATGAGTCTTTTGGAGCAACCTCCCTTTTCAAATCTCCTGTCCTTTGCAAAGATTTTTTTGTACAGGTATGAGATTGATCCTATCACAGACTGGTGTGTCCTCCCTGATGGTGCCAAGAACTATTTTTTGTTTCCTCTCTCTGAGTGCACCTCTGTGTTTCTAACAAATGAGCTATTGTAATTCACACAACTCAGGTTTATTCAGCACACTGTCAGACCTGAGTGCTGTCAGGTTTGTTTATTGTTTTATGTCCTTTCAGGCCTTTTGTAGGGAGACACAAAGAGCCTCTCTTTCAGCACGTACACCTCTCGTATCAACAAAGTGTTGAGTAACACTGTCATCCTTCCTCTGCGTGATGGCTTGTTAAATAAAACTCATGTCTTGCTCCTGTTTCTGAAGAATTAGTTTTACCTCCATACGTGAAGAAAACCTAGACAAGCTGACACATATTTATAATGCGTTCAACACTAAAATACACTAGTTTGCATGGCATTTCTCAAATTTGGGCCAGCAGAGACTCAATGTCTCAAGAAAATGTTTTTTATATAATCTTTCAAGGATTTTCTGGCTAATCAAGGGTTTACTCTTTTTGAGTAAATGCTTCTGAGGAATTTCAGCAATCTCTTCAGCTATGCAAATCTTTTGAGTGTTGCTCTTTCTTGAAATAGGCAGTGTTGAGCTAAAATATTTATTTTTCAAGGGGTCTATAGGGCCCTTCCTGAAGCCTACAGCAAGATATGTGCAGCTCCTTGATCTAAAATGGCAACACACTCCTCATCCCCTGCACAAGTCCTCCCATCACTTGCAGTGGTGACCTTTGAAAAGTGGGTTTGAAGAAGGACGGAGGTTTGGCAGCACATCTCTGCTGACCTTTACCGAAATGCTTCCTGCTGCTGAGCTGTCATCACTGTGCATGTTCCTGCTCTTGGTGGACCTCAACTGCGCTGGGAGATGCTCATGCTTGAATCTCTCCTCCACTGCTCGAGTCAGAGTGGAGTTGTGCTCTTGCACATTGAGAACATGCACAAGCCAAGTTCCAGAGCTCAGCTGACAAGCTGTAACTTCATAAACACCCACTTGAATATATGGAACTGTTTGCCTAAGGGCTTTCCTTTAGTTTTTGACCCCCTGTGCTAGTGATAGTATTCTTGCACTTATTTAACTTGGTGTACACAAGTGTCTGGTGTCAATTAGCCCAATCTGATAAATGAAGTGTAGAATATACATAAATGTTTGCAGGAAGAAAGTTTAGATCCTGTTTATATCTTTCATATCTCTAAAGGAAAAGAATCTGTTGCCTCGTAAATCGGTCTCTACGAAAAACTCATCACATCATTTTGCTATTGTGCAACAATTGTGCTGCGGCTGTGGCAAGAGGGAAAATGTCTTAGGGCTTGAGCCAGCCAGTCTTAGGTAGAACTTTTAAAACTGGGTCCAAAATGTCCAGAGTGAGGAAAAAGTGTTCAAAGTTCAGACATTGGGGAAAACTTTGTGGCATTCAAATTAAAACTTACCAATGCCAGATTATTACCACTGCATTTGGTTTGGAGCTTGTTAGGAAAATGTATGTCAAATTGCCAACATATAGTGCAAAGTTTATATGTCATCAGACTTAGAAATGAGGTGGAATAGAGGTTATATTTCTTCTTGAACTGTGCTGAAGAGCCTTTCCTAGAAATGGTTGGGATTTGCAACTCAAGAGGTCCCATGCACCTGACACAGTGGTCACCCACTTTCTGATGAGACTGATCTCCTCCCCCCGATCCTTTTCAAGAGGCCTATTTAGCATAATGTTGGGAAGGACAGAGAGAGAAGTAGTTTACTGTATTAATCCCTGATTTGGTATTTTGATGAATGGGTCAGGGGTTTAAATTCTTTTCCATACACACAAGAAGAAATCTGTCTTCTCCAAAGACTAAAGCTATGAATTGACTTTTATGTGCTGCACTTATTTATCCATTCAGTTTCATTGTAACAATATGGTAGATGGGGATCTTCAATTGGTTTTTAAATTAATTCTACCTTAAAATTCAAATAAAATTGCTTTTAACCCACTAGTTTATTAACTCCTCTCTGTCAAAGACAGATCATAACTATTCTCACTGCTATGAATTTTTGTTTTGATGGAGGGCGTCCATGGAACTCTCTCCTAGTGGAGCTTGAAGAAGCCCAGTGATTTATAGTCTCATAAGATTCTGGAGAATGTAATTTTCAGTTCCACATTATCATCCTGTCCTCAAACCTTCCACCTACTCAGTGCTAATCATATTCTTCCTTAAACATCTGGTCTCTAGACAACCAGAAATTGTACTGAAATATAAACTCTGAGGTTGCTCTTCAACCTCTCACATTGTCACTCAATAAGAGATATCAGAGAGACTTTACTTTGAATAAATATTATATGCATTGCAATGGCTTTGGAAATCTTTGTCCTTTGCTAGAAAGTAGGAGATACCCAGCTGCACTATCAAAACTGTAAATATTTGAGACTAAATTGCACAAGATGTGCTTTCTATTTGAACCATAATGATGGGATTTGCCAGATTAAATATAAACATATTTGATGGTGATGTTTGTGTCTGAACTCACTCTTTTTTTGCTGTTGGAGAGAAAGAGGCACTTTTAAAGGCCGATTTTAGAGGACTGTGATCCAGCAATTGATCTTTATTCCATACAATATTATAGAGGTGCAGGCTGGGAAGATCTGGAAGAGGTTACCTGAGCTCCCATTCAGTCTCCTAGGCTGAATCAAGCACCTGGACCTTCCTTTGAATTTGAAAAAGTTTGTCTGAGCTGTTACTAATATAAGGGAAAGACCAGGTGCTGTGTTGACTTCTGTAGAAAAGACATGCACAGATGGCTTAAACCCTCAAAAACTGATGACTGTTTGTCTCTTCATTTCAGCTTCTGAAAAGTTATGTACCGGCTTTAAGTTGTTCTACTATTGGCCATGGAGAGAGAAAAGATGTTCTCTGAAGAACATCCTTTCTGCCCCAAATATGTAAAATCATTTGCTGGTGATGTGACTCCTCTGGAGGTACCTCTATCTCTCTGTTGGTTATAGACCAACACCTCAAATTGTCTGCCCAGCTTTAAGCACGATGGAGTGAGATAGGATTAATCTGACCATTATCAGGCCAGAACTCAGAGGCCATATCTGAAGAAAGATTTCCATAAGATGACCCTGAAAATGATCAAATTCCAGACTTAAATGGTGGCTGGTTGAAAAAAAAAAAAAAAAANTACCAAAACAAAAACTTACAACATGTTTCTGAGCAATGTGAGCCCATGTACCTTAGGTGGAAGAGATTATCTATAAATAAGAAAAAATATCTGCCAGTGACAAGCTAAGATCAGATCTCCTTAAATGGTTAATTTGATTCAAAAGTGTCATGAAAATTCTTGCAAGGTAGAGACCAAATGGGAAGAGCTAAATGACGAGAAGATCATCAGTCTTCTCTCCCGCCTGCTATTATTATTTTTCCATCAGAGCCTGATGGATAAAGTGCATTTTAAAAATTCAGCACTCCACTCTAAAGGCAATAGGAAGAGTTTTTCTGTCATTTGCAGCGTACACCAGGATGTTATCTTGACTCTGAGGATTGTAAATGCTGCTGATGTCATATCACAGCTTTAATGGGTGCTTAGAGGCACTGCTTGGGTAAGCTGAATTCTGTGTTTGAAAGGCCCTTCTGAGTTCTGGTTATGTCACTGCCTTGGTTTTGAAAGACATCTGCTAAGGAAGGTAGGAGCCTCCTTTGGAATGGAAAATGTAACTCTCTTCCTTCTGAATTATTATATTTCAAAATTAAGGGGCTTTCAGGCAAAGAAATAGGAAATAGGAATAGCAGTTCTTTATTAATATATATGTATATATATATACATAACGAGGCAATAATACAGAAACACTGGCTTAACCTGAAAGAGTCAGGACACAAACCTGTCAGTCAGGGTAGCAGTGTCAGTCAGATTAGATGGTGGCTGCAGCCCTCCTGAAGTGATGGATGTGGTTCTGTTGAAGCAGTGATCCTGTAGAAGGGTCTGGTCTTCCTCTGAAGGTCCAGTGGTGGTTATATAGCTCTTGTCCTCTGGGAACCCAGTAGGTAAGGGCTGAGTGTGATGTTCCAAACCACAGATTATATCCAGGTAGGAATGCTTGGTGCCTCCCCCTGGGTGGAGCATCTCACAATGGGATGATGTAATTTCAGGAGTCATCCAGTGAGGCTTGATAGCCCTTTAAGAGAAGGTATCCCTCCAGAGGGAGTCACCAGGGATGTGTCATGGAAGAGATAAGGAACCCTGCCCCAGCTGGTTTCCACAGACGGTGATAGAGTACATACTTCTGGTTACATCTTGCATTGTAACCTAAGACAGTCACTAACTACGCAAAGTGCATAAGAAAGTAAATATTGTGGAAAGAAATAAGAGGAATGAATTTTCATTGTGTAAATAAGGGAATTGTTTATGTGTCTAAAACAGTATTTCAGATGACCAATCATTATGCATTATATCATTATGCAATTTCTCTATATCATTAAGAGTCTCCCTTTTGTAATCTGCATATTTTTCTTATATAAGATTCCTTTGATGATAGTCCATTTTATTATGCTTGGTGATTTCTCTAATTACTAGAGTCAGTGCATCATTTTTTTTTGCTGTTATTATGCTCATTAATGATCTGTGAAGATTTTTTTCCTTTTGGATATTTTTCCCAGCACAACACTTTGCTGTAATGGGAAATACTATTTTGAGAACCAGACTAATTTTCTCAGTAACTGTTTCCTGATAACTTACCATTTTCTGTTGAAGCCCAGACACAACTTTATAATCTCTCTTGGTGTCAGGACGCTGTCTACATGTTCAGGAAATGCTGAGACCGAACACATTCTCCAGAAGCAGTGGTGCCATGATTTACACAGGATCCTTTTAAGACTGACCATTGGTGCTTTTCACGTGCTCAACCAGTGGAGCTTAGGTGAGTCCCTGGTCTTCTTGAAATCTCAAGCAATGCTTTAGAATTAAATTATATATTTCAAGTGTAAAATGGTGCGTTTGAGACTTGGAATACCAAAACTAAAATGCAATAAATCTGAATTAATTCAGGAAAATATATGCTAGGTCAGAACTAGGAACAGACATTTCCAAGTACAGACAATAAGAGAAAGGAGAAGAGATTATAGGGAACGATGAGTATGGGTTTTACATTGTTTGTAAGAAAACAAGTCCAAATACAATGTTTTGGATATCTCCTTTATGAAAGAAGCACAAACCAAGTTTGGAAGCACAGATCCACTCTCAGTTCAGTCTTTGAAGTATGGATTAAAGTTGTCTGCACCATGGAGGTGTCAGTCAGCTCTGATCTGCTTAGGTTTCTTGAAGGCATCTGCTGTGTATCTCATTGGACTACTGCAAAATTGTTTTCTGCTATAAATTTTGAGTGACTTTTTTTTTTCCCTTGAAAATGAAAGACGTAAGTGGCATCTTACTAGCAAACCAATAAT
The DNA here is from genome assembly GCA_013396875.1 of Vireo altiloquus. Taxonomy (NCBI): domain Eukaryota; kingdom Metazoa; phylum Chordata; class Aves; order Passeriformes; family Vireonidae; genus Vireo; species Vireo altiloquus. The sequence goes on from VZRF01011048.1 coordinate 119,958, forward strand.
TCCTGGGTCTGGCTAAGGACAGACCTAAGGCTGTGTGTCCTGCTCTGAAGGGTGACTGCCTCTGTCTAGAATAGAGCTGGTGGAGCTGTTTTTGATAAAGATTAATCCCATCACACATATTGCTGATTCAATTACCAAATTAGAAACTAAGCAGATAAATTATATCAACTTGAAATGAAAATTTTAAGCCATTTTCTGTTGAGGTGGATAAATAAAACATTTGGGTTGAACTGTATAATTTGATGTATTTAGATCAGAAATCAGAAGAAACCAAGGCGAGGATTACATGCCATTCATGAAATGGAAGACTAGGAACAGCTCAATATCAATCCCAGGGAAAAATAATATCCCTGGATATTCTGGATATCCCTGGAATACAGAACAATGATTCAAATGCCTCCAAGTCACTCCTAGTGAAGGGAGTCCCACTCCAAAGTTTTGGATGTGTCCTCAGTGCTAAGTGCCATTCACTGTGCTGAGCTGGATGGAGGACACAGGCAGCATCACAATCTCTGCCCCATCAGTTAACTGTGGTTAGGAGGTTCATGGGTTAAGTGCCTCTGGAATGCAAATGCAGCTCCAAGGCTTAAATATCATTTGGGACATGGAAACCTGTTTTTCCTTCACAAGCCTCCTTCAGAGAGCTTTTCTTCAGGATCAACTTTCTTCTTCCCCTGGTGTGCACAGCAGTCTGGGTTCATGCTTGGAGATGAGAGATGGGCATCAAGATGCTGTGTCTGCCTTCCTGTGCCCTTCTTTGGCATGAGATCTGGATCCCTGGACCAGGCTGGCCCATGACAGCACCTCTATCAGTAATGTCTGGAAAGCTGTCACGTGAGTCATCATCAGTCATCAGTGATATCAGCAGCTTCATGCTGGTTTCCTATGGTTATTCATGCAAATTTTCATGTTGAAATTTGGCAGCACATGCAGCAGAGGTGCTGCCATGATTTCAAGGCAACCTGATGTGATTTTATGGAAAAAAAAATAAGGTCCCGTCAGCCATATGTCTGTGCAGTGAGACTTCTCGAGTCCACAAGCTGTGTGATCAAAGCTGCATTCTGCTTCCTCCAGTCCCAGCTGAGTGGGATGATGCAGTGACCTTTCCCTTGATTTTGCTGAATGACACATACATGAAGCCACATGCATGGCTCTGGGATCATGTTGGCACGTTGGGTTAAGTCAGTAGAACTGAGGACTGAGGCTGTTATTTCTCCTCATCTCCATGGCAACCTCTCACTAACTGATATTTTATCCATATGCAAATGCATAACAAAGAGCATAAGCAATTCAGTGGTCTAGGACGTTATGTTAAAGAACCTCCTGTGGAATAACCAGGGCTGTTCCACCGTAAACTACACTCCACAGTTGCAGTTCAGGCTGATTAGCCTTTGAAATCTTTTGAAACTGTCATTTTCTATCTTAGGTGACATGAGCTAAAAATATCTATCTGTTTCTCCTGGATCCCATAACAGCTTGTGAAGACACTGGAGGAAAGGGATGTCATCCAAAGGGACCTGGTCAGACTGAAGAGGTGGACCTTCAGTGAGCCTCGTGAAGATCAACAAGGCCAAGTGCAGGGTCCTGGACCTGAGTGGAGGCAATCCCATAGCACAAACACAGGCTGGGTGGGGAATGGATTGAGAGCAGCCCTGAGGAGAAGGACTGGGCGGCACTGATGAACAAGAAGCATGACATGAGCCAGCAATATGCATTCACAGCCCAGAAAGCCAAGCACATCCTGGCCCGCATCTGAAGAAATGTGACCAGCAAGGCAAGGGAGGGGATTCTGCCCCTCTACTCTGCCCTCATGGGACCCCACCTGGAGAGCTGCATCCAGCTCTGGAGTTCCCAGCACAAGGATGTGGACATGCAGAAGCAAGTCCAGAGGAGGGCATGAAGATGCTGAGAGGGCTGGAGCACCTCTGCTACAAAGACAGGCTCAGAAAGCTGGAATTGTTCAGCCTGGAGAAGGGAAGCCTCTGGGGAGATCTTAGACCTCTTTCCAATGCCTAAAGGGGCTGCAAGAGAGATGGAGAGGGACTTTTGAGAAAGGCATGGAGTGACAGGACAAGGGACACTGACTTCATATTGAAAGAGGGAAGCTTTAGATTAGAAATCAGGAAGAAATTCTTTCCTGTGAGGGTGGTGAGGGACTGGCACCTGTCTCTCAGGGAAGCTGTACCTGGTCCATCTCTGGAAGTGTTTAAGGACAGGTTGGATGGGGCTTTCAACAACCTGGTCTAGTGAAAGTTATTGAAACTAGATTGTCTTTAAGGTCTCTTTCAACCCAAAACATGATGTACTTTTGTGCCTTATCAACATGAGTGCCTTCAGAGATGTTAAGTAAGTACTGTGTGTGTACAAGCACTGTTCTTCCCCCTTCTGAGGCAATAGTGTTCTATTGTCTGGTTTTAATTTGTAGTTCCCTTTGAGCTCCTTTAGCTTCCATAATGGGTTCTCAAATTTCCTGCCTCTCTTGGCAGTGGTGCCCTGGCTGGACTCTTGCCAGCCTCTGCCAACCAAAACTCCACATGGGTCCTTTTTGGTTATGCCATCAGTAAACCTTATCATGAAAAGCAGCCTCTCCAACAAGCTGAACCTTTCAAACTCAGGATGTCTGGTAGCTGCCAGTTGTATGTATTGGTTAGTCTTTGGGGTATTTATTTCTCTGATGCTAATTCTAGATTGCTGTTTATTTCTAGTGGCCTGGCTAAAGCTGCCAGTTTTAAGAAACGAAAGGTCTGAAAACAGTACAAGCAGTGCAAACAATACAGGGAAATGAGAAATTGACTGTGACTCACAGCTTCTACATTCAGTTTCCACCTACACTGCTACACTCAATTAACTCCTCCAAGGCTCAGTTTCAATATTCTACGAGAGACCAGTAGTGACATAGGAGTGTGATGGTTTGAGCAACCTTAAAAGGAAGGGGCTTAGATATTCAGACACTGATTATTTACATACTGTAAATAAATTAAAAATGTTGGTTAGCTGTTGATTTCTATTCTCACCTAGTGATGACAGCTGCTTGCTCTCCTCCAGACCTCTGCCCCCTGGCAACAAAATTCAAGTGAACTGTGATTCAAACCAGAACTTATGGGAAAAATTAGTAACAGAGGTCCTGCTATCTCTGCAGTGAGAGCCACCTGAACAGGGAGCAAGGACCCAGGAGAAGGGAAGCTATGCCAGAAGGAAGGATGTTTATTTTGCCTTGCAATCACTGCCAATAAATGGGTAGAGAAAAAAATGGTGACAACAGAAAAAAGAATAAACAAAATGTCCTGTGTTCTGTGTCCACATGCACCCCAGCCTGCACTACCTGGAACTTTTCAAGCAGAGGCTGAAGACCTAAAACTATCCCAGGAAAAGAGAGTCTCCTACCTTACATGATCTTGGCTGCACTTCAGCCAATTTCTCATGCCCATTTGGGCATTTTCCAAGCCACCCCAATAGGCATAATCCTCCCACTGTGAGAAAAATGTAATATTTGGCTTGTTAAATTGACTAGCACTTCTGCGGCTGATAAGCAGGGAACTACTTACCTGATAGTCATGCCAGTCAGGGGCAGGCAGCCAAAGATTCTGCACGAGTTTCATCGCTGAATCAGCCAAAAAACTCCTCCTCTGGGTTGCTCTATGACCCCTTTTCACCCCTCCCAGCCTATCTTCCCTCTCCAGAACAGAGAGAGCAAAGGGCTGTGGTCTGCCCCCAGGGACTGCTTAAGCCTGTCCCATCAACCTCTGTGCTTTGCTGGAGTGCAACCACAATATTGCAGAGAGAACAAAACCCTGGTGAGACCTGGGTCACTCCTCCTTACTGGGAAGGAATGGGGTACACCTAACAGAGTCCTTAGGCTGCAAAACTAGTTCCATCCTTACTTGCTTCTTCATTCCCAGGCACCAAACATAGCTCTTCTCAGGAGCATTGCTATCCTGCAAATGCCACAGCTTTCTCCAGAGCCCTGAAGGGAAATGGGACTGCTTGTGTTGACTAATCATGAGTGATATATAGCAAGTCCTTATCCCTCTCATCCCAGCTGCCCATCTGTCCGGCTATCCTGGGTTTGTGATGTTAGCAGCAATCTTTGGACCATTGTGCAAACCACATGTTGTGAGACGTGCTAGCACACTGTGCTGCCCTTGCTGGTGTGATATATATATAAGTGATTCATGTTGAATGGAATAAAAGAATAAAAGAAACTGTATTGATTGCAAATATTGCTGTAATATTGTGTGAGTCTTGGTAAAGCAGAGAGAAACCAAGTAAAGCATGGAATAAGAGGCCCAGCTGGAAGTTTAGCTGATGATAGCAGGATTGAGAAAATTTGTGGTTAGAGCTATTTGTGAAAATAGAAGCTTAACATATATTGGGGAGCTTGAGTTATTAGAAAGTGCTTGCTTAAGGTATATGGCTGATGTGTACGTGCAAAAAATCGAGGAACTGATGAAGACAAGGAGAGGTCAGTCTCTCACCAGATGAAGACCTAAGATCTGGCGTGTCAGCGAGAATTGAACCTGCACGAGTGCACCGGAACGTGTCAAGTCAGCAAAATAAGATCGATAAAAACCTAGCTGGAACTGTATTTGGTGTGTGTGTTGGTTGGAGCAGTGACTCCCCACTCACCCAGCCTTGGCCTGATCACCCAATGCTGTTTGCTTGCTCATCTTTTATCAAGAACACATAATAAAACATTGATTGAAAGCTATTTCGGCTGGCTTAGCCTGAAATAATTTATAACACTGGGACAGCTTCCTTACAGTGAATAAAAGCAGCACTGGGCATCAGAGCAGTCTGTCTGGCTACTGAATCTTTGCTGCCAGCCAAAGGGGACCAAGGGGTGAGATAGTTAATTCCTGATTTAATAGAGTGGAGTGCCATAGGATGGCTTCATCACCTCCTGGCTCTTCAACCTTTGACTTCACTTTGGGCTTCTCCATGCAGAGACAGAGTAGGGCAAGAGCTGACTGACCCTTTTCTCTGGGGCTGTGCCCATGAAAACTCCTTGGTGGAAGCTGTGAGCTCAGGCACATGAAGCCATGCAAATCCCAGGCAGAGCTTGCGTGGATCCAACCAGCTCAGTGGCAGGGTGGAGCAAACATAGAGCTCTCTGCATGCATCAATGCAGGGTACCCTCGGGGAGGTCAAAGGGAGCTGCTGCTGGCAAGGGTTGTCCAATGCCTTTTTCCCCAGAAGCATTTTCCCCAGCACAGGATTTGTCTGGAGCGACCCTCCCCAAGGGGCTGTTTCCTTAATGGAGGAATGTACTCACAGCCTGATAAAATGCTGAGTTTTAAAGACATGATTTATGACACATTTTTCTGCATGAAAGGAAAAAAGTAGCACCAAGTAGGCGGGGTCGGGGAAGAACATGATTTATTCCCTACAGCTGTATCCAAAAGCATCCCTGAGAGGCAGCAAGTCTGCTGATAAGCCTCCTGGGTATGCTTTCACCCCTCCACCCCTCTCTCCTTCCCTCCATGGCAATGGGGAGCTGCTCTTCAGTGTTACATAGGTATTGCTAACCAATGGAAAGGTGCTTTCTCTCACAGCTTCCCAGCTCTCTTCTGGCAGCCACAGGTGTGCTTTCCTAACCTAAGGGAGGGAGGAAGGCAACCAACCATCTGGACAGCAGAACAATATGGGGAAGCCTCGATCCACTGAGCTCTGGACAAGTAGCAGATTGTTGGTCGGAAACTGAAAGCCTCAAGTTTAGCTTTTGCTCCAGGAGATCTGGAGAGATGGGGGATGGCTGTTACAGGGAAGTTCAGTAAAGATGCATTGAGGTTGGTGCAGAGCCCCTGCCTTGTGCACAATTTCATCTTTGGCCAGTGGAAAATGCATTTTGTTGCAAATACAGTGTGTGAGCGACTGATGCACACTGCAGGGTGAGAACTGTGTGCAGGTGATATTTACTGTACATGGATGCTCCAAAGAGAGTCACCTTGTGCAGTTATGCTGTGTCCTTGGAAACACTTATTATGGTCCTCCCCATTTGTGAGAGGAACGAGGTTGTGCTCCTCTCCCACCATTTTTAGTTGAGTTTGACTGTAAGCTTTTCAGACATGTTTTGACACACAGGACAGTCTTGATTCCTGCAGTCAGTGGGACTGTAATGTGGAGAGGTTCTCACTTCAAGAACGCAAAAAAAAATTATTATTCTTCCTCTGCCTAGGTTCAAAGGGTGCACTGATTTATACATGAATTTTATGTAGGTTCTGATGAAAAATCCTCCTTAAAAGGAGCTTCACAGGTTTATAAATTATCACTGCTGCTTTGAAGTCCTTTACATGTGATATAAAGAACACACTCCACGACACATTGGATGAAAAAATGCTTTCAGCTATGCTTGGTGATCCAGACCCCTACATTGTAGAAATCAACAGATTTAGAAGAACATAGCACACAAGGGAAAAAAAAAACTCCCATGAAGATTTGACCTTCTCCTTTTCAATAGGACTATGGTGGTGTTTTTATGCCTACACTAAGAACAGTCAAGACTAGACACCATTTTCCCTTGGTCAGAAGCTTTTGAGAACAGCTGCATTTTTGACACCGTGCCAGCCCAAAATTCCTGTTTGCCTGCACCCTTTGCAGCACAGACTTGATTGGTACTATAATATTTTGATGCATTGAAAACACTGTTCCAATTAAAGTAGATTTGTTTCTAATCAATAATTTTATTTCCAAAATTTTAAATGTTCTAGAAATAATAAACAAGGAAGAGAGGCTTCACTTCTTGATGAAATATGGGTGCATGAATTCCCCTGACCTAATTTCTGGTACACTCAAATATGTCACAGTTCAAAAGTTCAGTTTGAGTTTAAATTTTGTTGAGTTTGTGTTCTGTTTGAGACAGATGGCCTGAAACAGATGGGAGGAGTCCAGTGAATAACAGAGGGAGAGGAGGTCAGTGGTCAGGATGGAGTATACAGAACAGCTGGGGAAGAAAAAGGAAGAAATGCCTTAAAAGAATGAATATTTTGTACAAAACCTCACTTTTGATGGGGTTTTCACTTGGAGTCACCAGCTTTCAACTCGGTTGTCCTCTGAGCACAGTTCAAAAAGTTGCTGGATACATGGAACCTGATGAGCATCATGTGATGTCATCAGCTGTACCAAGCATGTTGTTGGTAAAACAAAAAGTGAGCACCAATGGCAGCAGTGCCTTCACTGGTGTGACTGAAGCTGTCCTGCCAAAGGGTTTCCCCCAGCCAGGAACCTGAATATGTTTGTTTAATTGTTCTGGCACAATTTTCATTCATGGAACAAGAAGGATTCAGGCACTCAGGCTGGTATGAAAACCATGAATAATATACATTTCAACATCTCTAAGTCCAAACTGATGGGAAAACATCCACTCCTTTCCCCATGCAAAAAGCCTCTTCCAGGAGGCAGACTCTGCTGAGTTTCCCAGGTTCAGGACTGATCCCAACATATGTTTACATCTATGCCACCAGTGAGACTGTAAAAATCCACCCAACATTTGACTTACATTTTCTGTGTGTTTCTTCCCTGTTCCCTTCTGATTCAGAATTTCCCTTTCTGTTTATATGTTTTAATTCTCTCCCTTCCTCTGAGAACCAGCTCTCATAACCTTTTTGTAAAGGTCCCATTTTTCACACCTTTCCCAGTTGCTCCTGGATCCTCTCTGAACTCTCTCACAGTGTCTGGCTGGAAAACTCTGCCAGGATTTTAACCTTATTCTTGAGACCACGGTTCATGAGGAGCAAACCTGGGAGCTCTGCAAAGCAAGACAGCACCAGGCAGATAAGAGCAGCTGCCACGGAGTTGTGTCCGAATAAATTATCCCTAGTCGAGATGTTAATGAATCTGCAGATAGTCTTAGCCTGTCCCATTTGTCAAGTAACACATGAAAATGTTTTTAAACTGCTTCACAAGCAAGGAGAGGTGTAAGGAGCTGTGAGGTCTTGGCTGGTGAACAGATTGTAACTTGACCTCATTCATTTACAGCTGAGACATCTTCAAAAACTGCACTGGTTTAACCAGAAAAATAATTTCCATTACTTCAATTACAATGCGGATAGCGTGTTGTGGATTTATTTATAACTTGTGGGATGTCTGAAACAGCGCAGTGGAAGAGCAAGAGAGGTTTGGATGTTTATATGGGAAACTTAACTATGTGCTAGGCATGTCTTTTAGGCTTCATTAATTGAATAAAGCTTTTTTATTATTATTGGAGGAGGAAAGATAGGAAGATAGGCTCATTTTATTTAATCCAAATAAAACAAGATCTTTCTTTGAGATAAGACTTTATTCCCATAACAACTCTTGCACAAGACCCAAATTGCAATGAGCAAGTTGTGAAACAAGAAGTGGTAAGAAAAAAACACCCTTTGATCGATGAGATGCTGAAAGCATTGCTCCACAGACAGCAGACAGCGATTTGCTTAAATGTGCATCAGTTAGGTACTCTGCTAGGAAACATCTGAGAATGCTTTGTGTGGGTGAATCCAGAGGCCTCCTGAAAAGCAGCTGGAAGTACATGGTGCAAAACCAATGAAGTGACACATTCTCTTGTGCACAAACATGTGATGCCATTGCACTTTTATTGCATCTGCTGGAAAGCCTCCTTATGAGCAGTCTAAGGAAGTAGGAGGCTGGAAAAGTAAACAAAGAGGACAACATGACATTGGGTGTGTATAGGCAGAGAGCTGTGCAAAACCTTCCTTGATGGAAGTTTATCCTGATTTCTAATTTTGGCTACTTACTGAGAGAGTAAGCTGACATCAGACTTCAGAGATCAGGTCTAGCATATCAACCAGTTAAGGCAAAGCACTTGCAGCTCTGTTTTTCAAACTAATTCTGACTTCTTATCCAACAGTGAGCTTGACTGGATGCCCACAAACCGATGTTCATTTGCCTTTCAGGTACCCTGGGCTATGCTGATGGCATACCCTGGGCACGCCTTCATGGTGGCACCTCCATTTTATCCTTCCTCAGTAACTTAAATGCCTCAAAATCTAGGCTGGAGAGGGAGGCAGAACTGACCACTGGTGGTTCACACCCATAGACCTCCCGCATGAAGCACCGTGACTGAAAGCTGTGGTTGTAAGAGCCTGAGACGAGAGATGTGGCACTCCAGGAGGCTCTTCAAAATGCTGTTTATGGTATCCAAGATGTTACAGCAGTCACAGGTCGTGGGTGAGAGCCACACCTACAGCTGCCAGCTACAACATGTAGGCAGACCTGAAGCCACTTTCTGTTCAAGTTACAAAGCATTATATACTTTTCTTTGCTGAGTACCTTAATACATGACAACCAATCAGCATCATACACAATACCTTTGCATTTACCTATAGCCTATCATAACTACTATCATTACCAGATTATAGTCATTATTATCCAATCACAAGAGTAAGTATGTTACAATTTAAGTTTACAGACCTTTCTTCTACTTGCTACATCAACATTTCTTGTTTGCCTGCGGTATCTCTCTGCTTGGTAAAAACATGTTTTTTATTTACTTATGCTCTTCTTGAGACTTATTTATTTGGCAAAAAGCATGTCTTTGTTTGTAGTCACATACCTTTGCTCTTCTCATAAAAATCTCTTTCTAACTCATCTCCAACCTTTGCCTTCTCAGTTATTCAGTGACCACTGGTTCAGCAAAACATCTTTTACTCTGTATCAAAACTTTCTTTCATTCCTATCTCATTCTCAGTTTCTACATTCAGAGATCTTTCTGAAGCCTACATATCTGTGAAATTTTCTTGTCAAACTTTCATTCTCCCCAGCCTGTGGTGACTTTTTTTTCCTTCCTCCTGTACAGCCTAGTGTTCAGAGCACCATGCAGAGTATGGCACACCGTGGCTCAGTGTTCCCTGCAGGAAGGGAATTGCTTTTAGTAGTACATCAGGAAACATTCCCCTCTGCTTCTTCAGTGCCAGTGGCCAATTTGTTGTGCTCAGTTCTCCAGAGGTTACTTAAATGCCCTTTAAGGAGCGTGACATTCTATAAATGGAGACAAAATTGAGGATAAATTGATAGGATCCGGATAGCATTCCACAAGGACTGCCAAGGAAGGTGCCACTTGGGGAATAGAAAATACCCATCAGGGTAGGAAAGAGAATTTGATTAGTCATCTAGGTACAGAGTTATCATGGCAGGTCTATTTCCAGCTGCACTTTGTACACAGCTTCTTCTGTCAGTGTCACTCTTGGCAATGTTTACCCACTTAGGAGATGTGGTATAGGGATCCTCGACATGACAGTCCTGTTGGGGTTTGCACAGATACAAATGGTTCTGTGCTTTTTGTGGCATTTCTGAATGTGCCAGTGAACAGACGGTGAAATTCATAGGTAATTTCAACATTAAACAGTCCTCTGCAGACTTTAGGCACCAGATGGAAGAATCAGCAACTGTAGAAGGACAGTAAAGATTTATATTTTGGACTCCTATTTCTAGAGAGGCAATTAAAGCACCTGGAACTTCACCTAACTGGGCACCATCCCCTTCAAAGAGGAAAGGAGCTCGATTAAGGTGCAATTGGTCCACTTCAGCAATGCAATAACTTGCCTGATGTCTATTATGAAACACAAGGGGCAGATTAGAGGAAACATATGGTCTTGAATCACAATATGTAAGGCAAGAAACATATGTTAAAGTCTGTTACAAGGAGCTCTCTCCAAGAGTAAACAACAATTAGTGAAGCTGGAAGTTTGAAATTCTTCCATCTATGACTCCTGCCAGAATTTTTTTAACAACATTTTAAAGTGAAAGGCAGTGGAGTCATAAAACTTGTAAATATTTTAAAAAGCACAAATTACAATATAAGTACTCATGATGGAAAGAAGTTTTACGACAAAAAAAATTTTTAAACTAAATTCTTACCTGATTGGTTTCTTCTGGAATTTCGTAAGTTTACTACCATTATTTTATTTTATGCTCTTCCTGTGTCCCAGCACTAAATGAAGTGTAAAAATATGAAAACGTTTACATAGTTCGACAGCCTAATATATTTTTTTACTTTGTTTTGTTTTATTTTGCTTTGTTTTGTTTTAGTGATAGCCGGGAGGGATGTTATTTAGGATTAGCTGATTGGGACGTTTCCTCATCTACTCTTGAACAAAGATAGTAAAAGCAAACAATGTTGCAATGATTATTTTATTATATGAGAATGTGCTTGCTGCAGTAGGAATATCGGAATTCAAACTGAAGCTCTGGCCTTACAAAGGACACATTTCCCAACTTCACATTTTTCAGAATTTTCATGGAAAATTCTGAAAATATTAGTTTTAATTTTGAGCAATTAAAAAATGAAAACAAACAAACAAAAAATAAAGATGATGTGAATTCAGACTTCAATAATCTGACCAACTCTGCCCACATGTGGCATAATCAACCACTTCTGCCCTCTCTCTGGACACCTACTATCAAACTCCTTTTTCTGCTTCAGTACAGGGACCAGATATTGCTTGCAGACTCTGTTGCTCCAAAGGTTCTCTGCTGCTCTGTTCCTCACCTAAGTGCATGACCCATATCTGGTTTGCAAAGATCTGGAGAATAATTCAAATTGAAGGAGCCTCTGGAAAACCCAGTCTAGCTGCCTGATTAAAAGCAGGGCCAAACTCACTGTCAGAATTGGTTGTTTAGGACTTTGCCCTGAGGAGTTTTGAAAGTCTTCAAGGATTTTGCAGAGTTCAACCTCTCTCATTGTTAAGGATTTTTTTCCTTATGTTTAATGGGATCTTCTGCAGTTTCAACTTGTCCTTCAACTGAGTCCTCCTGGAAGGAGGTGATGTTGTCTTCCTTGTGACTGCCCATCCAGTCTCCTTCTCTGGAAATATTCTAGGTGAACCTGCTCTAGCAGAGGGGTTGGACTAGATGATCTGCAGAGGTTGCTTTCAGCCTGACCCATTCTGTGGTTCTGTGATTTGTATACCAAAATCCTGGTTTAGCTATTCTTACTCCTCTTCTGTTCTCTTCATGGCACACCTCCTACTCTGTTGTCTGTCCCAAACTTTCTTCTCTTTGTTGGGTGTCCTACCTGAAAATGGAGTCCTCTTCTTCTCTGGTCTTGTCTCCAGCACTCTGGACTCTCTTCTCCTCTCTGTTTTCTGGGAAAGTCTGGAAAAGTAGAGAGGAATCTCCTCTCTATCCACTTCCCAGAATGTTTCTTCACAAAGAATACTGCTTATGAATACTGGAAAATCATGGAATTACAAAATGTTTTGGGCTGGAAGAGATCATCAATATCACAGAGTTCCAATCCCCCTGCCATGGACAGGGATGCCACCCACCAGGTCTGATTGTTCCAAGTCCCATCCAACCTGGCTTTCATGGATGGAGCATCTACAGCTTCTTGGCAACTTGTGCCAGTGCCTCACCCCCTCACAGTAAAGAATTTCTTCCTCATGTCTAATCCAAATCTCCCCTCTTTTAGTTTAAAACTACTCCTCGATGTCCCATTTGAAAAGCCCATTTTAAAAACTGCTCTCTTTTTTTTTATAAAGCTCCTTAAAGTACTGAAAGGCTGTGATAAAGTCTCCCATGTGTCTCCCAAACATGTGTCTTTGATGCAATGACTGCTAGACGTGGACAGGAGGAGGAAATCTGTGGAACTATCTTGGCTCTGCAATGCAGCAGGACTGCCATGAGCAATAGCTTGGGAGAAAAGTGACTCTCCCAGTGTTGCAGGACTGTTCCCTCATATTTGCCGATTTTTTTTTTTTAGTATCATGTTGCATCAGCGTCCAAATATCTTTCCTTGTGAAAGAGTGTTTCACAGTCTGACAGAGCCTCCTCAGAAAATTCTTCTGTCTCTTTTTCCTCCCATTTCAACTTCATCCCATTTCCCTGTCTACTTTACACTTCTGTGTGCCACCCTGCACGAACTGATGTCCTCCTCTGTTTACATGCATCACGTACTTGTAAGCAGCCACCATCTTGTCTAACTTGTGTCTCCTCCTGCTCTGCACAGCTCAGCTCTGACTACCTCTTTGCAAACCTTTTCCTGTCTCTCTCTTTGATGCTCTTCAGTTTCCCATTACACTTCCCTGTTACCCATCATGAAGACATGAATTGTACTAAAACTCTGTTCTCGACTCCATTTCCCTTTCATCTTTCACCACTTCTATCACCCCTCATTTCTGTTCCATTATTATCTGTCTCCTAGGCTCTCTTCTCACCTTTCCTCTACAAGAGATGGGGTGAAGCTTCACTGATCTTTGCTAAACTCTTGGGGAGAGGTGGGTAAGTACCTACCACTGCCTGTTCCTTTAGAGCATTTTCACTTCCTTGCTTCTCAGAGGGAATTACACCAACACTTTGTTTTTACCTTTTCCCATCACTCACTCTTGAGCATTTTGATGGCTCTAAACTCTTCTCATTCCTCATTCCTGTTTTTTTCTTGGCAAAATCTATTTGGACCCTCACCAATCCAGGACCTGTGGGACCAAAATCTACTCTAACTGCATAGATGCAGCATTGACAGGAAGCTGCACACACTACATTTAATTTTTTTTCTTTTCTTATAACTTTTTCCTTTTTTGACTCAAATTTACGCACAACAATAGATGAGGATGGGAGTGAGAGTGGGGAGATAGGTAACTTGGGTTAATGTGGTCCTTCTGAGGGCAGGCTACAGGGCAGAGGAAGTGTTGACAGTAGCTTTGCTGTTTTTCAACTCTTCAGATGCTCCAAACAACTCTGGCAGAGCAGAAATTATCATTAGAAGGCTCTAAGTGAAATAATTATGTATACATCTGGACAACCTCATTATTTTCCCCTAGGACTTGTATAAGACATACCACAGAGAGGAAATGGACCCAGTTTTCTGGAAAATGTGACTTGTTTCAGGGTTGGCAAGATGCAGCCTGCAAATTTAGGCATCTGAAATGAATCAGTGATCACTTTTGAAAATCTTGATCAAAATGTTTCACATGGACAGGAATGAAATAGGAATCCACAGGCAGCAGCACCACAGGCTGTTTGTTATTACAGATTATTATTTAGCACAGGCTGCTCTAATTTAGGTTAAACAAAGCTAATCCTGAAATTATCTATTTCTTAAACTAGCCCCTGTGTGTCAGTGCCTTTGCACATGTGTGCACAAACAGAATAGGTAGTTTATGGAAAATAATATGGCCAGAGGATATTTTGCCTGGTTTTCTTTCTCCTGGAGATACAGGGAATCCAAGTTGTTGTGTTAGTTTTTTCTCCCCAGGGAAGTAAGAGGGTACTGAATGATGTGGGGATTAGATAGAAGAGGAAAGCAAATTGTTTGGGCTCCCAAAATATTAGGAGGCACTTACTGTGTTGTCTACTAACCTACTGTGGCTAGTTTAGGGCTGACTAGAGTCCTTGCAGGGAAGTCTGTAGCCAGAGGCCCCAGTACTCTGTTAGGGCACTGTCTTGGCTTTGCAGAAAAAAGCCCCAGTACTTCTGGAAACTGAGGCTTGATTTTCCATGGATGGCTAACACGAGTCAAGACTTGCTAAACTTTTAGGGCCTCTCTCTGTTTCTAGTCTTTCTCGTGTTTCTTATGTTTCCAGTACTTATATCTACCTGATACCAGGCACATTTAGATTGGATGTTATGAAGAAATTCTTTATTCAGTGGGTGGTGAAACACTGGAACAGGTTGCCTCATCCCTGTAAGTGTTCAAGACCAGCTTGGATGGGGCTCTGAGCAATCTGGTATAGTGGAATGTGTCCCTGTCCACAGCAGGAGGGCTGGAACTAGATGGTCTTTAAGGTCCCTTACCATTCTGTGATTCTGTGTTTCTACTGTCCTATACCATGCAAAGACCTGCAGACAGGAAGGCATTTGTTGCGTGAAGCAGTTAAAAAAATTCCAAAACATTGCATTGGCTGCATGAGTCCCAAATGCTTTATTACATATACCAGAATCCAAGGACGATATTCCTTGGCTTAGCAATATCAGCTTTCTTTGCACCAACCAAGTATATTGCAAGGACTTTATGAAAAAGCAGTGAATGGGGAAGTGAATCTTTGCTTGCAAAATTCCAGTCAAAACAGCCTGTATCATGGCTACTCTCCTCATGTCAGCTGGGACAGGGTTAATTTTCTTCTTCATTAAACCATGCCACCAGCCTATCAGGAAAATGGGTCTGACTGGTGGGAAGATGTGAAATGTGTGAATAATGTCCACGTTTAATGCAGGATCAGGTACTTTGGTATTTGGGCTTCTTGCAGACACAGTAACAGACAGGGGAGGCGAGAGCTGGGGCTGTCAGCTACACACCCCTATTTTGATGAATAATATGATGCAGAGCTCACATTTCTCCCTGTTTTTCCTCTCTGCTATTTTATTCCTGGTTTGGTTTTTTTTTTTTTCCCTCTTGCTCCTCATCCCATCCAGAATAATAGAATTGGCTGTTTAAAGGAGCAGGGTCATGTCACTTCTTGGGTGATTATGCTGGTAACAGAAAAATCCAAACAAGCCATGCTGCATTTTGCTCCTGAGGCTTATTCTTGAGAAAACTGTTTCTGCTCCCAGGGAAGTCAATGGAAATCTAATTAGTCCCAGATGTTTAGTAATAACAAGCACTTCCTTTTGGGAGAGCCAAACAAAAGCAGTGTGAAAACTATTAATTAAACGAGTTTGACTATGTCATCAGGTTATTAACTAATTCCAGCCATGCTAGTCAAGTTAATAACTGGCTCTGAGAAGGGGATTGCCATGCTTGACACAAAAACCATAAACTCAATGTGTGGCAAATTAACCTGTTTCTGGGCACACAGCTCAACTTGCCTTCACACCATGGGAAAAGCTCAGCAACTTCAACATCAGACTTCCGACTGGTTACTGGGGCTGCTGCTTGTGCAATCTACTACACTAGAGACTAGACTTTATTTCCCTACTTTAACAAAGGCTTGAGTCAATGGTGGGCTCAACCATTGGCTTTTGTAGATGTTAGGTCAGGCCCCATTGCTGCTAACAGTTTGTGCAAATTTGTGGAATCACTTAATCACAGAATCGTTTGGGTTGGAAAGGACTTGCAAGACCATCTAGTTCCAACCCCATTTCCATGGGCAGGGACACCTTTTGCTAGACCAGGTTGTTCAAAGCATGATCCAGCCTGGACACTTCCAGGGATGGGTCATCCACAAGTTCTCTGAAAAACTTATTCCAGATTTTTGCCTACCTCTTCGGTAGATCTCCCTGGTCTCCATTGATTGCACTCTAAGGAAAGAACAGCTGTCCTTTCTTCAGGACCAGAAGGTGAAGGTCTAAGGTGTAGTCTGAACACCACAGAAAAACAGGAAGGCTTTTCTTTTCATCTGTGGAGCATTTAAAACTGGTGTTTCAATGTATTCACAACCCTGTGCTTTTTACAAAATTCAAAGATGTTTTTATTATACAAAATTCCACAGTGAAATCCATCAGCCAGTTTCTTACATAGCTGCTTTGAAAATAGAATTGTACACCTTTTTGTAGTGTGTTCATTTTCACATTCACTAGCTTGAAGAAACAGAAACAAAGCAGCAATTTGACTCTGAGTTATTTACGTGGACAGGTTTTGGTTTGACCTCTATTTCTCTCAAATGCTTTAATGCAGTTTCTGGCATTAACGGAAGACCTGATACAGTTCCTTTTGAGGACATTGCACCCCATTAGCAGGTCAGGCTCCCACTCTTGGGGAGTTTTTCTTCACTTCAAAAGGGTGAATTTTCTGTCAGGGTACAGAACAAAATATATGTCAATGTCAACTTTTAGCCATGTAAACCCATCACAGGATGAGGATCTCCATAGCTTTTCTTACAGCCTATCCTCTAGACTATAATATCTTTTTAGGCTGATGCAGTGAACACCTGATCTGAATAATGGCACAGGACTAGGTTCCCTGTGTATCATTTCACAATGGAATCTTTTTGCAGTCTAACCTTCAATGACCTTTAAAAATAGATATAGTATTCTTTTGCATTGAAATGATGCCGTTGAGTTTCCCACAGTTTTCCTTAGAAATGTAACAATTTCAGTCCAATGCTAGCTGCTTGAAATTAATTCTCTAAGATTTTTCTTTCAAAAAGTATTCACCCCAGAGATTAAGTTCTTCACATTATACCCAGTTAAATATATATTGCACATGAGAGGCGAATTTCTCCTCTTTTAGTTCAACTGTGGACCTCTGACCTTCTGAGTAGATCTGGGTAACCTATCAGCAGTTGTTTTATGCTTGAGATTTCTATTTCATCCCTTGTGGGTACTAAGTGCCAGGACTAATTGACCTAATCTACCTCTCATGTCTTTCCCCAATGACTGAAGCAACATCCTAACACATAAAAGGAGGTATCCAAAGAGGTTCCTGCCACATGGCCTTTGCTTTCCATGGTCAGCTGTGGATTTTCTAAATAATAGCCAGGATCACAGTGGACATTAATTATCATTTTCATTTGGTTTTTCTTTGAGTGTTTTGTTGTTTTGTTTTTTGGGTATTTTTTAAGCTAACTTCTCATTGTTTTGAAGCTCAAGGGGAATTTAAACCAACTACACTGAGTGAAGATTGTGTTTTGACCCACTCTGGTATATAATTGTATGATTTCAGTTTAAGAAGGGTTAGGAGCTAAGCAGCTAAGGAAAAGCATAGCTCAGACCAAATCGAAACATCGTGTGGAAGCACATAATTTTGAGAAGGGATTTCCTAATTGCTTGATGTCATCATCTGAACTTAGTGAAAAGTCTAGGGTCTCAAGACCTTAGAGGCCTTTTTCTTTTGAGCTCGTTTGAATTACACATCCCTCAAAACAACAGCAGCACTTTACAGTGGCCTCTTCTAACACTGTGTAATCTTTTAAGCAGCTCTGCATGTGAATGGAGCAAGTACAAAACAGAGCAAATTCTCCTTCCAGTGCCTGCAGCCCAGACCACTACACTGGTGCAGTTCAGGGGCACTTCAAAACCATCTTAAAATCCACAGTTAAAACTCAAAGATGAGAATTTTATCCTTCATTTCTACACAGTGCCAGGGTAGCACCTGATTTCTTCAGTTTTCAAGGCATTTTGTGTTACTATGCTTTAAACTGATGGCTAAAGTTTTGCCTGTGGAAGAAAAAAAATGAACCCACACCAATGATGATCACAGATAAAACTAACACAAATGTTAATATAATGAGGATGTTGATTTTCTTCAGATCCTCTTTTTCACAGTCTTCTGGTCTAATGTTCCCAATGTGCATTTCTTCCCGATACCCAAAGTTCTGAATGTACTGGCACGTTAAGTGCTCCACGTTGGGGATCTGGACATTTTTGTTCTGGATCATTGATGACAGCCAGATGTTTCCACAGCAGTTGAGTGGGTTCCCAGACAGATACAAATTTTTAAGTGAATTTTCTAATGCTAAAATATTGCTGTTCTGTAATGTACTGAACCTATTGTTCCGTAGGTCCAGAACTTCTAGTGGAGAGTCACTATCCCACTTAGGCAGCCAGTTCAGCTGATTTTCAGACAGATTTAAATGTTTAAGGTGACTAAAATAAGGCAAGTCAATATTTAAGACTAACAGGCTGTTACCATGTAAATGCAAGTATTCCAGAGATTTTTCCAGTCCTGATAGAGCTTTAAGTTCTATTTTCAGTCCAGGGTTCATGGAGAGATCCAAGACTACCAGAGGAGTCTTGTAGAAGGTGTGTGCTGGTAGGATGTTCAGCATGTTGTCAGCTAGGTACAAGTACTGAAGAGTAGGAGAATTGACAAATGACACACAGCCACTTTCCTCCGCAGCAAGTCTTTGCTTAGCCAATGCTGAGTACGTGTGGCAAAGGCTGATGTTATTGCTCTGTAGGTTAAGCAGTCTGAGGCTAGGAAGACTGGAAAAGATGTCAAATTGCAGGGTCTGAAGGTTGTTCTTCTGAATATGAAACTCCTTCAAATTTGGCAAAGCACCGGCATTGAGGACAAGGTTCTGCAGAGCATTGTAGCTCAAGTCAAGGACTGTCAGGGAGATCAATGCACTGTCATAACTTACTGCAAATGCCTGAAGACAGTTTTTGCTGAGATTAAGGGTGTGAAGGGACAGCATTGACTCAAAGAACCCATCTGGAATGGATTTGATTTCATTATAACTTAAGTCTAAATATTCAAGCTGGGATAAATAAAGAGAACTTATATTTCTACTTCGCTTCTGATCAAGAAGATGAAAAGAAGCATCTAGCCATTCACTATCCCTGTAGTCCATTTTATTATAAGGGGATTCACCAGTGAGCTGGATTAAATTATTTGATAAATTCAGAGTTACCAGTTTATTTACCCGAGGGAAGACTGGGAAGTGAAGCAGTTTGTTTTCACTAAGATCCAGACATCTTAAGCTGTATTCATCATCTGACTTTGTGATACGGAAGGTCTCAATGCTATTCCTGCTAAGGTCAAGTATCTCCAACTGCTTGAGGTTGAAATCAGAGATGCAAGTAATTGAATTCTTTGAGAGATTGAGTTTGGACAGGCTCACTAGAGTCTCAAAAGCACCTTCTTCTATTTCCATGATGATGTTGCTCTGAAGATCTATCTCCACAAGACCGGGAGATCCCTCAAACATCTTGCGAGATATTATTACAATACTGTTGTCTGCCAAGGAGAGGTACCGCAGTGTTGGAGCTTGCTTTATGAAATATTCAGCCACCCCTTTGTAGAGATTGTTGTGGGACAAGTCCATTATTTCCACCTTGGGTAAAAGTCCAATGCCCTCTGTCCCATTCTGAGCAAGCTCAAATAAGTTATTATTGGCTAAGTTTATTTCCAGCAAACTCGTCATGTGTGCAAACACTCCAGACGTGATGAAGCTTATCTGGTTGGAGCTTAAATCCAGATACTTGAGGGAAGTGTAAAATGATAATGGCTTTTCAGGGATGCTTTGAATCAGATTTCCAGACAGGTCTATTTTGTTTACATTGGGTTGGAGCTCATGAGGAATTTGGTGGAGGTCTTTGTTGCGGCAAAATGCCTGTGAGTTTGCCTGCCAGAAAAAGAGAGAAAAGGGGTGAAAACACATGACAAATGGAAAACATTTTTGCATGATATATATAAGGAAAATAACATTCAACATCCAGCAGAACCTCCTCTTGAAACACTGATCACACCCCTTTCTCTGAGCACTCAGACATCTATAGCAACAATCCTAACACTTATTTGCAGCTAACAGCACTCTATTCATTTTAAAGACATATCTGACTTACTCAGATTACAGTAAACAGTAGAGTTTTATCTGTGTGTGATGCCTACTAAATGATCTCCTTTTTGCACCTTTCTCTTGAACTTTTTTAATAGTCCCAAGTGAAGGAGTTTTGCCCATTTTCCTTTGCAATCAAGCACCATTTCTTCATTTTTCTTCTGATGTTTAATTTTCTCACTTTCATCTCTGTATTAGATTTTTCAAACTCAACTTGCAATGTTAAGTGGTACTTGAAAAAGCTTCATTTTGTTGGCAGTGTGGGTCCCAAAGCAAGGAGGTGGAAAAATGTATAAGGATCCTATGTCACAAAACTTGTCTCTCCTTCATGATCACACCCTCAGTTATTTCATCATGTCATCCTCTAGCCATGGCTTAGTTTAGTAATGCACCTTTATACAAAATGGGTCATTTGACAACTGAAACATTTCTGATGCAAATCTCCAAACTCTTTCTGCTTTTACTATCCACGTTTATCATTTTGCTAAGGTAAAAGTTTCCTTCTCCTTGCATGGGGAGAGCACCTTTTGAAACAGCTCCAACAAAAGACAAGTGACACAACATGGAAAAGACAAATTCTGTAATGTCAGCTCTTGAGAGAGAAAAAAGCTTTGAGGTGCAATGAGGGTCATACGTTTTCAGGCCAATTCTCAGCAGCAGGTAGAGGAAAAAACCAAATGTCAAAATCAAATCCATCTTCCAGATGCAAGTCTGTTTATTTGCAGCTATGATTGAGTCCATGTCCAGGCCAAAATTTGGAGCGTGTGTTCATAAGGAAGATTTGGAACAGGAACATGAGCATCCTTGCATAAATATCAAGCTATATTTTGTTAATAAGGAGAACATACAGCAGTGTGAGGAAGTGGAATGTGAAAGGCTTAGGCAGCATTTAATTTACTGGAGGAAAACTCTTGTCATGAATGTATTTGGGCGTCTGGGCCATATGATATTTGTATAAAGATCAGAAAGGAAAGAAATAAATAAAAAAATCTGTTGAATCTTAATTTTTGGGGAGAAGCAGAATCCAGATTCCATGACACAAAGCTTTTGCGATATTAAGGAAACATTAAAAGTAAAAAATATTAAAACCCATGTGTTTCACATAAACTTCGAGGTAAATGAAGTGGCAGGTCTCTTTTGGAGAAGTGTGGCACTAGTCTTTTGTGAATCTCTTTTGCATCATCTAACTTTTGGAGACCGCACAAAAATGTGTCAGAGAAGTATAAGTGCTCATCCAAACTCCAGATATAGTCAGACAGTTCCATAGTCCTTCCTATAATACATCTTTCCCAAATATCCCAAGTAAATTGACTACTAAAACCTGAACCACTTTCCCCACCACCTCCAATTCACTTAAGTCTCCCTCAGCTAAAAAAATTTGGGAGAAAGAAGCAAATTTTCTGACTTCTCCCTGACATTATTTTTTTTCTGCAAAGCCATTGCAGAATTGCTCATTTTGAGCTAAAATATGCTTAAAGTTGGGCTTAGCTCCAAGTCATGAGAAGGGAGCCTTTTTAAATTTGGTTTGTGGAAGAGGCAGAAGCCAGAAGGATAAAAAAATTGAGAGTGAAAAGCAGCAGGTACTTTGCAGCCTAAGGCAGATGCCAGGTTTCTTCACATCCTTTGAGCCAAATCTCAACAAGTGTAGAGATTTCCACTCCTTCTGGGAGAAAGTGTCTTAGAAAAGCCCTGATCCAACTCCTGTCCAAGCCAGCCAGCCAGTTTTCACTGAAGTCAATGGGTGAGAGGTCAGTCCCAGATCACCAAGTATCTTGCAGAATTTGGCCTTTAATCTGCATCCATGGGAGCCTCCCAGGGATAAAAGGGGCAGATAAAATCTATAGTTCCCTCTGTCTGCCCTTTGCTGCTATAACATTTCCCCCTCCGATTTTTCTTTTTAAAGTTTCATTCCTTTTCACTGACTATTTTGATCCTTACCATATTTCTTCTGCACCATCTTTTTCCCCTGAGGCTCAAACTGCATGAATTTCATGCTCATCAGGAGTAGGAAGAAGAGATGAAGCACATCTCAGTGGGATGGAGCAAACAGCATCTGTTTTGTGTATCTCACCTCTTAGCCCAATAGATTAACAGCCTGAGACTGGAAAAGATAGTTTTGCCAGTCTCACATTCTAACTTCCTCTTTTTTTGCCATCAGTTTATTTCAAGTCCATTGTCAAGAAGTACTGCAGGGTGAGGAACACTTGGTCCCTTCATTGTCTGGTCCCATTCATGTGTGGGCAAAAAAAAGATCCAACCGCTCAAAAGCGGAGCATTATTAAGATTCTGATTTCAGTTCTTCACTGCTCAGTACTGGGAGGAAGTTGTCATTCATGTTCGTAAGAGCCCTACAAAAAAAGGAGCTGGATCCAAGCCTCCTCTCGTGTTCTCCTTTGTCAGCTCATGAACATTTGAAGCAAATAATTTGGGCTGCAGCCACTTGGTGATAACCTGCACTTGTGTGGTGTCCATGGCCATTCTTAGAAGAGCAGCCCAGGTGGAGTCTCAGCTACACAACCCAAACTCAGCAGTTTGCCCAGGTTCCCCCACGTCAGCTGACCTATAACAACCAGTTACACGCATGTTCTTGCACCACCTCAATCCAAGATAAGACAGAATTTCCTAAAATCCCTTCCCTTTTGTAAATTATTTCAAAGCTTATCCTTTTCCAGGTACCATGAATTAACAAAAGCATCTTTCTTTGGGAGGTAGAACATGATCTAGCTGAAAATTTGCCTGTTCTTGGAAGGCAACATGAGTTAGGAAGAACCTTTTGGCATTTAAACTGTGACTTGTTGTCTTGCAAATAAGTAGATGTGCCATAACTTGTATAAACACTGCAGCTCACTCCTGTGTGAAGGGTCTGGTAGGGACTGCTTACTTCCTAAAACCTCTCTTAGGGCTCTAGTTCAATGACAGGAGCACCAGTGGTGAGTCAGAGACAGGCACGAGTTTCTGACTCATGCCCGTTCCAGGAGACTTGGGATGAAAGTATTAATTTCTGAGTTTTAGCACTAAAGGTATCACCACAGGGAAAGTATCGTGTGAAACAGTGAGGCTGTGATGAAAAATAGTGATACAGGACTTCAATGGACCCAGCAGCTAATTCAGTATCTCCCTCTTTCTTTAAATGGTGTTTGGATTTACACGCACCTTCCATTGGAGCAAACATCCAGTGGAGGAAGGCGATCAACATCGACATCTGCAATGCTGAGCTGTTCATTTATCCAAGAGGAGCACCCCAGCCCTTGACTGCAGTTTTCTGTCAGAGCTAAATTTATCTCCATTAACTGCTTTGAGCCTTGGGTCATTGAATTGATGAAAGCAGTTTACAGTGCAGGGGTGGAAACAAGCACGTGTTTACTTCTCAGCCCAATCTGTGACCCATCCAAAATATGGGATGGGACAAATCTGTTTGGATTACTGTGTGTCTTTCCCAGCCTTTACTTGACTGTGATACATGGGATCCAAGCTTCATCAGTCTTCCCTCTCCAGCCAATGAACTGAGCGACTCAGGCACCCTCCCAAGATTGTTCTATATAGACTAGCTTTTAATTTCTTTGGAATTCAGGAAGTGCAGCAACACAGCAGGGTGGGCAGGAATGGAATGAGTCCCATAAGGGAGTTTTATATAGCTAGCAAATATTTTTTTTCCTATTTTGGAAGTTCTTGAAGGTTTGTGCTGAGCAGCTTCAATATTCAGAGAAAAAAGGTATTTTTAAAAGCCTGTTACAGTCAGAAACATTTTGATAAGGAAGAGAGAAAGTTCAGCTGTGAATAATGTTTATAATAGTGTACCAGGCCCTTGCAAAAATCCAAGGAGAAAATTTTGTACTAGAGCAAGAGGCTTTGTCACTTCTTTTTCCTCCAGCAGAAGTCAGGTGTAACTTCCCTGGCAGTAATGCTGTGTCAGGGCAGAGGAGGTCAGTCTCCCTGCTATTACTAAAGGGCTGGTATGGATATATTTCACAGAAGATTCTTTATTTAAAGCACAAAAAACTTAGACCTGATAGAAAGGAGTTGATATGTCTAAGTCTTTTCTCTAGGATCCCCTCTATGTTCTTGGGAAAATCAGGTCAAATTTCTTTTAACCAGCTCCCCTTTGGAAGAAAACTGAGATAATGACCCTGCTTCCCACCCCACCCCTCCTCCACCCCTTTTATGTGCTGTCACTACAAAAAGAACATAGCCTGAGGACTGTCCACTACCCATCTCCTAACGCTGCAAATCCAACCTCTGCCAGCATAGAAAGTCTGGCCCTGGGGATTCCCTTTTCAGAGACGATGGCTGTCTGCACAGTGCCTGTAACAGGGGTCCCAGCCCCTTTCCAGAACCCAAGAGGCCTGAGAAGGGATCCCACCTTACCATTTCACAGGATGTCCCCTCTGTGGGGTGATAGTTTGAGGTTCCTGTGTTCACCACGGCCAGCAAGAAGATGATGGTCAGGGTCATGGTTCTGCAGGTCAAAGCAGTTATGGTTAGATTTCAAACAGAACACAGAGGTCAACACATGTGAAATATGGCTCTAGATCATCGTCTTATATGGAGAGGGACACAAGCAGTGCAATAAATTAACCCAGCTCTGAGTCTTCTACACTTATGACCTACCTGTGCAGCTTTGCATTCCTTTGAGCCTGCTGGGAAAAGGAAGATGTAAGGCATTTGATGGGTTTGTGTGGTTCCAGATGCTGCCTAGATGATATCCAGGCCACCTAATGAAATCCACTTGCTAATGCGGGCAGTGTGTCTGGCATCATGTAGGAAGAGCCCTCAAATGGAAATGGTTTCTGTTTAGATCTAATGAATTAAGCTGAATATATTAGCCACAACAGGACACCGCCCTGATAGACATGCTTCTCTCATGAAGAAGATGATTTCAGATGGCTTGAGTTCAGTTTTTTATTTATTATTTTGTGCTGCCCTCTAGGGCTGAAGCAGCTGTCTAATTGCTGGTTCCCTCACTTCCTTCTGCTAATTAAGTACTGCTGCTGGAAAACCCACCTTTAGACAGATTTCCCCATTGCTTTCTCCTAGAGCCACAAGCCTGACCTGTTGCAATTCACTTTTTCCATGGTTGAAATAATATGCCAAAGAGGTGAGCTCTTAACACCTCATTTGCTTTGCAACGCACTCTGAAATGAGAGGCATAAATCACAGAAACATGGAATCACAGAATGGCTTGGATTGGAAGGGAACGTTAAAGACTCTCTGGCTCCAACACCTCTTCCATAATTAGGGACACCTTCCTCCAGACCAGGTTGCCGGTCTAGCCACGAAAATGCTATGAAAAGACAACAGGGGAGGGCATGATTATGTGCAATGGATAGAAAAATCCAAGTCAGGCTCTCAAGAGAACTGTTTGTCAGTGAGATTATCACAACCCCAGACAGGTTCCCCTCTCATCAGACAAGTTTTGATCACCTTCCCTCAAGCACATCATGTCTTGTGCTTCCCGTGGCTGGAGCTGGCTGCAGTGGTGATTTTGGCACACATCCTGGAGTCAAGCTCTCCATCTGCAACCCCCTTGGGGTGAGCAGGGAACTCATGTCAAAGCTGGGGACTGCTGTGATGTCCAGAGGTTTAAATTCCTTTTGGATGCTTTGTGTTTAGAGTTTGCCTTGTCAGAAGTGTGCAATAGCACTTGCAATGCACAGACACTTTCACAAGGAAAACCTCAAACATTTGAGGCCTCCACGAGAAAAAAAAAAAAAATTAAATTGGATATTTTCATTTAATTTAGAGATGGAGTACTAATATCGTGCCATGGAGAGCAATGGAGAGCAACAAGTGACCAGGATGACTGCAGCTTTGCATTTTCTCCACATGGATGTTAAGAGCACTTTGGGAAGTTTGGATTTGCAGGGATAAAAATAGCAGAGATTTTGTTGGCTGTGCTCTTTAAAAAGCCAGCTCAGTTCCTCAAGCTGTTTTAGCAAGTGCCCAAACAGTTGTGCCAGGTGAACTGTGAAGAAGAGCCTGGGCAGAAACAAATGCCAAAGCAGGAGGGAAGGGCATGCACTGATTCTGCTGCTCAGGACTTTGCTTCATTAAAATCACAGCCAGGTCAAGTCTGCATACCAAAATAAGGACTCCTGCGTGTCCTGTGACCCCAACACGGTTTTTGTCCTGTCTTTTGAAGCTGTTGCCTTCCTCATTTCTGTCCTCTCTCCTCTTGCGCCTGTGTCAGGTGTTTAGCCAGCAGCGCTTCCCCACCAAAAATTGACATTTTCAATTAATTGGATACATGAGGTTTTGTCAGATTCCCTATTTTATTGGCATTTTATTTTCTACTCCTCTCTCCAGGAAAGAAAAAGAAAATAGAATGACAATGGCCTGAAATCCACCAGCCTGGAGACTTGCTGAGCGAGGGGATGGGTGAAGGGACAGTAGGAGATGGGAAAATGAAAACACTTATATCAGCAGAAAGTGGAATTTGCAGATTAAACTATCTGACTGTGAAAACAAACTATCTCCCTGGGAAACAAAGTTCCAGGGGAAACTCAAATTCAAAAACTAAAAGATAATAATCTCTCATATTATCTTAGTGCAGCAAAAAGAGAGAAAAACAGACCTTTAATTCAACAATTTGTTTTAGTCGACAGTGGAGTCAGTATCTGGGAAAAGGTCTATTCAATTTATGTGATCCTACAGGAGAAAAAATGAGATGAGGATAATTATTTCTGATAGACCTGATCGCACGATACTGATACTCCCCCTTGAATCCATCTATAATTACCTTAGTAAAAAGTAAAGCACTGATACAATCACTGAGATATAAATATCTGCTTTTAAAAGAAATTATTTGTTGTGAATCTCTTTTATTGAAAATTAAAAGATTTCAGCATTTTAGAGTAGTAAGTTGATTTTAAAGTTGAAATGATTGCATCTTAGTAAAACAACCCAAACCAACAAAAAAACCACAAACCAATTTATTCTGTGTTGGAAAATCTAAATTTTGATTCTATTTAAAGGAAACATATCTGCACTTTCATCAAAAATACTTTAATCAAAATACAGGGTTTGGCTTTATAAATTTATCTGTGACTTTTATATAAATTAGGAATTTCTAATACTTTATCAGTTCCAAATACTGTCTAAATATTAATTCCCGTGGTAACAGTCCAGATGCAGCAGAACCCTCTCAGTAAGTCATTGTTCACCCAAGGTGACATTCAAGCTGTCAGGATCTTAAGAGTGGCAAAATAATGCTGCCATCTCACACCTCGTGCTCCAACAGGGAGAGCTCAATGACAGTGCTGATAGCAAGGAGAGCAGAGGGGCCAAACAGCCTTTTGCCCATTTTACCCAGGGGCTGTGTGATTTGCCCGGGGCTGGGTTAAGATTCAGTGTCGGGGAGCTGGGAGAGTGGCATTTAATCAGTGTACAAGGCTGATCTCTGCAGCACTCCTGGTTCAGAGCACTATAATGCACCAATTCCACAAACAGACTAAAGTCCTGTAAAGAAAGAAAAAATACCCACACATGTTCCCATTTTTCATTGCTGTAAAACACAGAGAATAGTAACAAACCCGGCGTATGACAACTGCATTGTTGTAAACTGATCGGTGCCTCCTTAACATGAGGGATCTGACTCGCTGCAGTGCAAGTCCCTGATGGATTAAATATACAGCTGTGTGGATAGAACCATCTACACAGTGCCTTTAGCCACTTCCTCAGCCTATCCATAAACACGGTATATTTTATTTATACAGTACCTTCCTCAGCCGTGTTACTTTTAAAGGCTGCAGCTCTGAGTCTCCAGAGAGCCCATCCCTCCTGCAGTCAAAATCTCAACTTTCCAGCCTGCTCCCAGGTTCGCATGCATCTCTCCACGTACCTGCTCTGTGGCTGGAGGAGAAGGAGGAGCAGGATTCACCTCTGCTTGCAGCCTTCTGTTTCACAGACTCTCCCGGCAGCTTTTCCAGGGCAAGTCGAGGAAGAGTTTCCTTAGGGAAGTCGTACCTCTATTGCATGCCAGCTGACTCAAACTCTGTGAGCTCCGAGAGAAGTTTGAAGTCACAGGGAAAAAAAATACTCCCCATAGACTGGTCCGTGAATTCATTCCTTTGCAGTCACGATCTCTTATGTATTCCCAGGCTCCCACGAGTATGTGAATACATACCTCCGTAATTGTTTTAAAATGTGTGTGTCCTCTGTGCTTCTCTTTACTTTCCATTTTGTTAATTCAGCCTTGGCTTATTTCCTGCAGTTTCTCAGCTGGTAATTACGCTCCTCTCGTATTGACACATGAAACAGTCTGTAAATTCCACAAAAAGATCCCCTCTGCGGGCTTTGAGGACACGTGCTTGTCTCTGAAGTCATCCGTGCCTGTCCCACAGCTGTCAGCTTGCAGATTCCCAGGGGATGGAGTATATCAGGGGCACTGAGCTAGCTGCAAACCCTAAACTCCAAGTCCATGCAGGATGGGATGCATAGCAAAAGGGTATATGGGAGGGAAGTTTCGCAGGAGGGAGAACACATATGTTTGGTTTCCCAACAGCTCAGTTGTGTCTCTGTGGCACAACAGTGGGATGACCAAATGCACCCTTGGGGGAAAGGATAAATTCAATTTAATGCTTGAGTGGGACATAATGTAAATGTCTTCTGGAAAGGGCAGTGGGATGGATTTTTCTTTCTTTTCCTTGGATGCAAAGCTCTCTTTTATTTCTCAAGTAATGCACTTGTGCAAACCAGTGGGGTACCTGCTCATAGCCTGTGTTGTCCTTTTCTGCTTGGACAGAAAAACACCCTGGTGCCAGGGGTGCATTGGTCTCTGCACGTTAGTTTGCAGCAGTGCAAACCTCTGAGAGAGTTTGGCCAGCTCCTCAGTGAGTGTCTCAGGATCAAAATTGAGTGCTGGGTTCAGCAGGCAAGACACAGCCCTGCCTGGGCCACCCCACCAGGGAGCTCCCACAGGCATGAGAGACCAAAGCAAGCCTCCCAGGGATCACTGCAAACCTTCTTCCCTGCAGGCATGAAGAGTATCTCAGCTGAGTGACCTCCTGCCTAGAGGAGAGGTTTGCCTTCAGCATTGTGTGTTTTGCCCTCTTTGCACTGACGTCCACCATTATGGACAAGGATTTTGCATGGACAGAAAAAAGGGGGGGGG